>OW121758.1:25749571-26282071 GCA_933228765.1 Miltochrista miniata
GTTATGTAAATTTATTTTTTAAATACATTTCTTGATTCATTGGCTAGACTACTACTTGACTCAACTTCTCTTCTAAGCAATTGACATCATAACTTAGTTCCTTTTTCAGGTAGTCCCAGTCATACTGTAAGCCTACGACGCGCGACGTATGGGAAAACCAAACTACGGTAGACTTTGTCCTCATAATACACTTGGTCCAACCAAGGCCTGTTAACTTAATAACCATGTAAATTTCATCTGCTAAGCGTTCATGTTCATTTTAATGGCTATTTTTACTTTTCAAATGTAATCTTCGTAGAGGCCATTCCCGTATTTTACAAAGACTTAGTGAGTGTGTGTCCTGCACCGAATGCAGCCAGCACTATAGAATAAGGTTCATACCTTCCGTGACCAGTCGCTTAGGGCTGTTGACAATCTTTCATTCTAATGCACAGTGGACACTACCTGCAGCGTGGTCTTTCATTATTCCTGGCTAGCCATCTTCGAATTTTCTTGTTCTTTCACCTATTTATTGTTGGTTATACAAAATTTCATAAAATTAACAATAATAATTGCAATAGTACTTAAAGCAAAATCATGAAAATGACAATGTCAAGCGGATTGAACTTCTTCAAATGTGTCAAAATAAAAAGTAATTTAAATCAAAAATAAGAGTATTTAAGGAGTATTGATATCAACTTCGGAAAAAATCAGCTCTAAAATAATTTACATTCCCTTTTTAGGTCGATAACGTATAAATTTCAATAAAATAAGGAACACGTCTTCCATCAATTATGTTAATAATGCTATATGCCAAATTTTAAGTAGATCGGACCAAGGAATCGCGTTGTCCCATACAAACTTGACACTCCTTTTTTATACCTTTGGAGGTGGAATTTTCAAAAATGGTAAAATTACTTTTGTCAAATTGTAACAAACAACGCTCACGCTTAGTTTGATCATCGTACCATTAACCGTTTAAGCAATAATTGATAATAACTTTATACGACTTAAGTTCGTTTTTTATCTATACATATAATAATAAAATGATAGAAAAGTCAAAACTGTACATTGGAAATATTAAAAAAAAAATACTCGCTGGGTGTTCAACATATGATACCGAAGCCGAAAATATAGTTAGAATTTTTTTTGTCTGTTTGTCGGTTTGTCTGTTTGTCTGTTTGTCTGTTTGCTTTGCTTTGTCCGGAAGGATCTCGAAAAGTACTGAATGGATTTGGTTCAAATTTTGAACAAGTATTAGCTAGGGGTAGGGTCTTAAAATAGGCTATATATTATCACGCTACATATCCTAGGGGCTAAGCAGAGAGCAATCAAATTGGTATTATAAAATAATTTTCACGCGTACGAAGTCGCGGGCAACAGCTAGTTTTATAATAAGTATACTTTTCCGAGATAAGAAGTACCCAGTGTGGTGCCCAGGATATTAAAGAATAATTATACCAAGTTTCATCGTAATCAAACCGGTAGTTTTTGCGTGATGCCTGAACAAACAGACAGACAGACAGACAGACAGACAGACAGACAGACAGACAAAAAATTTTTTAATCACATTTTTGGGTTCAGTGTCGGTCTAGTAACACCCCCTGCCATTTATTTTTTTTATATTTTCAATGTACAGAATTTTCACTTCTACAGATTTATTATAAGTATAGATTGAAAAGAAAAGTGTGTCGAAATTCGTAAGTAATGTGCTTTGTATTTATTTATGGGTGCTAATTAAACGAACTTTTTTTTAATAGCATTATTGGCCTCCGAAAAAATACTTTGCCCCCCAAATTAATAAGTCAGCCACAATTAATGAGCGTCAGAATTTATAGATTCTAGCCACCGTTTAACTTCTTTATTAGCCACTGTTAATATAATTCAGCATCGTGATTATTTTTTAGCATCTAATTTTGTAACATGCATTCAAACAGTGAACTTCTAAATTACTAAAAAATGGCATCAAAATAGAAATTATTTATTAATATCTTAGCTTCTAATTTCCTAATTCAGCATGTTTAAAATGTAACTCATTCCACATTAATGGATCATCAAAGTTAAGTAAAATTGCCATCAAAAAACAAATTATGGCCACTAATATTATCTAAATAGCTAGAACCACTTGTAGCCACTGACTCAGTCTTTTGTAAACGATCACTGCAGTAAGCAACTACCGCTATTGCTGGTGCTCGGATGGGTGACCACTTTCTAACATTTGATTTGCAAGAGTTTCCTTGCTTTGAAAGGCACGTTAAGATGACTGTAAGGGGTGTCACAATCTGGTGGTCGAAATGGACAAGCGAGTTCGTTTCAACACGGGAGCGTGGGACAGACCTTCGGGCATAAATGCTTTTACTCATTATAATGTTACCTGCAGTCTTTATAATTCAGATATTCTATACAATACCAGCATTCTAAGGAATACCTGCCCCAGACTCCAGACGCCCCGTCCAAGCAATGTATGAAATGTTTTGAATAAGTATATGATTGTTCATACTTTGTCTAGGTATTGTACAAAATTCGTAGGGATTGCATAGAGTACCTGCTGGTACACCGGCAATGTGTAAAATAAATGGGTATTTTACACATTGCCGGTGCACCATAAAATGGTCAATCAATCAATTCAGCCTATAGCAGTCCACTGCTGAACATCGGCCTCTCCCAAACCTTGCCACAACACACGATCCTGCGCTTTGCGCATCCAGTCAATCCCTGCAACCTGCTTTAGGTCGTCGCTCCATCTGGTAGGGGGTCGTCCTACCCCACGTTTACCAAGACGCGGTCTCCACTCCAGAACTCGCTTGCTCCATCGGCCATCAGTTCTTCTACAAATGTGGCCAGCCCACTGCCACTTCAAAATTCATAAAACTGTAAATACCGCAAAATTATAGATTTAGGAGAAACTATAAATTGTTACAGAATGCTAAATATTAAATTTTTGACATCTAGTGCTCGGCGGCCGCTGCCGCGGCATGCTCGCTTCACTCACTCGTCTTCGCACGTCAGTGGTAACTGTTCCAACCTAACCTAACCTTCGCAAGCAGCCAATAAACCTTCCATACTCTCGTATATAATTATTTCATACATTGCCTTGCCTGCAAGTTTCAAGTATTCTATAGAATGCCCAGACATTGTACAGATTTCGGTCGGTGACGTTATGTATGCATGTAATACAGATTATAGAACTAAAGACAGATAACGCTCACCAAACAAAAAAGTACTATAACGTGGCAGTGCTAAACTCAAAAGTGAGTACTATAACGTGGCAGTGCTAAACACTGTTTACACGTAACGAGTAATTTTTTCTCATTAATCGTGAAATTTATGACGACATTATCCACATGTTCACTTAATGTATATACCTATACTAAAGTCAAAGTGTATAATGTATTATACACTTTTAAGTTTAGTATTTGCTTTCTTAACCTCACTTTGTTGTTCGGTAAGCGTAATCTGTTTTAGTTACAAAGTGACATCAAATAGCGGTCTCTGATTGATGCAAATGGCCGGTTGCTGTCGTCCTTTGCACTTAGTTTAAACCTTGCAGTGGCTATTTTCACGAAAAAAGAATGTGATATATTTATTTTACACGCCAAGTTATAAAAACTGATGTTGTCTGTGGAGGCTTAAATTGTAATTTTTTGAGGCTGTCGATTTGAAGCTGTAAAATATAAAATGGCGATTACATATAAAACCTGTGGCTGAATTAGTAAATTAGGTGTTAATATATTAATACACAGGACAAGTTAAAATAATTGTTATTCTTTATTTGATGCTCATTATGGATTTTTTTAGGTGACATTGTAAGGAGGACGAATTAGCATATTAGAGGCTATTTCATTTTTGCGTGGCTTAGTTATTAAATCAGATGCTACATGCCGTGGCCGATAAAAACTCTTGAGGCTCGGTTTATTATATCCCTTTTATTATTATTATTTTATAAGTTTTGTTGTGAATAGAGTCCTACCCACAATATAGGGGCTACTTTCCGGTCTCACCTGTGAGTGGTGCTTCTGCTGATTAACGGATGAGGTCGTGACGAAGAGAAGAACAAACTAAATAAAGCACTACGCACTACTTAGCCGTCTGTTCAAAGTCATTCAGTAACCCCTACCAATATGAAAGTTTATAAAAATAAACGGCCCCCAGTTCCCTGCACTTCCGCTGTTCCGGTCGCGGTAGCGGTCGCAACAATGGCGGGAGGGAAGTGCAAAGAATTTACGAGCTAAGACAGGCTGCCATTCATGACTGACCCTGGCTCCATATAACGACGCACTTTAGGTACACTCCATAGCTGAACGAGCATCTTATCAAACTCGAGGTAGAACTGAGTCGCAAAGACATACTAGGCTTGTGCGAGGTCCGAAAAAGGGTATCTTCACTTACAAACTTCAATCAAGGAACACTAGAACACATTAACCCTCACACCAGATGAAGTGCTCTATTTTTAGCAAAGTGATGGAAGGACCTCCGACAGTGGTGTCGATTTTATGGTGAAAATTTACCTGCTTGCTGAATTCTTTCCTTTTATATGAGGCCCCATAGAAGGTAGATTTGGTGAAGCCCCGACAAAGTCACAATTAATAAGCAAGTCTTTATCATAACGGACAAAAGTGATGACTTTGTGATTGTCAGGTGGTTTAATGCCGGTTGTGATCACTGACTTGTCCCAGTATTTTCACAAAGAGCCCAGGTTATAAAGACTGTTCTTGGACCTACTATGCTCCACATAGAATCGGGATCCGAAAGGTTTCAATTGAAACTTTGAAATCCTTTCGATTTGCTAGAAACCACTCACAACGATGAAACTGACACAGTGGTAAAACGTTACAACAAGTGTTCGAAGATGTTTGTCCAGCAATGGCAAAAAAGACGTTCAAAGCTCGATACTCTCGAAGTTATGAAGACTAGACGGGAAATGAGACCTACGCCTGCGTATTTGTCAGAACGGTTTGACCTTAATGTCAAAATTTTAAAGCTGCTAAGACACGACCTCAGACGTAATAACACCAGTGTTTTCGAGGTTACGATTGAGCAGAACAGGGGCACTAAGATCTGTACCCAACAGTTCAACAGCAGCAAACAGCCACAGGTAGCAAAATTGTACCCTCAAGGTAATTTCATTAAATATTCTCGAGGAAATGGACTGCTTTTACAGAGACGATTCCGTAGCCAAAGGGTAAAAACGGGACCATATTACTGAGACTTTGCTGTCTGTCTGTCTCGAGGCTGTATCTCAGGAACCGTGGTAGCCAAATAGCTGAAATTTCCACAGATGATGTATTTCTGTTGCTGCTAAATAAAAAATAATAAAATCATGAAAAAAAATGTTTAAGGTGGGCTTCTATACTACAAACGAGATATTTACTGCCGTTTTTTGGTACGGAACCCTCTGTGCGCGAATTCGACTAGCACTTGACCGGTTTTATCGTACACGCTAGGAGTGGGGCTCGCGTTAGTATTAATGTGTTTGGTGAGGTCAGGCCTCGGAATCTCTCAATTACAGCGTTAATGTCGTTCATTACCCCTTTGTCGGTCTCAAAGGATACCTCCAGCCATTGCAGTTTAAAGAATGTTTGTCATTTTTTAAAAAAATGTACGTCACGTACGTGTTTTCGAGTGAACGAAATATGTGTAGTAAACATATGTTTTGGGTAATGAACGCAATATATCTGTATTAATTATACTCTTTGAGAAGCGCTCGTGGCCCCGAGGACTCAGTTTTCTGTAAACGATCACTGCAGTAAGCAACTTTCACTATGGCCGGTCCATGGATGGGTGACCATCCATGTGATCACTTTCTGACATTTATTTGAGCGTTTCCGTGCTTCGGAAGGCACGTTAAGCCGTTGGTCCCGGTTGCCAGTAAAATGGCAGTCGTTAAGCCAAGTTGAAGGCTTTATTTCAACAGCAGGCAGTCACAACCTGCGCCTGTCCATTTAAACACGGCAGTACGGCTCACAACGTATTACGTGGGACAAATTATAAGAAGGTGAAATGTGGGCATATAACATGCCTCTGCCTACCCCTTCGGGGATAAAGGCGTGCTGATGAACCGAATTATACTCTGTTAAAATTAGGATGATAATTTTGCCAGTTCACGCCTATGTATTAACGTATTTGTTTATGTCAGGTATTCCTCAAAAAAACATCGTAGCACATAGACGAGTACCGCCCACTTATCGTAGTGAAGCGTCTTCCAACAAAACCGCACAATTGACCATAGACAAATAAATCGAATAAATCGAAATTAAGTATATTCACTTAAATGCAAGTAATTCACTTAAATGAGTAGGTATCTACAATATTTATTTTGTAATATAATTAGCTACGTATAATACAAACAATATTTATGCAATGATATTTACCTAATTACCTAAAATAATAAAAAACTTTCTTTTCGTAACTATCGATTTAAAGTTTCAAACGATCGATCATCGAATAGATTCATTAACGATTAGACACTATGAGGTTCCCTACTAAGAGCTGTCAAAATTATCATCCTAATTTTAACAGAGTATAAATAACCAGGCGACTCACCCACTCACGTAACAACGCGCCACCCGAGCCCTTGACACAAGAAACGAATTTTTAGGGCAGGGCATTATCTACACTTATAATTCTCGGTAAAAAATTGACAATTCCACCCCTAAAGGCCTAAAGGGATAAAGTTTATCTCAGTATTCTACGGGAGAAGGGGGGGGGGGGGTGGACGAATCCGGACCCCTACCCACCGATGGTCAAATGGCGGTTGGCACTCTTCCGCATTCAAGTTGCATTATTGAAAGTGCTACAAGTATAGTTACTTCAAAATAAAGCAATTTTGAACAAGTTTTCATTTACGAGAATCAAACTTTTTTTCAAAAATTACTACATACTTAAATTTCTAAAATTTTATTTCCAGTACTATGAAAATTAATTAAACTATTCAATGTAAATGTTGGTGTCTATGACCAACATCGGCTCAATAACGCCAATATTGCGTTTGTGGTTGCTGGTAGTTTAGCTGATAGAAATTATTAACGCAATTAATACGTCTCACTAAAGCGCTTAAAGCAAGACTTGCTCCCTAGTTACATTATAATTATTATGTTCACTACGTTCCGCAACTGAGTAATATGATAAGATTAGTCTGTTTTCGATGATAAAATAGATAAACAATATACCTAGTGTTAAAGTAGATGAATAAGAAAATATATTTTCTTAAACCGAAAGGTTAACAGAAAAGAGGCTGTTGGGGACTCCAAAGGGAACACTGACAGGATTATCAAAACCGTCGAAGGCCAACTTCGAATCGTTAAAAAAATAAGTTAAAAAAAAAAGAATTTTATTTTAAATTGGAATAAAGATAAGCCTGGATTTGCAAATCAAAACAAAATTTGAAGCTTAACAAGTAATCCAGATTATTATTAGAGAAAAGGGTATTGCTACAATATCAGAACATTAAAATGCAAAATTCTGAGAAAAAAAAAGTTCCCTTGAAGCATTTTAGACGCGATTAAGCAATCACTGCTCTTTTAATTAAAACACTTTGTTTACGCTGCCGGGCCTTGGGACTTTGATTAATTACCAAGTATTATAAGAGATTCGACTTTTCCGTCGCCAGTTCTTTATGTTAATGTTTTGGTATTTGATTTTATCTCACAATTGTAAAGGCGCTATCGTAATGGAGTGATAATCTGTGAGAAGAGAAGCTTTTCACGAAGAGAAAATAAAGAATTACTTTTTTTATTTTAGATACTTAAAATTTTAAATTACATTTTCGTGCTTTTTACGTGAGTGTTTGTTTTGATGATATTTCAGAGGATAACCGGCTACGGAGATTAATTTCAATTAGGAATACTCGTCTGCCAGCCCAGTGGTGGAAAAAAAAAATAGTATTATGCTAATTAAACGTTAATTCGTGATGTTTGCATACCGTATTAATTTGCCAAAGGCTATGAAACCGTAGTCAAAACATTGATATGAACTATATAAATTTTTAAGTGATGTTCTAATTGACATTTACGCGTTGCACCCGCAAGAGCTACATTATATGTATAACAAAATTATAACTCAAAATGTTTACAAACTATAGAGAGCTGAGAACACACCAACAAAATAAATGGCTTGGTTACAAAACAGCCGCACAGAGACTTTACTTCGATCACATAACGCCACGTAAACAGACGGATTTGGGTTTGGTTTAGTTAAAAATCGATGAACGTGCACTAGAATTGTGACAGGTTGCCTGGCTACAACAATAAAAGTACCCTATTCTTTAGTAGGCTTTTACGACTTCCAAGAGACAATTTATTTATGGTTCGTTTTACCTTGATATACAGCATTTCGAAAAAGAATTAAACATACGTTTTTAGTCATTTCTTACAATTTGATATTTATTGATATGCTTCATAATAAATATGTTGTCTTGATTGCGTATCTATATCGCAATTACCTAAAACATGTCACATTTGACTGCCTAATAAGCCATCGCGTGCTCTTTGAGTATTAACTCTACACGTGACAGTACAAATATACGTTTCACAGTTGGATGCGTACCTCTCGGCAACGAGAGCAAAAAATGGATGTTCTTTTTTGGATGTCTCCTACGAGAGGTATCAACGAGTCGAGAAATGTCTTATTTTGAGCGTTTAAGTGATTTGAAAAAGAGAAACCAAATTAAAATTTATAACCGTATTTGAATGTTTTCATGGACTATAATAATATATACACCACTAGAAACAGATATTCAAAGATTGCAACAAGACTTTACTCATAATTATTCAAAGTTTAACTCTCAATAATATATGATATAGGTATTATGGTAAACAAAAACAATGATCATACAGAGTAGACGAGAATTTCCATCACAGTCCCACAGAGATTACAGACCCAATTTAACCTTATTGTTATTGTTTACAGTCACAACAAACTGTTTTTCTAATCTTTCGTTTTATAGTTTTATTCACCGTGCTGTTTAGATGAAACCTAACAAAACATTGAGGATTCAAGGTACACAATTACGTTTTATTCCTGTTTACTTTGTTATAAACATGATTCACATTTTTAAATTTAATAAATCATACGATATCTTTGGAATGTTGTAAGTGTTGGAATGAAAATAAATTGACATCTGACCTCTGTATCACTAAAATGGCTATTTTTTATTTAAAATGCGTTCCAAAGGTCCTGAGTCCTGCGCGGCAGCGGGGAGCGGCAACAACAACCCGTAGCTTTGCGGCAACGACCATTGACAAATATTTTTTCAAAAATTGAAAGATTAACACCCCGTTTTAGGGTTCCGTAGCCAAATTGCAAAAACGGAACCCTTATAGATTCGTTGTCTGTCTGTCTGTCCGTCCGTATGTCACAGCCACATTTCTCCGAAACTATAAGGCCTATGCTGTTGAAACTTGGTAAGTAGATGTATTCCGTGAACCGCATTAAGATTTTTATATAAAACTAGAAAAAAGCAGTTTATTTTGGGGATTTTTTTTTCATTAAAACCCATATGTGGGTATTCATAGATAGGTCTTCAAAAATGCAATTGAGGTTTCTAACATCATTTTTTTTCTAAAGTGAATAGTTTGCGCAAGAGACACTTCCAAAGTAGAAAAATGTATGTCTTCCCCCTCTAAATTCTAAACTAAGAGATGATTAATTTTAAAAAAAAAGTTGTACATTGCTATAAAATCTACCAACAAAAATAGGTTTGAACGAGATTAAGTTGGTAGTTTTTTTTAATTCGTCATAAACCGCAATTTTCGCATAGGAAAATCACTACCACTGCGAACGTGTTAAAATATCAATGAAAGCTACAGCGAACTACAAGAACTTTTATATTATGTTTTTTGGTGCTACGGAACCCTTCATGGGCGAGTCCAACTCGCACTTGGCCGGTTTTTTATTTGATTTCCTATGTCAAGTCATCTCAAGAAGTTTGACGACTTAATTTTGGGACGCCATCAATACATAATTTTAATAAAATCGTAACTGTCAGTTTGTCTGTACGTTTGTGCACGCTAATCTCAGCAACCGCTCAACCGATTGCAATGCGGTTTTCTTTATTGCGTTTTGGCTACTCCGCTTAACATTAAGTGTTTGTTTTATGTCAATAGGTTCATAAATAAAAAAGCTATATCAATCTAAAGAATCACAGGTAAAATGCAGCGTACGAAGTCGCAGGCAACAGCTAGTATACAATATTATTTATAACTTCATTAGCCTATACTGAGACTAAATTTGACAGCGAAGGGTTAAACTTGTCACTTTAACGTCAACTTATCAACTTTCAGTCTCGCTTAAAAACTTTATTGTTGTTGTTATATTTACTGCCTAACGAACGTCGCAAATAACTTATGAGACAGCTGCCTACACCGCCAACACCCCTATCCTTGTCACACTGTCGCTGTCGGTATCAGCACATACTTGTCGGAGAGGTTTCGGAAAGAGGGTTCAAAGGCCTGCAGGAATAATGGAACTTAAGTTTTCTAGGTACAGTTCTAGTTGAACTGTACCTAGAAATCTTAGGTTCATTATTCCTGCAAAAGGCTCTACAATAAAGTCGATTGTAATATGTGTGTTGTGCGACTGCCATAGACTGATTTGATTGATAGATTGATAATATTATGTTCATCGTTCGATAAGGTTTGCCCTGACCCTGAACGGATAAGGCCTTTAATTTAGAATCAAAACGTAAGAAACTATGTCATAACAGAAAAGGTGTTTTTATTTAGTTTCTTTTTACAACTATCTGGGGGTATTCCCTCTTATTGACAGCTAGCAGCTGTGAAGTGTGTGTTCTTATTCGCGAAGGTGTGCCTGTGCCAAATCGAAGGTCAATACTCACCACTCTCTTACAGGTGAGGTTGACTTAAGCTTCGATTATGTTGTCAAATACACTTAATATAAAACTAATAAACATAGACCTTTTCCCTCTCAATGTAATCTAAAACATAATACCTACCCGATACCTTCAGATGTCAATTTAAACAAATAACTCAAGGAATTTTCGATATTTCGTATTAAAAATAGCAACAAAAATTTCACTATGTTGGAACATGTTTTAGAGCTTAAGCTCGAACTGCACAGTCAGTCATTGTCACACATGAAATGTTGGTGCTAACAACACCTGTTCCAAATTTTTATACATGATTTTTTTATTATTTAAACGAAACCCTTGTTTGTGTGAATAATACGTTCGTCGGCCAGTGTCATTTATACCGGTACAAAAACTAGGATTTGGTAAATGAAATGTCATTTGTTTTCGCGTACATCTAACTCACTAGATAGCATCGTGTATGTCCACACTTGATTCATTAAACCGATTCACGATTGATGTCACCTATTTAATATTTGGCTCGTAATATTTGATGCAGGATTTAAACAACATAGCATTTTTCACAATTTAAACAACTAATTTAAACAACTATTCATCTGCAACTGTATTTATTTTTACAAGATTAATCTATACTTATAATAAAAAAAAAATTAACAAAAAAAACCGACTTCAAACAAAAACTGAAAATAGAAAAATAAAATTAACTTAGCACAAAGTAATAGGTAATAAATTTAGATTTATCAGGTATTCTTGAATGTAATACTGAAATCGGCGCCAAGTAAAAACTATAGGTTTTTTTTTTGTTGACGCGGGGAACGCATTTATGCGCCTTCATCCCAGCTGCCCCCGCAGCTGGGAACTTGCTGTTGCCCGCCCGTTGCTGTTGTATTATGACCGCGTTTGTTTTATAAGCTCAAAACCAATTCTCGTTAGAAGTTTTCCCAAATTGAGTTCCGTGTCAGCCTTTTTTAAAGACGAAATCTGGTTTTTTACAGACAAACTACGGACCAGCAGAAAACCAGAAGGATTTACAGGTAAGGATACATCGCAACACGATGTGGTGCCCGTAGTACTGGTACCATAAGAACCACTGATAGCAGATGGTATGATTACCTATGTATTTTGATTATGAATTTAATTAAATGATTTCATTGTATTCAATTGATTTAGTCATTTGAAATTGCGTTGTCACAACTTACGCCCGTCCATTTCAACATGGTAATTCAACACTTATAACGAGAACCAAAAAATAAAAGATTAAATGTGGTCAAATACAACGCTTCCACATACAAAAGGATGAAAGCGTTATTTAGTCATTTTATTTGGCATTATGGTTACCGTTTTCTAAAACATAAAACCTTAAACATACACAGCTGAGTTCTATTTTTAAACTGTATGTCGCTATGTAGTACTATTATATTATTATCTTTGCAGTTGCGTAACGCGAGTACAGAATATTTATTAGTAACACGAACGTAACAAATGGCGTCGCTTCATCGTTCTTTCCGCTTACATAGACAACTGTTACTTATTTCGCGGTATGCATAGGCCATAGAACTGAAATAATATGATACACTTTAATAGAGTTACTATATCACCCTTAAGTGATAAAATGCCTTGGATCTAGAAGCTCCTGCTACTTGGGTAATTCTAAGTAGGAAACTCGTAGCCAAGTCAGTACTAGATACCAAATACTTGCCCCTCTAGATTTGAATCAAGCTCAAAGTACCTATAGAGCATAAATATTTCAATCAACTTGTCCAAGTAAGCTACGTGAACGTAACGTGTTATTGGGAGTACGATTCCAATACACCCCTTGTCACGTGTCTATCAACTTCGCATTCCAGTAGATCGATTCACACCTCACTGTCAACCTTCAACCACGCGAAGGAACCGCTTAATATGAATTCTCCATAGCAGAGTAATTATTTAGAACCTAATCTTCACAAGATATTTATGCTTAATTTATATGCACTTATAAAATACTGAGGTGGCAGGGCCACCAGCGTTTTGCATTCGCTTTTTATTTTAGAAAATGAGTAGGTAAAAGTTGGTCCGTGTTAATCACCATTAATTTATGTTCACTCACTTTCGTTTTTACTAATAGCTTATGTACATTTTAACAGGTGGCAACATTTGTCGCCGAGTCATTAGACCTCATTATTAATTTATTTTGTAGTAAACTTCATTTATACTGCTATTTGCGAAATATTCCACATGTCAGCCCTCACGTTAATACCTTTGGTGTGGTAAGCCGACGATTCCCTGTTTAACTCCTAGCGCTAGAGGTCGGATTTTTTTATTAGTCTAGCCACGGAGATTAGCGATACTCTTTCGAGCCTTACTACTTACTAGAATTGGGTGTAAGATTGATTTTTTATTTTACATTTAATTGTGCTCCCGGCTTTGACCTATGTATGTAAACTTTTCTAGGGTATTAAAAGTAGCCTACATTATATTTCAGACTATAATCAATTTCTGTACTAAATTGCAAATTTACCCATTACAAGGCACATGTTATAAGTTTAATATGTAAATGCGACTGTGTCATTAAAGCTGCCAAACGGATTAAACGAATTTGAGACCTATTTCTTTGTTTGCAATCTGACTATTTTTATTTGAATTACTTGAGTTATTTCCCGATGACTATATTAATAAAGTTCTTCAGTCAGGGTTATTGCAAACCTTCATAATAGCAAAGTTAAATAAGAGGTCGGAACTGGAACCAAATTCGAAGTGGGCGAAGCCATGAGACTCCTTTAGTGTAAATAATAAATTCTTTTAACCTTTAATAACTTATCTCAAACAACCATTTTTATTTGTGACTCTTTTGTTTGTTACTGGCGAATCTGGTATTACGTAACAGCATTAGTTAGGTGCCGCATGAACTCAGCTAACTAAAATAGATAGTATAATACGATAGAGCTACGAGTAAAGTGAACTCAGAAAGTGTATGTGTAATATTGAGTGTGAAAAAGCCTTGTATTGGATATTGTAAATCCTTGTAAAACTGTCGTTCTCAGAAAATTGATACTTTGGGGTCTCCAGTCTATTTTATTTTGTAATCTTAACACAATGTCACATAATCCTTGTACACCATAATTGCAAATAAGATTGGCCGCGAAACATAAATGAAGGGTACAGGCAAAGAACAGGGAATGTCCTAATCTATAGATTTTGAGAAAAACGCAATTTAAAGTTTAGAAGTATTATATTTTTTATTGAGATCCTCACAACTGTCACTCAGTTTGTATTGGACAATCCTTGTTCTTTACTGGTATGCCATGGACATTCCTGATTCTTTTCGCTTCGGTCATAAACAAAAACGCCTTTTTGGCGCCACCTGTTTACTTTTTTTTAATGTTAGTGATTGGGAACTATACTACCATAGACAAAGATTTGATTTCAATAGAAAACAGAAAAATGAAAAATTGTGACATTCCCTGTTCTTTGCCTGTACCCTTCAAATGTATATGTCCTGAGAGAAATAAAAAAATTGCGTGTACTTAGTGTACACACGTAAGAAGTGAAACTTCTTCATAAACTTAATTTTCACCTCACCTTAAATTAAGTCAAAAAGTACAAAAGTCCAAAAGTCCAAAAGTCCAAAAGTCCAAAAGTCCAAAAGTCCAAAAGTCCAAAAGTCCAAAAGTCCAAAAGTCCAAAAGTCCAAAAGTCCAAAAGTCCAAAAGTCCAAAAGTCCAAAAGTCCAAAGTCCAAAAGTCCAAAAGGCCAAAAGTCCAAAAGTCCCAAAGTCCCAAGGTCTCAAGGTCCCAAAATCCCAAAGTCCCAAAGTCCCAAAGTCCCAAAGTCCCAAAGTCCCAAAGTCCCAAAGTCCCAAAGTCCCAAAGTCCCAAAGTCCCAAAGTCCCAAAGTCCCAAAGTCCCAAAGTCCCAAAGTCCCAAAGGCCAAAAGTCCAAAGTCCCAAAGTCCCAAAGTCCCAAAGTTCCAAAGTCCCAAAGACCCAAAGTACCAAGGTCCCATCTAAAAGTCCAAAAGTCCCAAAGGCCAAAAGTCCAAAAGTCCCAAAGTCCCAAAGTCCCAAAGTCCCAAAGTCCCAAAGTCCCAAAGTCCCAAAGTCCCAAAGTCCCAAAGTCCCAAAGTCCCAAAGTCCCAAAGTCCCAAAGTCCCAAAGTCCCAAAGTCCCAAAGTCCCAAAGTCCCAAAGTCCCAAAGTCCCAAAGTCCCAAAGTCCCAAAGTCCCAAAGTCCCAAAGTCCCAAAGTCCCAAAGTCCCAAAGTCCCAAAGTCCCAAAGTCCCAAAGTCCCAAAGTCCCAAAGTCCCAAAGTCCCAAAGTCCCAAAGTCCCAAAGTCCCAAAGTCCCAAAGTCCCAAAGTCCCAAAGTCCCAAAGTCCCAAAGTCCCAAAGTCCCAAAGTCCCAAAGTCCCAAAGTCCCAAAGTCCCAAAGTCCCAAAGTCCCAAAGTCCCAAAGTCCCAAAGTCCCAAAGTCCCAAAGTCCCAAAGTCCCAAAGTCCCAAAGTCCCAAAGTCCCAAAGTCCCAAAGTCCCAAAGTCCCAAAGTCCCAAAGTCCCAAAGTCCCAAAGTCCCAAAGTCCCAAAGTCCCAAAGTCCCAAAGTCCCAAAGTCCCAAAGTCCCAAATTCCCAAAGTCCCAAAGTCCCAAAGTCCCAAAGTCCAAAAGTCCAAAAGTCCAAAAGTCCAAAAGTCCAAAAGTCCAAAAGTCCAAAAGTCCAAAAGTCCAAAAGTCCAAAAGTCCAAAAGTCCAAAAGTCCAAAAGTCCAAAGTCCAAAGTCCAAAAGTCCAAAAGGCCAAAAGTCCAAAAGTCCCAAAGTCCCAAGGTCTCAAGGTCCCAAAATCCCAAAGTCCCAAAGTCCCAAAGTCCCAAAGTCCCAAAGTCCCAAAGTCCCAAAGTCCCAAAGTCCCAAAGTCCCAAAGTCCCAAAGTCCCAAAGTCCCAAAGTCCCGAAGTCCCAAAGTTCAAAAGTCCAAAAGTCCCAAAGACCCAAAGTACCAAGGTCCCATCCAAAAGTCCCAAAGACCCAAAGTACCAAGGTCCCATCCAAAAGTCCAAAAGTCCCAAAGTCCCAAAGTCCCAAAGTCCCAAAGTCCCAAAGTCCCAAAGTCCCAAAGTCCCAAAGTCCCAAAGTCCCAAAGTCCCAAAGTCCCAAAGTCCCAAAGTCCCAAAGGCCAAAAGTCCAAAAGTCCAAAAGTCCAAAAGTCCAAAAGTCCAAAAGTCCAAAAGTCCAAAAGTCCAAAAGTCCAAAAGTCCCAAAGACCCAAAGTACCAAGATCCCATCCAAAAGTCCAAAAGTCCCAAAGTCCCAAAGGCCAAAAGTCCAAAAGTCCAAAAGTCCAAAAGTCCAAAAGTCCAAAAGTCCAAAAGTACAAAAGTCCAAAAGTCCAAAAGTCCAAAAGTCCAAAAGTCCCAAAGTCCCAAAGCCCCAAAGACCCAAAGTACCAAGGTCCCATCCAAAAGTCCAAAAGTCCAAAAGTCCCAAAGTCCCAAAGTCCCAAAGTCCCAAAGTCCCAAAGTTCCAAAGTCCCAAAGACCCAAAGTACCAAGGTCCCATCCAAAAGTCCAAAAGTCCAAAAGTCCAAAAGTTCAAAAGTTCAAAAGTTCAAAAGTTCAAAAGTCCCAAAGTCTCAAAGTTCCAAAGTCCCAAAGACCCAAAGTACCAATGTCCCAAAGTCCCAAGGTCTCAAGGTCCCAAAATCCCAAAGTCCCAAAGTCCCAAAGTCCCAAAGTCCCAAAGTCCCAAAGTCCCAAAGTCCCAAAGTCCCAAAGTCCCAAAGTCCCAAAGTCCCAAAGTCCCAAAGTCCCAAAGTCCCAAAGTCCCAAAGTCCCAAAGTCCCAAAGTCCAAAAGTTCCAAAGTCCCAAAGACCCAAAGTACCAAGGTCCCATCTAAAAGTCCAAAAGTCCCAAAGGCCAAAAGTCCAAAAGTCCCAAAGTCCCAAAGTCCCAAAGTCCCAAAGTCCCAAAGTCCCAAAGTCCCAAAGTCCCAAAGTCCCAAAGTCCCAAAGTCCCAAAGTCCCAAAGTCCCAAAGTCCCAAAGTCCCAAAGTCCCAAAGACCCAAAGTCACAAAGTCCCAAAGTCCCAAAGTCCCAAAGTCCCAAAGTCCCAAAGTCCCAAAGTCCCAAAGTCCCGAAGTCCCAAAGTTCAAAAGTCCAAAAGTCCCAAAGACCCAAAGTACCAAGGTCCCATCCAAAAGTCCCAAAGACCCAAAGTACCAAGGTCCCATCCAAAAGTCCAAAAGTCCCAAAGTCCCAAAGTCCCAAAGTCCCAAAGTCCCAAAGTCCCAAAGTCCCAAAGTCCCAAAGTCCCAAAGTCCCAAAGTCCCAAAGTCCCAAAGTCCCAAAGTCCCAAAGTCCCAAAGTCTCAAAGTCCCAAAGTCCCAAAGTCCCAAAGTCCCAAAGTCCCAAAGTCCCAAAGTCCCAAAGTCCCAAAGTTCCAAAGTCCCAAAGACCCAAAGTACCAAGATCCCATCCAAAAGTCCAAAAGTCCCAAAGTCCCAAAGGCCAAAAGTCCAAAAGTCCAAAAGTCCAAAAGTCCAAAAGTCCAAAAGTCCAAAAGTCCAAAAGTCCAAAAGTCCAAAAGTCCAAAAGTCCAAAAGTCCAAAAGTCCAAAAGTCCAAAAGTCCAAAAGTCCAAAAGTCCAAAAGTCCAAAAGTCCAAAAGTCCAAAAGTCCAAAAGTCCAAAAGTCCAAAAGTCCAAAAGTCCAAAAGTCCAAAAGTCCAAAAGTCCAAAAGTCCAAAAGTCCAAAAGTCCAAAAGTCCAAAAGTCCAAAAGTCCAAAAGTCCCAAAGTCCCAAAGCCCCAAAGACCCAAAGTACCAAGGTCCCATCCAAAAGTCCAAAAGTCCAAAAGTCCCAAAGGCCCAAAGTCCCAAAGTCCCAAAGTTCCAAAGTCCCAAAGACCCAAAGTACCAAGGTCCCATCCAAAAGTCCAAAAGTCCAAAAGTCCAAAAGTTCAAAAGTTCAAAAGTTCAAAAGTTCAAAAGTCCCAAAGTCTCAAAGTTCCAAAGTCCCAAAGACCCAAAGTACCAATGTCCCATCCAAAAGTCCAAAAGTCCAAAAGCCCAAAAGTCAAAAAGTCCAAAAACCCTTAAATGACATGCTATCCCTGGATAAAGTACTCTTAATTCGAATCCACCGTGGTGAGGAACAGATCAAAGATGGCGCGTAACCAAAAATCGTGACGTGACGTGACGTGACGTGACGCAAATTTTTTTCCAACGCCGATAAAGAAGTTTCACTTCAAAATCACTTTTGTTCCTATACTTATTAAAATTTAATAAGGTAATAAATACAAACTCTAATACCTCATATTGCCTAAGAGGCAGTAAAATTAAGGTGATTCAGTTTTAAAGTAATACAAAGGGTAAATACGCGATCCTACTACTGATATTCTCCTCTCTCTCTCTCTCTCTCTACCCGTCACGAGGTTGTCTTTATATCAACATAATTTCGAGGGTCTCCTTCAAGAGAAGCGTTAAGATCATGATTTTTTAAATTTCGTTTTGTATCTAACAGTTCATCATAATTCTCAGACGGCGGTACGAATCTAGCTGAAATTTAGAGCAGAGATAGATTATATTCTGAAATAATACATAGACTGCATCCCGGAAATAAGTTCTAATGGGAACAGAAAAACCATGCAGGTGGAGCTACGAGCGCCATCTAGTATATCATAGTTGCCACAACAAAACATTTTTGCTCCGAGGTAATCTTTTCACAATATATTCTATTCTATAATAATATGTGTATTTAGATAGCCTAGTGTAATATAATACAATGTGTCGTTCCCTCAGATAAAAGATATTACATTTTAGAGTAGCTTTGAGGACCGTCCAACAAATATTTCTTAAACGCCAAAGAATTTCTGACGGCAGCAAAAACATGTACGGGGAGACACATGTTGGAATTTTGCAATTATTTTTTCTTTTGACGGTTCTTAAGAATGCTGACAGAGGGAAATATTAAAGTTTATTCCAATTTAACCTAAATTAAGTACGTTTTTGTAATTGAATTTTGTAACAAGTTTGTGGATTTTTTTTTCATTAATTTATTAATCACAGCGCAGCGGTATGAAATATCGGGTGTTAGTGTGGGATGTTCCTGGCGTAGAACCTTTTGGCCCCGTCCCATCTTTATCTAGAACAAATAAGTAAGGAACTAGGAGATAGGTACTTTTTTTTTGTTTAACGTGAGGGAAAATCCTCATGGATTTTATGGCGGACTCGTACCGACTAAAAAAACCTCACGTAACGCCCAACAGCCTATTGTTGGGAGCCCCGGGTAAGCCCTCGGAAGGATGTCCCAGAACTCCCAACAGACCCAGGCCCCCACCGTGGCCTCACCCAGGAGGTGGTTCGGGTGCTATCCCGCGTCTTTGGGGGGTTTTGGGTGTGATCCCGCTTCTAAGTGACATCCCTAATTAAAGTACTTTGTGCCTACAGGTTATGCAAGTTTAATACAAATTGCTGCAAATATGTTCACAGGATGTTAAATCCATGTAGGTATCGAAAAAAGTAATAAAATGTATAGTCTGATAATAAAACCTATTTTGATATATTCTGACAGAATATCCGAGCATTAACATATCGAACTCTCACACTTTTATGACATCAAATGGAACGTTCTATTTAACTTTTCTTCGTAAAGTATTTAGATATTCAGTAATTTTTTACTTACATTAATGCCCACCTGCCACTATAATTCAAATCTTAAATGCCTTTGTTTTGGATTATCCGATAACCATATTTCTCCTTTTATTTATTGCTTTTACTTTTACTTTTTATGAAGAATTGGTAAAGATAGCAAAAGAAACGTTTGTATTCATGTACTAGCTGTTGCCCGCGACTTCGTACGCGTGAAAATTATGTTACAATGCCAATTTGATTGCTCTCTGCTCAGCCCCTAGGACATGTAGCGTGATAATATATAGCCTATTTGAAGACCCTACCCCTAGCTAATATTTGTACAAAATTTCAATCAAATCCATTGAGTACTTTTCGAAATCCTTCCGGACAAAGCAAAGCATCCAGACAAACAGACAAACCGACAAACAGACAAAAAAAATCTAACTATATTTTCGGCTTCGGTATCTTATTTTGAACATCCAGCGAGTATTTTTTTTTTTAATATTTCTAATGCAGTTTTGACTTTTCTATCATTTTATTATATGTATAGATTTAAATATCTTACCTTTAATCCTATGGTTAAGCATGAAGCACTCCTGCTTTCTCAATGCCGAGGATCTCCAGGTGTAGCATTTATTTTCTATAGATGCAGTATTTAGGATGTGAAAGCAGCCTTATCGAGTTATCTTTTTTTAATCGGTTGTCAGTGGTGACATTTCTGCTGTCAGAATGACAGGATGTCATAAGTTCGGTGACGAAGCGTTTCGCATTTAAAGAGACGGGTTTTGTTAAGATTTTTCGTGAAAGACCGGACTTTTGACCGAGACCTGCTTTGGGGTAGTTGGAAGCCTTTTGGCCTTTGCTCTGAGACTGTGCCGCGAATCAGTTTTTCGCTCAAGCGCGATTATTTGTTACCTCGCGTGGCCTAACGGGCTGTGATTAGGTTGCTGCATTGCATCTTGCTACATTTTACCCAGAAAACTGGTGAGTCACTTCTTCTTTTGCAAAGCGGGTCGATTGTCGTCTGTCGCGCAGCCAAGATCTTAATTTGTCGTTTCTTTCATGACAGGGTTTTTTACTACGGCTAGTTGCCGGATGAGATATTTGGTGCCGCACCTATAAGTTAGTGGGCTGCACGTGGTACGACAACGTGGAAGTGCGGACTACACGAGCTTCTCATGTGAGAGGTATCTGCCGTCATCACCTGGCAGTAACAACAGGCAGTCACTCTCACTCTGCAGGCCAGTAAATCCACTACTTATGTGTAGCTTAGTAGCATAAGTACCTAAGCACTGACTATACTTCTGTGTACCTGTGATATTTGTGTCTATCAGTGAATAAGCTCTCTGTGTGTCTCTGTGTATCTCTGTGTTATATAAATATATGTGTGTACACCCTACCTGACTGTTTTCGTCAGAGCCCTGGCCTACCCTTGCACGCACACTGGAATCTCTGTAGTAAGGCGCCCTGGGAAAGAGTTCTCTGCATAGCTACCTCGCGCTAGTTGGTGAGTAACACTGATCATCACTGTGTTATAAATTGGCGCCCAACGTGGGGCACGAACCCACGACCCTGAGATTAAGAGTCTCATGCTCTACCGACTGAGCTAGCCGGGCTAGTTGGTGAGTAACACTGATCATCACTGTGTTATACAGGTTGTCCTTTAGTGGAACCGTAATGCTCTAAAGAGAGGGTAGGGGTAGGAATGGGGACTTCTTAGCTATAAACGCACACGCCTGTGTTTTTTTGGCATTGAACTCGTCCAGGGCGTCTGAACCAAATTGGCTAAATAGATAGCAAAAGAAACGTTCATTCACTTACATAGTCATGATTTTAAGTATCCAAAGCACAAAATATCACCACACTGCTTAAATTTTATTATTTACATATCACTTGCCACTTGACACTCCGAACCGTAATGGCGGTCGAAAAAAAATGTCCTCGGAAATGTGAAAAAAAAAAGCAATAAAATATGTCCTACTGACCTCCAATGTTCTACATATCTATGCCTTGAATGCTCTGTGTTGCTCTGTGCTCGTTAGAGCACGGTCCGACCGCGTTTAGCGTACCGAGAATCGACTAAATCGGAGACGAATCGAAAAAGCTTTAGGATCGAATGAACTTTGACGGTTTTTTTTGACAAACAGCCAAAGGATCGAATGGACAATAAAGAGGTTAAGATGGTTAAGCATGAAGCACTCCTGCTTTCTCAAAGCCTGTCAACATTCTGTAAATTTTGGAGCCAAGCAAAGTTCTGTGTATAACTAACTACACAGACCGCAGTATTCAAAGCAGTGTGTGCTGACCACCTCAAAGCAAAACTTTCCTTGTAATTTGCGTAGAGTGCATTCTGACGGCCAACAAAATATGACCGGATCGCCAATTACACAAAATTTTGGTCAAAGGGATAATTTGGATGAGTTTGGTGTAAATGTAGGTTAAGTTTTGAACGTTGGTTGTAAAAACATATTTTGATCTTTATTATTACTGTGAGTAATCATAATTTTACCTATGAAATTACCGTAAAATCTGATACCCTTGAATTTAGAAACTTGAAATGATTGAAGATATTTATGATGTACGCACAAAAATATGTTAAACATAATGACACGAATTTCATCCCCGATCAGGGGTTGACAGATGCATATTATAGGTGGTGAGGTTATTGCCGTATTGATATAGAGAGGCGCAGTTTGTGACTGCCTGCTGTTGAAAGTTTTCAAGCCGCTGTAAATCAATAATAATTAATTATTGTTTTTCAGCGGCTATAATAATTATTGTTGTACATTCTCACACGACATCATCTAGCCCAAATTAAGCTAATGTAAGCTTGTGCTATGGTATCTAGACGACTGATAGATTACCCTTTAAATTTCTAAAAACATACATATCATACATAGGAAGCCCCCAAACTCCGAAAACAGACCATTGTAGGTTTCCCCAGGGCGTTTCTGCAAGTCATTTAAATATTTGGACTAACCCAGGAATCGAAACCTAGGCCTATAACTTTACTATTTTACTGGCAACCGGTACCAATGGCTTAATGTCTCTTCCGAAGCACGAAAACACTTGCAAATAAATGTCACAAAATGTTGCTTACTACAATCATCGTTTACAGAAAACTGAGTCCGCGGGGCCACGTGCGCTTCCAAAATATTTAAGTTAGATTTTCAATAAGAAAAAAATACAAAATATTAAGGATTTTTTAAATTTCAGCCCTCGGGAGCTAGAATAAGAGGTTAAAGTTTTTCGTAGTATTTCAAAATACTTTAATGAAATTAATTGAATAATTAAATGAACAGCGTTTATTCACCATGTCAAATTGGTTGCTAACTAGAAGCTTTTTTGTTTTAAGCTCAAGAGATAATAAAGTGAGGATGTGGGCTAAACGTCTGTTGTGCCACTCATCCAGCAATATTATTTTTCTGCTGTTACATTTTCTATAGACTGTGCCTCAGAAGAATTTGCCCTTCTTAGCATATAATATGAAAACGCCATTAATTTTCGTATCTCGTACGTACGAAGGATTTATATTGCTTATGGTAAGTGCACACCAACTATAGGAATGAAATACACGGGTATAAGCGGAGTAAGATAAATTGAAAAAATAAAGGTTTTGCTTAAAAAGTAGTATAAAGCTGCCGCATTGCAGCTAACAGACCATTTCAGTTTTTCATTGCAGCCCATTGAGGATTTTTTTCCAAAACTTGTAGTTTTTTCCTGTATTTGTATAAAACTGCTTCGGAGGCTCTTACAACTACATTATTTACAAAGCAACATTGACGAGCAGAAGTTATAGAATTAATACTTTACAGTAATAGAATTAAAAAGAGAGGTACTGAAGTCCACTGTATTTTTGAAATTTGTTCTGCCACTATTTAGTAGATCATTTCATTTCTGAAAAATGCTAAATCTGTATGCGTGCAACTACAGCTTCCAAAACGCTTCGAGGATACTTGTTGAAAAACTTTCTGTTGTTGGAATATGTTTGGGTAAAATGTTGAAATCGGGGTAGGTACATAAGCAATTATTGCATAGCTTAAAAAACCAGATAAGCTCAGATCGGAGAACGGCACAAACGAGCTCACGCTTCTCCTTTTCTGCCATTAGAGGATATTCAGTTATATACATCCACTTACGGAAGAGCTAAGTCAACCGTAAATGGTTAAGAACCTTCTCAGACATGTCCCACCACGCTTCCAAACAGTTTGGGAGTTACAGTGGTGCAACTAAATAATGCGGATAAATGCACGCACGTACGCAACACAAAAAGTAAATCTATAGTATTCCGCAAAAGTGCAATAAATTGGATACCTACTTCCACTCTTCTTATCTTATGTTTATTTTACTTAGGAAGAATATTAAGCATGAAATCACCGGCAAAGCTTACTTTCAAACTTGATTTATAAGATGAACCTAATTAAAACTTTTTCTTTGCGTCACAGAAATCATTCCTTTAGAATGACCGACAGCCGGATATCTGTGTGAATAGGCAATATAGGAATCACTTTGGGTAAATTTATGTCATTAACTCAATATCAAACTACATTCGGATTCAGACGCGAGACCAAATTGCGTAAAATCTAGCAAATTTGTTTGATAAACCTATTATTAGCTAATCTCTGGAAAAATAATTACTAGTTTGAAATGTGTTTGCACTACTTTAAAAAGAAAATGTTACAAAACCTTCAACGTGCTTGATAGGCAAGTCATAAATAGTAATTTTGTATTATAAGAATTGTCTATTAGCCTAGTTTTGGTTACTGACTATTTTCTCCATAAACACATAACCAGAGTAATAAATTATTTTCTTTGTTTTTGGCTTCGACCAAGTAATACTATTACTTTGTCGAAGCTTGGAAGTAAATATAATTATTATTATTTATTTTATTGCTTACTAGCGGAACCCTGCCACGCTTCGCTGTGACTTTTTTATGGTGGTTTTATGTACCTATGAGAAAAGAGTAACAAACTAAATGATGGGTACATTTAAAAAAAAATGTGTGCGTGTACTATTGTACACACGTAAGAAGTGAAACTTCTTCATGACCTTATTTTTCGAAAGAAATATCATGAAATACAGGGTGGGCCAGAGTAAAATTCACTTTTGAAACCTATATAAAATAGACTGATAGTACCTACTTTAAGATTTTATTTAAAAAGCAACTTTATCTAACATTCATATGTTTTATTTTTTGAAAATAACATTGTCTAGATGTTCTCCATCTCGCCGCAAGCATTCTTCTAAGCGGTGCTTTAAATTTTCAAAAACGCGCCGGCATATCGCTGTTGGTATAGCCGCCATTTCCGTCTGAATATTTTGTTTCAACTCAGTGAGTTTCTTCGGTTTATTTGAGTATACCTTATTTTTAAGGTATCCCCACAAAAAGAAGTCCAGTGGAGACAAATCTGGGCTTCGTGGAGGCCATTCGATGTCACCTCTTTTAGAGATGACTTTACCGGGGAAAATCTCCTTTATGACCCCCATGCTGACATTGGATGTGCAGCAGGTGGCGCCATCCTGCTGGAGCCAAGTCTGAGTGTTGTACTCTTGCAGCCCAGCAAGAGTTGATCCTAAAAATTCCTCAAGCATTTTCACATATCGAGCCGTATTTACAGTTAATGCTTGGCCTCTTGATTTTTCAAAGAAATACGGCCCGATAAGTTCTTTGGCTGAAATGGCTGCCCAAACAGTCACTTTCTGGCAGTGAAGAGGCTTTTAATGCTTGCGCGAAGGCTGTATAGCGCTCCAATAACGGCAATTTTGTTTATTGATGAATCCGCTCCGGTGAAAATGGGCTTCGTCTGTTAAGAGGATGTTTCCAAAGTTAGAAAATCGCTCTAACATAATAGAGGAAAATGATGCTCTTTTTGTATGGTCATCATGGGTAAGTTTCTGCACTAACTGGATCTTGTAAGGATGAAGCTTCAAATCCCGTTGTTAAATTCGCCTTAAACTGCTTCTTGAAATCCCCAAAGCTGCCGAACGTCGCCGTATAGAGAGTTCTGCATTTTGCTCAACAGATTGATTGACCTCCTGAATCGTTTGCTCTGTGCGTATAGTGCGGGGAAAACCTTAATGTCTCATTGGAAGCGTCGAACCCGTTTCTTGGAACCTCTTCAACCATTGCTTAAGTAACTGAGTGCTAGGGCACTGACGAATACTCGGTAAATTAAATTTAACTCCAAACATACGCCGCGCAACAACGTAAGAATGACCATTTTCGTAAAATGCTTTAACAGCGAACGTGCTGTTCCCCCGTGAAAGCACTCATGGCGACTAAAAATGCAAGAGACGCGTGACCCGATCACACCCCGCACCCCCGCTACCTGCCGCGAGCGACGATCTATTTGACAATGAAAAGTAAACTTTACTCTGGCCCACTACCCCAAAACTCCAAAACTCTAAAACTACAAAACTCCAAAACTCCAAAACTCCAATAATACAAAAGTCAAAAAACCCAAAAGTCCAAAAGTCTAAAAGTTCAAAAGTCCAAAAGTCCAAAAGTCCGAATGTCCAAAAGTCCAAAAGTCCAAAAGTCCAAAAGTCCAAAGTCCAAAAGTTCAAAACTCCAAAGTCTAAAAGTCTAAAATTCTAAAAGTCCAAAACTTTAAAACTCCAAAGTCTAAAGTCCAAACGTCAAAAATTCCGAATGTCCAAAAAGTTCAAAAATAACATGCAAAACATCAGACCTCTATAGTAGGTAAGTACTCTCTTTTATTATTCTGAATGCAAGGAGGCCGCAATAAAACTTCTCTTAAAAAACATCAATCTGGTAGGTACCTTCTAAATAGGTTGTTTATAATATTTTGTTCTGAAGCTGGCAGAATATAATTTAAAAAAAAAAACGACCAGCGCCATCTATTGGTAAAATCACTTTTTAAAGCTATTTTATTCTTATTGCTGTTATGATAAAAGTGTATAAAGTAGCCTAAAACCATCTCTGAATGCTATTGTATATCGTGTCCAATTTTGAGCTCAGTCGATTCAGTAAATTTTGAGTTTTTAATAGATACTTAAACGCACACAACATTTTTAGGTCTTCTCTCGTTTTCCATAAATTCATTTGCACTAATATTGTTTGCCATAATCATCCCCGATCATAATATTTACTTGCACTATTATTATTTATACTAATAACGTTTACCTTAACATCTCAACAGTCATAACTTTTATTTGCCATAAAATGACTTTCTATAACAACATTTATCATAATAATTAGTTTCCATAAGTAACACATCTCATAATCGACTCTTGACATAATCAAAATTTGATATAATTATGAAAATAATACATAATATTGTTAGGTCGAAATTAATTGTCGTTAACACCCCGACTCAGTGCAATCCGACTCGGATAGGTTAGGTTAGAAGACTAGTCGAGCTCCCGCCTTAGTCTTCGTGGTTTTTTTTTAAACCACCCAGAAGTAGGAGCCCCACGAAGCGGGGCTCCGTCGAGCTTAGTTAGTAGACGCCGTATGAGGTTTAGTTTAGGGTTTAATTGTGAATAAAAAAATCTGTGTCGTATAAATTATTTATATTATGGTGAATAAAAGTTATGGAAAATGGCATTATCGAAAACAAAAATTATGGCAAATACATTTATGGATTTAAATTATTATGACACTTGATCGATTATGACCAATGGAATTAGTGAAAGTCATTTTATGTCATTTCACGATTATGGCAACTGAAGCGTTATGTCTAATAAAATTATGGCAAATACCAGTATGGCATATGAAATTATGGCATTTTAAATTATGGCAAACATTAGTAAACCACATTTTTATATATATAGATTACATCAGTAGTTTCTCGTTATAATTGCTCGAATGGGTGTAGTGGGGCTCTACCAACACCTCCGGGCCCAAGTCAACCTCACGTGCAAGCTCGTGCACCTGCTGAACAACGGACGAGGCTCTGACGTCGGCGGTCCATTTCAACACGGCGATGGGCTCACCACCTGTTACGTGGGACCGAATTGTACACGGTGAAATGTGGGCCGGTATAGGCCTCTGCCTACCCCTTCGGGGATAAAGGCGTGAGTATATGTATGTATGTATGTATGTATGATGTTCTCGCGTACTACTACATCGGGTGGCAAGTAAAGTATCTATTGAAGGAAGGGAAATTCAACTGAATCATTAAAAAGAGAAATTACGTAAACAAAGTCAAAAATATATTTTAGCCCCTCTATAAAATTGAGTGCAGAGGAGCTCATGTCCAGATTTTGTCTGTAGTCTGTGTGTCTGTTTCGTTAAACTACGTCACTAAAAAAAATATTTTTAAAAATATTTGCGGACATTGGACACAACGCTATCTGATCCCAAAGTAAGCTAGGAATAACCTGCTTGTGTTATGGGTATCAGACCACGGATATTAATACTTATATACTTTTTTAAATACATACATATTATACATAGAAACACCCGGACTCTTGAAACATACATTTATGGGTCACACAAATATTTGTCTCCGGTGGGAATCGAACCCACGACCTCCAGCGCCGCAGGCGGTATCACTACCGACTGCGCCACAGAGGCAGTCACACATACATTCGGGAATACGTTTCAACGCGGGCGTTAACTAGTTCTAGACTAAATGTATTGGAATGAACGTAAATTCTATTAATGCTTGTTGCACTGAATATACTCGTATTTCAGAATTCGGCTACGTTCAAGTTTTCTGTTCTTTCATGTATGATGAAATATTGAAGTACATGACAGTAGTTTAAAATATAAAAATATACAAGCCTTAATCGGGAATCGAACCCACGACCTCCAGCGCCGCAGGCGGTATCACTACCGACTGCGCCACATAGGCAGTCTGATAGCCACAGAGATAGTCACTAGGTCACGTGGATCATCTGTTCAAAGTTTGTAATAAAACAAAAGTGACAATGCAATCGGATTAAACTTTCACAATAAACGTGTTAGAGAGGGGCATTCTGGTGAGACCGATCTCACGGCTTCTTGTTGAATACATTATACGTTTATGTGAGGTGTGACACATAGAATATTTTTTTTTTCAGAAACGCTTTTAATTTATTTGTTATGATTCTTACTGAGCTTTTCAGCCTATTTTTAGTAGTTGCAAAGTCAAGCAAAAAAGATTTAATTTAATTTTGCGTAGCAAATAATGAAATATGGGCTATGATTATTCCATAATTACCTACTTATTTTAATCGCACTGAGCAAACTAATCAAGTTTGAAAGTATTCAGAATCGATAAGTATTACTGACTTTTGCAAAATCGAAGTCGGAAGTAACGTGAAGTCTTTAGCATTATTTCTTGTTATTTTATTATAGTAATCCAATTTCTTGTTTATAAATTTATAAAAGTCATTGCTTACTGCGTGTATGTTTTAACCATAGAGCAACGCGAACTGTCTAAGGGGAGACGGCATAGAACGATTGCTCGGTACAAATTTGTCTGTCATATTTTGCGGGTGACGGGGGGAAATCTTCCTCACCCACACTTTCTTAGACACTCACTACAATAGCAATCGACTGTCAATACGAAGCCTATATATACACTTTAAACAATACACTCATAGATTTTACACACACATGATACATTTTGTGTCATATCACCCCAAGTCGCTCAACCAATCCATGTATAGATATGACGTCCGGTAAAGTTGCTAAACAAATCTGAATATTATCTATACGTTTAAATAAGTGTAAATAATAATAACTTGTTATAAAATTACTTACTTAAACAAGATAATGCCATTTTTCTTCAGATTTCTTTAATCACATTTCTTTTTGTATTAATATCTAATTATTTCATCATTTTTATTAAATGACAATTCAACCGCGCACGCTGTGAACTAGACTTAGTCTAGTGAAAGAAACTTCAAAAAACAGTTTTTATATAACTGGGCACTTTTAGTCGTCAAAATGTCAAATTATTGCCAGAGGGGGTTTTCGAGCTTTGGCCTCTCCCTCTGTAAAGGCGCGCGATGCTCTGTGGTTTTAACTTATTATTTGACATTATCATTTGACATCTTTTTTTGCGATAAATGCCGAACTGGAACAGTCAGACAGGTCATTGACCTAAAACAAAGAAATCAGGCTAACTTTAATAATACCTACTGAAGTCTACGAATAAGATATAAATACAAGTTCATTGAACAATTCATAAATATGTTATGTTGCTATTCCTCTCGTAAAATACGTGCAATTGCCATAATATACAAAAGATTCTAATCGTTATGTGCCATAACTCTTAGAATTACTATTACAGTTATTCCCAGATTTGATTGGGTTGTATTATGTTAAAAAAAGGTTCTTTGGATGCCAATAAACTTACGATGAGAGAGGTATCTTGGAATTTTTTTAAAGTTTTTTCATACCATATGATTATTTTAATGTAAGTATGCTGCGATCACAGCTGTCAGGTGACAATCCGACTATTTGGTTTTATTATTGTTTAACAAATTTTCACGGTGAAAAATATTAATTTTCGACTTTTTGTGAAAATTTGAGAAATTGCTGCTTAATAAACAGTTTGATATTTTGTTTGTCGATAAAAATTACTGCGAAAATACTACCTCGAATAACCTGCTTGTGTTATGGGTAGCATACCAATACATACTTATCATACATAGAAACACCCAGACTCTCGAGATTAATATTTATGGATCACACAAATTTTTGTCTCTAATGGGAATCGAACCCACGACCTCGTGATCCGCAGTCGCAAATTTTCAACCTCTAGACCAACGAGGCTGTTGATACAGCATACTGTTAGTACCTACCTAGTAAAGATAATATATTTTAATGCAAAATTAACCATGTCGCAAATTAAAACTAAGAAACAACGTATATTTCAATATAAGTAATGAATCGAAATATGTTATGAGAGAAGATTCGAATTTTCTCTCATAACATATTTCGATGTTGTATTGTCACAAATATACCAAAAAAAAATTTAAAAACTTGGAGACGTCAGAATAATATCTATATATTTGAGATAATTTTTTGAAAAGCAATTAGTATGCTGACTCAATCACAAATTTAATGTGAAAAAATTTTTGATCTCGAGCAGGATTTGAACCCGCGTCTTCTGGTTTGCCGGACCAGACGCCTTAACCAACTAGATCACCGAGACACTGCTCTTGACCGTCAAATTCTTTCACCTTATTACGTCTTGGGGCGACGTTGGGCACCATCTACCGGTAACTTAGTTAAGTTGCACGGCTTGAATGTATAGAATTGCACCTTTATAATCATTCGACTTGCGATGATACCTGCCCAAACATTAGAGATAATTTTTTTTTTGAAAAGCAATTAGTATGCTGACTCAATCACAAATTTTTTTCAGCAAGGCAAACCAAAAGACGCGGGTTCAAATCCTGCTCGAGATCAAAAAATTTTTCACATTAAATTTGTAATATATATTTGTTTACAGAGTCTTGGTGTTGCAACAGCCTTTTTTGAGTGGGTAGTCCAAAATCGAGTGAACCGCGTGCGTGGGTAAACAAGCATGAGGTCCGTTTGATTCAGGTAATAACCTTAGTGGTATAGCAATCATCCCTTTTTTTTTTTTTTGTTTAACGTGAGGGAAAATCCTCATGGATGTTATGCCGGACTCCTACCGACTAAAAAACCTCACGTCACGCCCAACAGTCTATGGTTGGGAGCCCCGGGTAAACCCTCGGAAGGATGTCCCAGGACAAGCAATCATCCCTAAGTAAGAAACAGGTCAAGCTGTTCTGGAGGTTAGCACGCATAAATCATAACGTTTAAATTTTTTTCAACCCAGTTTTATAAAATGGAAAAATAAATCTCACCGAAACATATGCATATAATTTCAGTATATGACTAAGAATGAAGGCGACACAAGAGTCTCGTGAAAAATATTTATTTATTTTTAAACTTTATTTGTACACCAAGTTAAAAACAAGTTTACAATAATTTTAACAGAATGTTGTACAAAGGGCGGCCTTATTGCTGGTAAGCAATTTCTGATAGGCAACCTTGGGATCCATCCCACCTTACTTTACTACCCATCTTACTTTTAATTAACTTCTTTACTGTCCACAGTAAGGAAGTTAATTAAAAGTAAGATGGGTAGTTTCGGTGTAGAAATAATTTGTAACAGGTACAATATGTACAATACCTAAATACAATAAACATTTTAATTACATAAATATACATACATGCATACACATATACATACATACATATACACAAACATACATATATAAACATACATACACATACATACATATATACAGGGTGGAATTTAAAGACGGTAGTTGGAGGGAAAGTACCCTTAAAATTGATAATGGCAAGTTTTGCTGAAAGGAAACATTCCTTTATTTTCAAAAGTAAGTAAAACTGCATTTAAAGATTTTTGAAAAATCACATGTTTGAGCCGGGAATCGAACCTGGGAGATGTGAAAAAAAAACATCCTGTATTTTATGATACCAACCGAAAAAGTCTTTAATAAGGAACTATTTCTTTTAAACAACATAGTATCTTAAATTAAAGGAAGACTAAGTAAAATATGTTTTTATTGTAAAGCTTACTCACTGTCTGTAGAAGAGAAAAAAAAACAGTCTAATTGAGATTCTTCTCATTATTTTTTTGAAGTTGCTTGGTTAAGTGACCAGAACGAATATTTCCATTCACAGAAACTAGAACATATTTTTAACCAACTTCAAAAAAAATAAGAAGAATCTCAATTAGACTGTTTTTTTCTTCTTCAGATATTGAGTAAGCTTTACAATAAAAACATATTTTACTTGGTCTTCCTTTAATTTAAGATACTATGTTGTTTAAAAGAAATGGTTCCTTATTAAAGACTCTTTCGGATGGTATCATAAAATACAGGATGTTTTTATTTCACATCTCCCAGGTTCGATTCCCGGCCCTAACATGTTATTTTTCAAAAATCTTTAAATGCAGTTTTACTTACTTTTGAAAATAAAGCAATGTTTCCTTTCAGCAAAACTTGCCATTATCAATATTAAGAGTACTTTCCCTCCAACTACCGTCTTTAAATTCCACCCTGTATAAAAATCAATGCCACTTTTCGTTGTACTTTTATAACTCAAGAACGGGCTCTCTTATCCAACCCAAATTTTTAGGCTTTGTTCGGACTATTATGCAGATGGTTTATGTGAAGTAAACACAAAATGCGTCCAGCGGTTCTACATTTATCACGCAAACAAAGTTGCGCGGGTCAGCTAGTATAATATATACAAACATACACTTAAAAAAGACGACAAAAATATCGTAAGGAAAAATATTTTATAGTTAAACCTAAATAATGCTAAGCAAAAACATTCGCCTGAAAGCGGAACCCAACCCTGCTTATACAAAAAAATTGCGTGTACTTAGTGTACACACGTAAGAAGTGAAACTTCTTCATAAACTTAATTTTCACCTCACCTTAAATTAAGTCAAAAGTCCAAAAGTCCAAAAGTCCAAAAGTCCAAAAGTCCAAAAGTCCAAAAGTCCAAAAGTCCAAAAGTCCAAAAGTCCAAAAGTCCAAAAGTTCAAAAGTCCAAAGTCCAAAGTCCAAAGTCCAAAGTCCAAAAGTCCAAAATGCCAAAAGTCCCAAAGTCCCAAAGTCCCAAAGTCCCAAAGTCCCAAAGTCCCAAAGTCCCAAAGACCCAAAGTCCCAAAGTCCCAAAGTCCCAAAGTCCCAAAGTCCCAAAGTCCCAAAGTCTAAAAGTCTAAAAGTCCAAAAGTCCAAAAGTCCAAAAGTCCAAAAGTCCCAAAGACCCAAAGTACCAAGGTCCCATCCAAAAGCCCAAAAGTCCAAAAGTCCCAAAGTCCCGAAGTCCCAAAGTCCCAAAGTCCCAAAGTCCCAAAGTCCCAAAGTCCCAAAGTCCCAAAGTCCCAAAGTCCCAAAGTCCCAAAGTCCCAAAGTCCCAAAGTCCCAAAGTCCCAAAGTCCCAAAGTCCCAAAGTCCCAAAGTCCCAAAGTCCCAAAGTCCCAAAGTCCCAAAGTCCCAAAGTCCCAAAGTCCCAAAGTCCCAAAGTCCCAAAGTCCCAAAGTCCCAAAGTCCCAAAGTCCCAAAGTCCCAAAGTCCCAAAGTCCCAAAGTCCCAAAGTCCCAAAGTCCCAAAGTCCCAAAGTCCCAAAGTCCCAAAGTCCCAAAGTCCCAAAGTCCCAAAGTCCCAAAGTCCCAAAGTCCCAAAGTCCAAAAGTCCAAAAGTCCCAAAGTTCCAAAGTCCCAAAGTCCCAAAGTCCCAAAGTCCCAAAGTCCCAAAGTCCCAAAGTCCCAAAGTCGCAAAGTCCCAAAGTCTAAAAGTCTAAAAGTCTAAAAGTCCAAAGTCCAAAAGTCCAAAAGTCCAAAAGTCCAAAAGTCCAAAAGTCCAAAAGTCCAAAAGTCCAAAAGTCCAAAAGTCCAAAAGTCCAAAAGTCCAAAAGTCCAAAAGTCCAAAAGTCCAAAAGTCCAAAAGTCCAAAAGTCCAAAAGTCCAAAAGTCCAAAAGTCCAAAAGTCCAAAAGTCCAAAAGTCCAAAAGTCCAAAAGTCCAAAAGTCCAAAAGTCCAAAAGTCCAAAAGTCCAAAAGTCCAAAAGTCCAAAAGTCCAAAAGTCCAAAAGTCCAAAAGTCCAAAAGTCCAAAAGTCCAAAAGTCCAAAAGTCCAAAAGTCCAAAAGTCCAAAAGTCCAAAAGTCCAAAAGTCCAAAAGTCCAAAAGTCCAAAAGTCCAAAAGTCCAAAAGTCCAAAAGTCCAAAAGTCCAAAAGTCCAAAAGTCCAAAAGTCCAAAAGTCCAAAAGTCCAAAAGTCCAAAAGTCCAAAAGTCCAAAAGTCCAAAAGTCCAAAAGTCCAAAAGTCCAAAAGTCCAAAAGTCCCAAAGTCCCAAAGTCCCAAAGTCCCAAAGTCCCAAAGTCCCAAAGACCCAAAGTACCAAGGTCATATCCAAAAGTCCAAAAGTCCAAAAGTCCAAAAGTCCAAAAGTCCAAAAGTCCAAAAGTCCCAAAGTCCCAAAGTCCCAAAGTCCCAAAGTCTCAAAGTTCCAAAGTCCCAAAGACCCAAAGTACCAAGGTCCCATCCAAAAGTCCAAAAGTCCAAAACTTCAAAAGTTCAAAAGTTCAAAAGTCCCAAAGTCTCAAAGTTCCAAAGTCCCAAAGACCCAAAGTACCAATGTCCCATCCAAAAGCCCAAAAGTCCAAAAGCCCAAAAGTCCAAAAACCCTTAAATGACATGCTATCCCTGGATATAGTACTCTTAATTCGAATCCACCGTGGTGGGGAACAGAACAAAGATGGCGCGTAACCAAAAATCGTGACGTGACGTGACGTGACGCAAATTTTTTTCCAACGCCGATAAAGAAGTTTCACTTCAAAAAGCGAACTCAGATTTGTTGTGAATGTGTCCTCCTTTCAAACGGAACAAAAATATATCCGTAGCTTACACTCTGGTGCGTAAACAAGGTGCTACAACTACATCTAGTAGACAGGTAGGTAAGTACACGGTAAAGAATATTGAAGGAAAGGTTTTATTTGAAATTGTTCACACTTTGTTCGAAGTTCTCACAAAGAGTGCTAATGCTATTGGGTCAGCGTGCAATCTGGTTATCTACAGCTTTCCGATACAAAAGGAAACTATAGAATCTACAGGCTGTTGTTCTTTTACGTCTTGTCTTGTCTAAATGTGAAGTCTCTGTTCAATTCTAAATGTTTTGGAGCATTGGGTAGGTATGTTTGCTAATTGGTGTAATTGTGAATTGATTTTTGTATTCCGAACCATCTCCTCAATATTAATTTAAAAAATTACCCTTTAGAAAAAAAGGAAAATATTAAGAGTTTTATATTACCAGTCACTACTTTTCAAAGAAGGTGTGCCTGTGCTTAGCCAGAATATAAAGCGGAGGTATTCAAAGTCAGTGGTCAGTCAAGTAATTATCATTTTCTGTCTGCTTGAGTGGTAACCAGTAGAAAAGGCTACGCCTACGTCCTCCATTTTTAGGGTTTCGTAGCCAAATGGCAAAAACGGAACCCTTATAGACTCGTCATGTCTGTCTGTCTCTCCGTCCGTGTGTCACAGCCGCTTTTCCCCGAAACTATAAGGCCTATGCTATTGAAACTTGGTAAGTAGATGTATTCTGTGAACCGCATTAAGATTCTTATATAAAACTAGAAAAAAAACAGTAAATTTTGGGGTCCCCATACTCAGAACTACAACTGAAAATTTTTTTTCTTCGAACCCATACGTGTGTGTCTATAGATAGGTCTTTAAAATGCTATTGAGGTTCCTATTATCATTTTTTCTAAATTGAATAGTTTGCGCAAAGAGACACTTCCAAAGTAGAAAAATGTGTGTCCCCCCCCCACCTCCTCTAACTTCTAAACTAAGAGAATGATAAATCTAAAAAAAAATAAGATGTACATTGCCATAAAAACTACCAGCTCTATCTCGTTCAAACCGACGTGGTTTGAACGAGATAGAACTGGTAGTCTTTTTTTAATACGTCATAAACTGCAATTTTCGATAAGAAAAATCACTACCACTGCGAACGTGTTAAAACATCAATCAAAGTTACAACGAACTATAAGAACTTTTATATTATGTTACTTGCTGCTACGAAACCCTTCATGAGCGAGTCTAACTCGCACTTGGCCGGTTTTTGATTTACAAAGTTTGCTAAGACCGTTTTTCTTGTTATAACTTGTAAGTACTTACCTTCTTAGTTGGTTGTAGTTAATTCGGAAGAAAGATAGCAATTTGATTGCTACTAGACCAAAAGCAAGTTGTGAAGCTTTTGGTCTAGTAGCAATCAGTAGCATTACGACTGTTTCGTATTTGTGTGTTGCCAACCAAAGAACAATTTTTATTCTAGGGAGAAGAAAATGAACTATCAATTTGATCGCTAATAAAGCCGCAAGACAACTGGTAAATGTGCAACAGCAACTTACAAAATTGAACTATGACATTCAATAACTTAAATAGACCATTGTCAATACGTTTTAGTTAAGGTAAGTGCTGTTTGATCGTGTTTTCCTCAACTTTTACTCTAGAAAATGAAGTTAAGGACCAAATGTAATAAGGAAAGTGGAAAACACAAAAGTGATTGATTTAGCTGAAGTTTGTGAGCAATTGACGTTGCCAGCCGTCGAAAGTGATGCACGATAATTTCATTGAATTGCTGGACAGACGGCTGGTTACTTTATAAAGTTACAATACGAAAACTGGAGATATAACTTTTTGTTAGGTACATTGTAAGTTCGTGTTTTCGTGAAAGAATTTGGTCTATAGCGTAATATTAAACTTAACTCATTTTGAACAGTAGACTTTGACTCCAGCATAAGAATATTAATTAACATACATACATATGGTCACGCCTTTATCCCCGAAGGGGTAGGCAGAGGCATATTATATGCCCACATTTCACCTTTGTATAATTTGTCCCACGTAATAGGTGGTGAGCCGTATTGCCGAGTTTAAATGGACAGGCGCAGGTTGTGACTGCCTGCTGTTGAAATAAAGCCTTCAACTTAGCTTAACGACTGCCATTTTACTGGCAACCGGACCAACGGCTTAACGTGCCTTCCGAAGCACGGAAACACTCAAATAAATGTCACAAAGTGATCACATGGATGGTCACCCATCCATGGACCGGCCATAGTGAAAGTTGCTTACTGCAGTGATCGTTTACATAACACTGAGTACGCGGGGCCACGAGCGTTTCTTTTCTTCTATTAATTAACACTTTATAAATTACAATATTCGTCTCTATAATCTGAAAAGATGTAATTTCGGAAAGGTGCTTATCAAAGTCCTACGTTAAATTAAAGTAGGTATCTATGTATTTCAAGGCAAAATACATCTATGGATGTATTTTGCTGTTATCATTTTTATCTACTTTAAAGAGGCTCGTACAATATAATAATTGGGATCAGATAGCGTTGTGTGAAATGTCCGTGAAAATTTATTTATTTATATTTATTATGTAAGTTTTAAATTAAGTATTCATTTTTAATAGTTAATTTATCTATTTTTTCACATGATCACTAGCATGATTTATGTACATCACACGGAGGACAAGAAAGAAGGGTCACGCCTTTATCCCCGAAGGGGTAGGCAGAGGCATATTATATGCCCACATTTCACCTTTGTATAATTTGTCCCACGTAATAGGTGGTGAGCCGTATTGCCGAGTTTAAATGGACAGGCGCAGGTTGTGACTGCCTGCTGTTGAAATAAAGCCTTCAACTTAGCTTAACGACTGCCATTTTACTGGCAACCGGACCAACGGCTTAACGTGCCTTCCGAAGCACGGAAACACTCAAATAAATGTCACAAAGTGATCACATGGATGGTCACCCATCCATGGACCGGCCATAGTGAAAGTTGCTTACTGCAGTGATCGTTTACATAACACTGAGTACGCGGGGCCACGAGCGTTTCTTTTCTTCTATTAATTAACACTTTCTAAATTACAATATTCGTCTCTATAATCTGAAAAGATGTAATTTCGGAAAGGTGCTTATCAAAGTCCTACGTTAAATTAAAGTAGGTATCTATGTATTTCAAGGCAAAATACATCTATGGATGTATTTTGCTGTTATCATTTTTATCTACTTTAAAGAGGCTCGTACAATATAATAATTGGGATCAGATAGCGTTGTGTGAAATGTCCGTGAAAATTTATTTATTTATATTTATTATGTAAGTTTTAAATTAAGTATTCATTTTTAATAGTTAATTTATCTATTTTTTCACATGATCACCAGCATGATTTATGTACATCACACGGAGGACAAGAAAGAAGGGCCCCAAAAAAAATTGAAATAAATTGATAAAAATATGAAACATGTACCATGACATCTCTCCCGTATAAATAAGAGCCTATAATTCCGACATCGAACTGAATAAAACATTTTGAAGAGAGCCAACAATTTAATAACTTTGAAATTCCGACAAAGGATTTCATTGATTCTCTCAGATAGTCGATGTTGAAAACTTTTTCCATTATTTGAACAGAGAATCCATGTTACACTGAACGTTTGTGGTCGTTTGCACTAAACTCCGCCTTTTAATGTCGAAATTTACTTAATTACTTACCTACCCATATAAAATATGAAAAATTTGCATACTTTTATACTGCCTGTTATGGATCACATTTTCATGATTTTTAGATTTATTGGAAAAAAGAGCTGCGAACTCATACTTATTATGTGTTTCACAACATGTGAAACCCTTCTTTCATACCACATAGCAGATCGATAAGGTATGAGTATATTATAATTATAGCACTGAGTGCAATTGCAACGCTCCAGCCGAGTTCGGAATGTATTCTAATACAAATCTATACAGAATGTATGGGGACCAAAGGTGCTGTCGCGGCACTGCAGCGACCGCAGTGCTGCTTGTGGTCGAGTTAGGACTCATGCCTTAAGGCTCTGTTCGTGTGTGTAATGTTTCTTCAGACCTACACACAGAAACCAAATACACTTTACCACACAATCATGTAAGTAGATTTACAGAATTTGCTTAATTACTTACCTACCTATATAAAATATGATAAGTTTGCATACTTTTAATATATTACCAGTGATGGTAATATATTAAAAGTATATATATAAATAAAATAGAATGATACGCATTCTATTTTATTTTTAGATTTATTGTAAAATAGAGCTGCGAGCTCATACTTCTATGTGTTCATAATAATGTGAAAGTGCGTTTGCTTGTGTATCCCTCACTTTCAAACCACATGGCAGCATCCGATCGAAATGTTTAAGTCTGAAGTCCCAATATGTATAATCACACAAGTAAGTAGATATTAAGAAATAATAAGAACAGTGATCTTAAAATGATTTGCTTGGAAATCGCAATCTTCCACTAGTATTGTACCCAACCCTATGTATGTATGGTTTCTAATGTGCTATACAATATCTTACTAAACTTTCCCAAACGCCCCACTGAGAATTTCTAAGTATTTTAATCAAGTATTGCCTTAGAACAAATATTTTGTGTAGCCACACCATCAATATTGAATCTGGTTGAGAATGCGTTGAAGTTTACGCTTCGGTGTAACTTTAACTAACTAAAACGTTAAATTTGTTTCTTAGTCACTTGCTTTAAGTGGTCTAGATACCTAACTCAAAAAGAAAAAGTTACCGAACTTATCTAAATCTGAAAATTCGACGAGGAATTGTTTCACTCCTCAAGTGATTGTAAATATTTTATAGCTATTTTTATTGACGGTCCAATAGGAAACCCTCTTAAGACACTGTGCGACGATAGTGGTCACGTTAAACCACTACGTGTGTGATTACTTAAGCTCGAGGATACCGTATGCTTAGTTTAGACTGACTTCATACTCAAATTTCCCATTAATTTGGCCGTGTTATAGTGAAAATTATATCCGGTAGCAGTCTTATCTTTTTCTTCATTTTAACATCTTCCCAGTTACTTTCAAGCCTGGGTTTGGAGCCTCAGGTCTACTACTATTGACTTATAGACGTGCCAATGATTATTTTTTATTGTTGTTTATTGTATCTTCAAAAGTTTCGTCGGTCTGTCAGCAGTTATGTTCACTTCTTAAGCCCTAAAGTCTTGGGTCCAAATAAATCTCTTTGGTATCTCAGTAAGAAGTGAAATTATTGTGTTTATTGGCAAAATAAAAAACTAATGTTGGAACTATTGACCTTTTTTTTTTTTTGCTGTGAGGGAAAATCCTCGTGGGATGCTATGCCGGACTCTTACCGACTAAAAAACCTCACGTAACGCCCAACAGCCTATGGTTGAGAGCCCCGGGTAAGCCCTCAGGAAGGATGTCCCGTGACTCCCAACAGACCTACGGCCGCCACTGCGGCCTCGCCAAGGGGGTGGTTCGGGTGCAATCCCGCGTCTATGGGGGGTTTCGGGTGTGACCCCGCTTCTAAGGGGGGGCGTGCGTGAGTTGCTCACGTCACGCTGCCGTCATGGGCCTGCTTCTGTAAGGACGGTGAGCGGCCCTCTCACCGTCCTCAGACCCCTGGTCATGGAGGCCGATAGTCCTCGGCGAAGACACGTCGGCGGCGGCGCAGAAAGAGGCGGCGCAGTCCCACTTACTCCCGCTGGAAAGCATGGCTCGCACCATGGCCTCGAGCGAGAGAGTGTCCACGCCCAGACCCACTACGAGGACCTGGCGCTGTTGTGCCCACGCCGTGCACTCCACCAGCGTGTGGAGCGCCGTGTCATCGCTGCGGTCCTCGCAGTGCGAACTATTGACCTTGAAAGAACAATTAAGCGTGACGGATAATTTGGTTATCTGTAAATGAAGACTCTCGCACACAGTGTTTGTTTTTTAACTGTATCTGTAAAGTACCTATACTATCCCAATCACAAATCGAATTATATAAATAACAGTAATATTTTATTATACAAATAAAATATCTTGAAAACGGCATTTCTAACCACAAAAAAAGTGTTTTCATCGTAACAAAAAATTATTTGCAGCAAAATGTTTCCTATTATTTTGATCGAATATGGCGACATCCAATTTAGTCAAGCACTTATTCCCAAGAGGGTGAGTGTTTGCGACGTGGTTATTAAATACAAATAAATCGGCAGAAATCTCGATACATTGTCAGGGGTTCACATCCGCGTAAACAATAAACAGATGGCAGTTTTCGGGGTTCGATCTGCTTTTAGATTGCCTCTACAATTCGAGCGTACCTTCGTCAAACTAAGGACACCACAATACTAGCTAGCGCTAGCGCCACAATGCTGGCATCGGAATTTATGTCGACCCCAAAAACCCCCTTATCTTGCTGAAATAGTCAGTTTAACTAAAGTACTTTGTTATCTGTTATTTGGAGTAACAGTGAGATTGAAAAAAATGATTTTTTTTTTTAAACCTAGCATTTATTATTTGCTTTTATTGCATTTTTTTGGAACACTTTAAATTTTGTGTTGTGTAGGCACGATTGTTTTTTAAATTTTTATTATATTGTTTTGTAATTGTATAAGTACTATATGCATAATTGTATAAAATTTTCAATGAATCGATTATATGAGCAATGTATAACATTATGTACCTAGCATTGCTGTGTCCAAACAGGGCTTCATGTAGAGACCTACTATTTATAAGTAACAACTGTACACACATGAATGCAAATAAAGTTGAATTGAATTAAATTTACGCAAACTTTAAGAAAGTAGGTTAGAAAGTAACAAATTCTTCCACGTTGCTATCGACTACAATGCCAAAAATTTTATCTGCTTAACCCCGTGGAATGGCAAAAACATTTTATTAAATAAATTCATCACAAAAGGTGACATATCTTTTGTCTACGTCACGCACAAATATGGTAATTCACTTTCAACTACAGAAAGAACGCCCGTGTGAAATTTGATTATCACATAAACCCACGGAAATAAGATGTTGTATGTTGGGCAAAACTTTTTAGATCAACAATAATCCATACAAAGAATGTCATAATAAATATTTTGAGGCATTTTTACACGGTGCCAGTTGATCGTAGTTAAGCTAATTATAAGCTTGTGCACTGGGATTGAAACAACGATAAAAAAGCCTTTACCTCTTGGGGAGACAGATAATACAATAAAGTTGGATCTTTCCCATTTTTAGCAACAAGTGGACAGCTTGAACCTTATTCACATTTAGCGGACTGACACATAAAACACTTTAATTTCGTATCACACAATTTAAAAATATTGATTTATATGGATTTGGGTGCATGACGGTGTTCTATAAATGCAATGATACAAGCTGAAAGCTTCAACAGCAATAATATAATACAACGGCATTTCAAAGGGGTGTCGTCATGCCCCCCCTTAGAAGCGGGATCAAACCCGAAACCTCCCAAAGACGTGGAATAGCACCCGAACCACCCCCTGGGCGAGGCCGCAGTGGCGGCCGTGGGTCAGTTGGGAGTTCTGGGACATCCTTCCGAGGGCTTCCCCGGGGCTCCCAACCACAGGCTGTTGGGCGCGACGTGAGGTTTTTTTAGTCGGTAGGAGTCCGGCATAACATCCATGAGGATTTTCCCTCACGTTAAACAAAAAAAAAAGGTGTCGACATCAACGGCCGCGGCCGTTGATGTCGACACCCCTTTTTTACGTTTTTTTACTTTGTTACGTCTGACAAATTGCTTCATGCTGCTGAAACGCTGCATTCTGAAACGGCTTTCATTTAGTAGGTGCTGGAGCCTATTACCTAAATATTGTTTTTAAACATCGTTATTTTTTAAATAACTGAGACTGAAAACATCTTAAAAGACGTCCTAATTGAAATACCGTTTCGATTTCGCCTCGATGACATTCGGACGGCTGACCTGCAATCACCGTTTGTACCACACCTAAATGTGAGGAAGGAGTTATTTGACAGCAGCAGGCTGTAACCACGTAATGTGAAGAACGTGAAAACTTGATATTTTACTTAGACTGCAATTCCAGGGATCTCAGCCTGAGAGTTTTATTGACCTCAAGTACTAAATAAAAAAATAACAAATAGAATCGACTTTAAAATAAAAACTTAAACTCATAAATAAACCAATACGTATTTTTAAGCTTCAAAAATGATTAAAAATAATGTTAAAGTCGGTGTCAAGTTAATCGATACCTCGACTTCTCTGGAATGCCTTCATTTGATCGTAGTTTTCTTGTAATGTGACCAAATTGCAAGCAACAGCATTTTAACAAAAAAAAGTATTATATTATTGATATCGGTTCCCCGATCAAAAGTTATGAGCTAACACAAATAAAAAAAATACCGTCAAATTGAGAACCTCCTCTTTTTTTAAGTCGGTTAATGAGATTAAGTTTTGGGTGAAGTACGTAGGTACTGCATGAGTTTCAACACTTCAATTTCGATTACGAAAAAAAACGCATAGTGAACTCCTGGGCAAGTTGCAAAGTTGACTGTGTCTCACATTGTATTTCCAAAATTCTGGGTAGGGTGAAGGGGCAGTAATTGAAAATGACTAGCTGATAACCGCGGCTTCACCGGCTAGGTATTCCGTTTCCGTTCCTTGGGAACATTATTCCAGACTCAATAAAGCAGTTTATGTGCGATTCTATACTATCCCTGTACCATAATTCAGCCAGATCCGACAGTCGTTACAGCGTAAATGGATAACAACATCCACATTAAAATTCACAAAGTTTTCTATTATTAATATTGGTAGGAAGGATCATCAGCCTTTTTTAGCCCCTCTTTATAAAATAGATTTCAGAGGGGCTTATGGCAAGACTTGTGTCTGTAGTCTGTGACTCTGTTGCATTAAACTACGTCACTAGGTCACGTGGATCATCTGTTCAAAGTTTGAAATAAAACAAAAATGACAACTTCAATCGGATTGACCTTTCACTTTCACAATGGACGTTTTAGAGAGCGTCAGTCGGGTGAGACCGTCTCACGGCTTCTTGTCTTCCTTCGGCTATGCAAACGACCTTGTAATTTCCCATCTCAGTAGCACCAACAATTTACAAAACTTACTGGGAGAGAAGCAAGCCTGAGCGGTGCGATGGCAAGTAAGTCGTGAATAAACTCAAATAAAACATTAACTTTTAACGAACGTTATGGCAACTTTTAATGATTTCTGCTTACTGGAGATAAGTATCATATTATGGGTATAAGAAATTGCGCCGTCAAGTTTCAAATGTGCTTGATTGAATCTTTAGCCAAACAACTTAGTAGGTACCTACAGAGAAGCTGAATGCAGAACTGCGTCGTATGTGATTAAGGCAGGAGTTGAATCTGATATTAAGTTATTACAATAACAAAGTACCCTATTTTTTTTTTTACGTGAGGGAAAATCCACAGAGGATGTTATGCCGGACTCTTACCGACTAAAAAAAACCTCACGTAACGCCTAACAGCCTGTGGTTGGAAGTCCCAGGTAAGCCCTCGGAAGGATGTCCCGGGACTCACAACAGACCTACGGCCGCCACCGCGGCCTCGCCCACGGGGTGGTTCGGGTGCTATCCCGCGTCTATGGGGGGTTTCGGGTGTGATCCCGCTTCTAAGGGGGGGCGTGCGTGAGTTGCTCACGTCACACTGCCGTCATGGGCCTGCTTTTGTAAGGACGGTGAGCCGCCCTCTCACCGTCCTCAGGCTCCCGGTCATGGTGGCCGATAGTCCTCGGCGAAGACACGTCGGCGGCGCCCAGGCCGCCGACTGCGAAACTCGGGTGGGAGAGTTCTCTCCCGTACCCATCCCGCCGCCTCCTTCACGAGCATGACCTGCTCGCAGAAGGAGGCGGCGCAGTCCCACTTACTTCGGCTGGAGAGCATGGCTCGTACCATAGTCTCGAGCGAGAGAGTGTCCACGTCCAGACCCACTACGAGGACCTGGCGCTGTTGCGCCCACGCCGTGCACTCCACCAGCGTGTGGAGCGCCGAGTCATCACTGCGGTCCTCGCAGTGCTGACACTCGGCCGTGGTTTCCCGGTGTTTTCGCCACAGATACCTACAGAAGCTCCCGTGCCCGGCAAGCATCTGTGTCAACCGGTAGGAGAGAACACCGTGTCTCCTCTTCAGCCACTCGTCCATGACCGGTCTGACGGCCGCGATTGTGACGAATCCCCCCTTTGGTTGCTCAAGTCGTACCTTCCATGTCTCCACGGTTTCCTGGCGAAGTAGGGACCGCTGGGCCTCGATTTCTCGATAAGCGGGCCTTTAGTCCCGCTCCAGCGCCTCCTTGCGCCATCTGAACAGTGACGCAAGGGCTCTTGCTTCCAGGTCCCATGGAGGGGTAACAAAGTACCCTAAGTCAGTCCGTCATTCTAATGGTACCTTTTAGTAAAAATATTAATGTATTCGCTATTAAAGAATAAACTGTTTTACTTAATAAAAGTCTAAACACCCTGTAATTTAGTAAAGTGTCACGTAGTTAGTCCCTGTACAGCTGTTTGAACGAAGAAGCACTGAGACATTTTCGTACGTAATGCAGTTGCACCAATGATATTTAAAACAGAGAGGGATAGCTATCTGTGTCGTTTTGCACACAGCAGCCGACCACAACACGACTTGTTTCGCTCGCAGCTATTAGCCGACTCAATGGAATTATAACAATTGTGTGACTTTGTCCGCAACAGTTTTTGAGCGGTAATGCGATATCTACCTCTTTTTTACTATAACATCATTGAGTTGCACTAACAGTTGAGCACTTTACAGTTTCACAATAAAAGTGTTTCAAACTGTTATCCAACAATCCAGTGAGTCGGTTCGCCAATTGGGATCGACTCCATTATTGTTTCCGGAGGCGAACTCGAGGCCTATTTGAATATGGAACTCGACACAAATCTCGCATAAACCACTATTCGTAACTCCTCCTGTTTACTTTTCATGGAAACCTTTATCAAAGAAAAGTATATTTCGTTCCCGAATCACTTGCTCATTCATAAAAACGTAGATTGCTACCCAATACATATGCTAACGTTCAAACACAATCAAGGGAAAGAACGTCAGTCCAGAATGTTACAGTTGCGTAGCTACTTTATTGAATCGTTGCAAAAGATATATACTGAGCATTGCTCAAATGCTCATACAAAAAATATACAACTAAAAGAAGTAAGATAAGATAGCCGCAATATAAAAGTAATAGGCACATACATCGTATCGTTAGAATTCAATACCTACATTTACATCTACTTTTCATCAATGTTTGTTATCACAGACGGTTTAGCACAATATTTTGCATTATAAAGGTAAGACGGCACTGGGCGGAACTGCGCTGCAGCGCAACTGCGCGACACGTCGCGTCATTTTTTGGTATACCGCACTACAACTGCAGCGGAACTACAAAAATTTATTCAGTAGGTAGGCAACCTCTGGGCAAGATGGACGTCGAAATGGATGACGGACGCTATGAAGCTATGAATAGGGATGCAACATCGTTTATAAAAAATATCGATATTGAAAACATCGATGTTTATATACGGTATATGGATAACTAGCTGTTACCCGCGACTTCGTTCGCGTGGAAATTATGTTATAAGCAAAGTTTGAACTGTATTCTATCGAGCCTCTAGGATAAGTCGTAACCAAAATGTGGGGACAAATTTAGGACATCCTCCAACTTACCCGGGGAGCTATGCGCTAGATGGATTTTTTTAACGCGAGGAAAGTCATACATAATTTTGTAGGCGCAATACAACATTAGGTGTTGTGATATTTTCATGCTTTGCTTAAAAACCTGGCGATTTAAGAGAAGATACACGCTGACAAAGGGTTTCAAATTGCTATAATTCGAAATAGAAACGATTTTTGCATTGCTAGGTTCTGGCGAAGAGTCTTTTCACTGCATGCGAGTGGCACCTGGGCCCGTGTTATTTAAGATCGAAAGGCGAGGGTGGAGTTAAGTTGAAGAACTCTTTACCTCACCTTGGTAGATTCGGTTTATTAAATGAATTTAAGTCTTACGGACAGTGAAAGTGGCCCCCAATCGCTAGATGGGCCACGGCTTTCCATCAGTGGCGACGTCCTGAGGTAACTGAAAGCCTTGAATCACTGGTGCAGTGTAGAAAAATGTTTTATAAATAAATAATAAATAAATATTCACGGACATCTCACACAACGCTCTCTGATCCCAAAGTAAGCTAGGAATAACCTGCTTGTGTTATAGGTATCAGACCACGGATATTAATACTTATATACTTTTAAATACATACATATTATACATAGAAACACCCAGACTCTTGAGACAGACATTTATGGGTCACACAAATATTTGTCTCCGGTGGGAATCGAACCCACGACCTCCAGCGCCGCAGGCGGTACCACTACCGACTGCGCCACAGAGGCAGATGTTTTTTTTTTAATATATTAAGCTTGCCATATTGATGTCGCCACTGATGGAAAGCCGTGGCCCATCTAGCGATTGGGGGCCACTTTCACTGTCCGTAAGACTTAAATTCATTTAATAAACCGAATCTACCAAGGTGAGGTAAAGAGTTCTTCAACTTAACTCCACCCTCTCCTTTCGATCTTAAATAACACGGGCCCAGGTGCCACTCGCATGCAGTGAAAAGACTCTTCGCCAGAACCTAGCAATGCAAAAATTGTTTCTATTTCGAATTATAGCAATTTGAAACCCTCTGTCAGCGTGTATATTATGCAGCGATGTGGTATTCACAATAAATACTGATTTATTGTGAATACCACATCGCTGCATGTAAAAGTAAAAGTATTATTTTGTTATTGAATTCATATATGATCAAAATTGTTGATGAATTACTAAACAAACAAACAGAGATGTCGAGATTGCCTTTCATTGGTATTAAAGTTAGCAAAAGACGGCCGAGTGCCAGCACTGCGAGTAGCGCAGCGAGGACACAGCGCTCCACACATTGGTGGAGTGCGAGGCGTGGGCGCAATAGCGCCAGGCCCTCGTGGCAGTTCTGGACGTGGACACTCTCTCGCTGGAGACCATGATCTCCAGCGGGAGTAAGTGGGACTGCGCTGCCTCTTTCTGCGAGCAGGACATGCTCGTGAAAGAGGCGGCGCCGGGGAGGTGGCGGGAGAGAACTCTCCCACCCGATTTCCTAAGACTATCGGTCTTCGCCTAAGACTATCGGCCTACATGACCGGGGGCCTGAGGTCGATGAGGAGGTCGCTTACCGTCCTTACAGAAGCAGGCCCTAGACGACAGCGTGACGTGAGGGGTTCACGATAAGTGGGTAGTCGTAAATCTGATGGGAGTCCTGGGGTAGCCTTCCGATAGCTTACTTAGCTCTCCCAACCGTAGGCTGTTAGGCATAATACGTGAGATTTTTGAGTTGGTAGGATCCGGCATAGCATCCGTGCAAGAAAAATAAAAGCTAGCAGAAGAGAGGGTCGCCTTGCCACCAGGAAACAGTGAGACAATTATTTGATTTTTAAACAGTTACTGAATATAATGGCAGCGAAATCGCGAAATGAAACCCGGTTGTCAGTAAAATGACAATCGTTAAAAGTCAAGTGGGCCTCATGGGCGACTTGAAAAAAAAAAAATAATTTCAACACGGCATTAGGCTCAGCACCTATTACGTGACACGTAAAACTATAAGGTCAAATGTGGGCGTATACTATGCCTCTGCCTACCCCTTTGGGGAAAACGGCGTGACTATAATATGTATGCTACTAAATAAGATCTAGACGCTTTTGAGTTTTTACTCCCACATACATACAGAATTCAATTGTTCTCTGCCACACCCCTAGACTTAGTAGTAGCGTGATAATTATAATTATGAAGCTTATGTAACACTATCCGCATGTAAAAATTGAACTAAACCTATTTCGTAAGCATGTCTTTTGCCCATAATATAGTATACCTATAGATTTTAATCGTTCTCTGCCAAGCCTCTAGGCTAAGTAGCGTGATTGAATATTTACAATAGACTAAAATCTTTAAGCTTATTTACATTAAATAGCTGTTCACGCGACTTCAGCCGAGTAAAAGTCGTTATCGCGTGAAATCATAACACTCCTTTTGCGCAGTAGGTTTAAAAGTAACCTATGTCCTTCTCAGGGCCTCGAACTATCCACATACCAAATTTCATCTCAATCGCTCTGGAGCGATTGAGATGGCCTAAACGGCTGGCCGTTTAGGCGTGAAAGTTTGTTATCGCGTGAAAGTCGTTATCGTATAAAATCATAACATTCCTTTTGTGCAGTTGGTTTAAAAGTAGCCTATGTCCTTCTCAGGGCCTCGAACTATCCACATACCAAATTTCATCTCAATCGCTCCAGCCGTTCAGGCGTGAAAGTTGTTATCGCGTGAAAGTCGTTATCGTATAAAATCATAACACTCCTTTTGCGCAGTCGGTTAAATAGTAGCCCATGTCCTTCTCAGGGCCTCGAACTATCCCCATACCAAATTTCATCTCAATCGTTCCAGCCGTTTAGGCGTGAAAGTTGTTATCGCGTGAAAGTCGTTATCGTATAAAATCATAACACTCCTTTTGCGCAGTCGGTAAAAAAGTAGCTTATGTCCTTCTCAGGGCCTCGAACTATCCCCATACCAAATTTCATCTCAATCGCTCCAGCCGTTTAGGCGTGAAAGCGTAACAGACAGACAGACAGACAGACAGACAGAGTTACTTTCGCATTTATAATATTATAGTAAGGATAACGAACGATATATTGATATATCGATTTGTTTGCCGCCCTTATTGTTTTTTTAAACAATAATGATAACACGGAAACACAACCTTGATTAATCTACTTTTGTTCATAACTTCACTTTTTTCAACGGATTGCCACGAAACAAAGCTCAGACTTTAAGCTTAACAAGATCTCTCTAATAAAAAAAAACGCATAAACATCCGTTCAGTACTATTTATTAAATACATTTTTCATAGTTTCAGTGTTTTCTGTCTACACTACTCGTATAATTATTGAATTGTAAAGTGGTCATGTTTGTACAGCGGATATATTTACATTGTGGCGGTTGAAATGAAGTAGTAACGAAAAGAGATTGAAATATTTCGTGATTAATATAAAAAATACTGGCTGACTCGATACACGTCGTAAACCATTTAGCTACTAAGATATTATATGATCTAAGAGTACACGTATATCTATGATTTACACATTGTACACGTATTATATTTATCATTTATCTGCTTTTCCACCCAGCGATTAAACCTACCTACTTATTTTACAAGGAGGTTCTACAAGCATATATGCTTGTAGAACCTATACTAAGCTACACTAAGCTAAGCTATAGCTTATTTACTCACTCTAAAGGAAACCCCTAAACAATTTATTAAGTTTTATTTGAGTGGAAAATAAATGTTTGCCCAAGTATCCCGGAATGTGCTTCATTTAATGAAGTTTATTTTTTCTCAGTAGGTACCTGTTTGCCAATTACGTATATTCGGAAGCATCCATCGCATTTACTCGGTTCACTTTTTTCTCGATTTAGAGGAAGTTCGGTGTGCTATGTCGCTTACTAACACTATTTAAATTGATACCAAAATCATATCAGAATCATCCACAAACTCATTTTTCTAGGATCACCCTTCCAAGGGCTTACCCGAGGCTCCCAACCGTAGGTAGGGGACGTGTGGTTTTTAGTCGGTAGGAGTCCGGCATAGCATATATATAGGATACTAGCTGATGCCCGCAGCTTCGCCCGCGTAAAATTTGCTCCCGCGGGAAGTTATTCCCGGGATAAAAGGTAGCCTATGTGTTATTCCAGACTATAATGTATCTCTGCACCAAATTTCAGCCCGATCCGTTCAGCGATTTGAGCGTGAAAGAGTTACAAACATCCACACTCACAAACTTTCGTATTTATAATATTAGTAAGATTCCCCACGTTAAAAATAAAACGCTCGTGGCCCCGCGGACTCTGTAAACGATGTAAGCAACTTTCACTATGGCCAGTCCTTGGATGAGTGACCATCCATGTGACCACTTTGTAACATTTATTTGAGCGTTTCGATGCTTCAAAAGGCACGTTAAGCATTTACTACTGGCAACCGGGACGGTTGCCAGTAAAATGGCAGTCGTTAAGTCTTGTTGAAGGCCTTTTTAGGCGGCTTGAAAAATTTCAACACGGCAATACGGCTCAACACTTCAATCATCTATTGCCTGTGGAGTTTACCCGCCAGTACTTCCAAAATACCTACTGGCGGGTAAAAACTCAAATATATTATTCTACTAGCTGATGCCCGCAGCTTCGCCCGCGTAAAATTTCTTACCGCGGGAAGTTATTCCCGGGATAAAAGGTAGCCTATGTGTTATTCCAGACTATAATGTATCTAATGTACCAAATTTCAGCCCGATCCGTTTAGCGGTTTGAGCGTGAAAGAGTAACAAACATCCACACTCACAAACTTTCGCATTTATAATATTAGTAAGATTGTATTATTTAATGAACTAAATTATTATAATTAAGTCGGAAAACTCAACATTTTCAATTCAGACTTGTAGGTAGGGTTGAATACACAGTCCTGGGGTAAGCATGCCCGGGTTAAGCACCCGCGGCTCCCAGTCGTAGGCCGTTAGGTGGGATACGTGTGGTTTTAGTAGGTAGGAGTCCGACATAGCATGCATGGATGATTTTCCTCACGTTAAAAAAAAGGATGAATAAAGTTTACGTGTTTAAAAAAACATTTTCTCAAAAGTGTCGATGTCTAAGTTTTTTTTGCTGCCACTGATTTAGTAAATCTAATATCGCAGATTTCATGATCATAACTGATCTGGATCCCGCAAAGCTATCTCAAAGCCAAAGCTTTGAGTTTTGGCAACCACGGTATTCGAATTGAAACGAATTCATGTTTTGTAAATTTTAATTGCAAAGCACTTATCAGTCTGGTTCTGGCATAGCAGCCAACCGACGTATTCGCTCTAAATTTTATTATTATGAGAAAAGTTTCGGTTTTTATAAAATCTTTTACAGATCTCAGCGCCTAGTGCAACATTAACGAGACATCCGAAGTTCCCACATAAAAAAAAGCATAGGTTACTGCATACGAGCATCGCTCTGTTTTTGTTGACTCAAAACGTTGTATAGATAATGAGATGAATACGAAATGTGCTGTGCCGAACGCATACTACAAAGAGAAAAATGTTTATTCCTTTCTACTGTAGCCATTTAAAGGCAACAAACAGTTTTGGAACCCAATTGCGATATATCCTTTGCAAATCCAATATCATTGATCAAGAAAACAGCTTACTATATGTTCATTGGTTCATCTAATTTTCATTAGACAAAGTTAGTATTCCGTTACCAATATAGCTGAATCACAATTCAATATAATCCAGTAGGTTCACCAAATATTCCGATTACTCACAAACCTTATGAATATTGATGTGGGAAAGCAATATTTGAACCTATAAATAACTATGGTTCAAAACCAGTTTCAGATCAATCGCCGTGTATTGTGATAGGCAGTACACGCAATTAGGTCTGTTTACAATCACATTCACCAAACTGTGAAATTGAACAGGAATCGAAGTGATGATCTTAGTGTTTAACATAGCGTTGTAGTTCATACTAATAACATAGATCTCTAGGCTTCTGAAGTTGGGTGTACACTATCGGTGTTGATTAGTCCATACGGTGTCCTATGAGAGCAAAATTCAACACACAACTACAACAAAGGAATACTGTAGTTTTAGGCTTCTCTGCAAGCAAACATATAATGTAAGTAGTTAGAGACATGAAAACGTTGCTCGATAATGACATGTCTTGAAGCTGTGTAAACATTTTTTACCATTGGCTGAGTAACTACACTCGAGAGCAATGAATCCGGGTCACTTAAAGAATCCTAAAAATCTCGGAAACTAAAAATGCTAGGTTAATGCAATAAATTGTATTTAATAGACAATGTAATACTCCTTAAATGAAGGTATTAAAACTTCTTAGTTATTGTAAAGTTATATCATAAAAAAATCAAATTTGAAAAAGGGCCACTTTCGAAGATGGAACTACGAAATTACAGCATTTGGTGTTGCTTTTGTTTGTAATCTGTCATTTATGTGGGTACATAAACCATGTTGATAGTGCTCTATATTCATTAATCAAGCTGAAATTATGTCGCTTACGCCTGAAGAATGCACCAGAATACTTACAATGCTGGAAACCGGCCGGAGTCAGCGCGATACAGCCAGGACTGTCGGTGTGTCGCTGTCAACAGTACAAAGAGTTCTCCGACGTTACGAAGAAACTGGTTCTAACCTACGCAGACCAGGAACGGGCAGAACCAGGTGTACCACAGCACGAGAAGACCGATACTTGGTGAACACCATGCTTCGAAATCGCTTTCTCACAGGAACTGAACTCACCAATCAGTTTCGACGCCTCGAAGGAAGTAACCCAAGTGCATGGACAGTAAGACGTCGGCTTGCTGAATCTAACTTAAAACCCCTTAGACCTGCAAACGGCCCTAAACTGGAGCGTGGGCATCGTATTTCGAGACTAAGGTATGCCCAGAGCCACGTAAATTGGAGTATTGAAGATTGGTCAAAAGTTATGTTCTCCGACGAATCAAAATTTATGCTCTACAAGCACGATGGAAGACACAGAGTGTATCGAAGATCAGGGGAAAGATTCAAGCAAGCATGCATCGAAGAAAAAGTAGCCTACGGTGGTGGGTCTGTACTTGTGTGGGCCGGAATTTCTTCTGAAAGTCGCACAGAGCTGGTGATCATAGAAAACGGCTCTTTAACTAGCGTAAGATATGTGGAAGAAATCCTCAATGATCACGTTGGTCCATTTATGGTCAATTTAGGTGAGGATGCTATATTTATGCATGACAATGCCCGACCTCATACAGGTAGGATTGTGAATGACTACCTTCAAGAGATGAACATTACTCGTATGGAGTGGCCAGCGCGCAGCCCGGATATCAACCCGATCGAGCATGCTTGGGACGAGCTAGGCAGATGCGTAAAACAACGAAACCCTCCCCCAATCACGCTTCGTGAGCTCAAAATTGCTCTCACAGAGGAATGGGAGAATATTCCCCAAAATCGTATAAGGAACTTGGTGTACAGCATGCCAAACCGCGTAAACGCAGTAATGCGTTGCAGCACGAGGAGGCAATACGAAGTATTAAAATTCAAGAAAATCGTAATAAAGTTCAAAAATTTCATGTTTCCTATTTTTGTTTTAAGGAGAGATCAGCAGTTTTTTCTTTATGTAATTTTGTGTTAATAAAATGTATGGTGACTCATATTTTTTTTACTTTCATTTAAGGAGTATTACATTGTCTATTAAATACAATTTATTGCATTAACCTATCATTTTTAGTTTCCGAGATTTTTAACATTCTTTAAGTGACCCGGATTCATTGCTCTCGAGTGTATTATACTATAATGCAAGGCGGCACTCTCGTCCTGTATGCTTATGCTTCCGCAGGTCTTCGCTCTTGGCTGCCACCACCACGCGGGTGAACGAGATAAAGGGGGCCGCCACTGTTGGACATCAACTAATTGCTCGCCCCACGGCCGGCAGCGTCACTTGTCGGTCGGTACTCAACTCAGCCTATATTATATAACGAGATTCTATATAAAGTACTCCTCCAAATCTACGCGACTACTGCGAGTGCAGCAGTATATTATTATGGGGTCCAACTCAACCCTATCAACTTCCATTATGTCCTTGGCAAAATAGCCATGCTCTTGAACAAAACACAAATATAAAAAATATCTGATTGTATTTTAACTAGATCTGCGTGCATCTTATTTGTACAACATACATTTGTCATAATGCGGTAACGACAAAATAATGCCATTGGTGTATCATGAGGGCTGGCTGGATCAACAAACGCATTTTAATGAGAGTAATGCGTTCTGTTTCGGACGCATTAACAATTAATTTAATATTAAAAGTATAATGAGCCAATTTAAAACAGTCATGATGCGGTTCAGTTTTGGTCAAATGATATTAGTACATCTTTGATGATAAATCGAATGGTCCATTATATTCTGCTGAAAATAATTAATACGTGCAGTGGTGTAGCGCAAACCAGACATCTGAATATTAAATTGTTGCAATCGTCATTTATCAAAAGGTAATTGGGGATTTGAAAACTGTGGAATCTCTACCAAATTCAACATTCGAAAAAGCGTAGACATCAATAAACCGACAAAAGGTGACGAATATGGGTAAGTAAAGGATTAGCTTTTACATAACCATATTCGTCACCTTTTGACGGTTTCTTAGGACTTAGGTATTTGTGATCCTAATTAATTATTCTACCTACGATACGATACCTACATTTGTGTCGCAAATATTTTACATAAATATTTTTATATTGGAATAACTACTTATGCTATGTATGTTATGTATGTTAAGAAGTGAAAAAGATCCGTAAGAAGTCAATAACTTAACGCTACCTTTTTTTATATATTTTGCTCGTCAAATTTACGTCGCCACCAGCCTGATGGTAAGCCGTGGGGCATTTAGCGATTGGGGGTCAGTCTCACAGTCCGTAAGACTTTCGACAGTGGTCCTCAAGTTCGCAATCTGTGATGTGCCTCTTCACACTCCTCTTGAAGAACCCGGTATTGTAAGATGAGGAAACACGTGTGCGGGCAGGTCATTCCATGTTTTTATAGTTCGACCGAAGAACGATCTTTTGAAACGCTCAGTTCCGGCGAAGATTCTCTCCACTGTGTATGAGTGGCATCTCTGCCCGGCACGCGTTGCTAGGGATCGGAAAGGAGAGGGTGGGATCAGGTTGAAGAGCTCTTCAGAACATTCACTGTGATACATTCGGTAGAAGGCAGCCAAGGACGCTATGGTTCACAGCTGTTCTTAATTACATGGAAATTTGTTCTTGAAACATTACACTCATTGGTGGAAACCGGGAGAAAATAGGTTCGAAGATTTATGAATTTAAGCGGTCAGAGCCGAGGACCGTGGTAGTCTGCAACACTTCTCAATCTTAACTCAGTGTTAGAAACCAAATAAGCGTAGCTAATCACAGTAAAATTAAAAAGCAAAACTTATATTTTTGCTTAGTCGCTCGTTGGTTAAAAAATTACAATACAACAAACAGGGTGAAAAATGGCAGAAATATGCAAATAAATACACAGGTGCAACGCTATCAAAATTACCTCCGAGAGAACACTCAATGGTGTGGAAAAAACACCCAACTCGCTGCTCTCGATTTATAAATTTGTGAAGCCTGGATTCGCCAACTGTGCCGCGGTGCACTGGCGACGAGCCATAATCAATTCTACTCGGAGAACATTTATTTTGCATACGGATACGGATGCGCGCCTAAACCCATGTATTTTAACAGCTAAGCCTGAAACCTCAAACCGTAATTTTATTACTTCTCCTGAACGTACATTTTCAGGATTCCGCAGCCAAAGGGTAAAAACGGGACACTATCAGTCCATCTGTCTGTCAATCTCGAGGCTGTTTCTCAAGAACCGTGATCGCTAAAGAGCTGTAATTTCCACAGAAGATGTATTTCTTTTGCCGTTATAACATAATAATACTAAAATCGTAAAAGTATTTTCAAGGTGGGCTTCCATACCACAAACGAGATTTTTCTTGCCGTTTTTTGGTACGGAACCCTCCGTGTTCGATTCGACTAGCACTTGACCGGTTTTTATTGTACACCATAGGAGAGGGGCTCGCGTTAGTATTAATGTGCTTGGTGAGGTCAGGCCTCGGAATCTCTCAATTACAGCGTTAATGTCGTTCATTACTCCTTTGTCAGTCTCAAAGGATACCTCCAGCCATTACAGTTTAAGACTTATTATCATTTAAAAAAATTAAAAATGTACGCCACGTACGTGTTTTCCAGTGAACGAAATGTGCGTAGTAAATATATGGTTTTGGGTAATGAACGCAATATATCTGTATTAATTAAATAACCAGGCGACTCACTCACTCACGTTACAACGCGCCGCCCAAGCCCTTGACACAAGAAACGAATCTTCAGGGCAGGGCATTACCTACACTTTTGATACTCGGAAAAATTAGACAATTTCACCCCTAAGGGGACAAAGTTTATCTCAGTGTACCACGGAAGAAGGGGGGGGGGGGAGGGGAAAATGAATCCGGACCCCTACCCACCGATGGTCAAATGGCGGTGGTTGGCACCCTTCCCCATTCAAGTTACATTATTAAGAGTGCTACGAGTATAGTAACTCTGCCAATTAGTAAAAAGAGTGTATAAAACTTCAAAATAAAGTAATTTTGAACAAGGTTTTCATGTACGAGAATCTAACTTTTTTTCAAAAACTACTACTTAGAGTTCTAAAATTGTATTTCCTACTACGATAATTGTCCTACTATGATAAAAAGTATACAATATAAATGTTGGTGTCTATATGGCCAACATCGGCCCAATAACGCCAATATTGCGTTTGTGGTTGCTCGTAGTTTGGCTGATAGAAATTGTTAACGCAATTAATACGTCTTACTAAAGCGCTTGAAGCAAGACTTGCTCCCTAGTTACATTATATTATGTTCACTACGTTCCGCAACTGAGTAATATGATAAGATTAGCCTATGTTCGATGATTAAATAAATAAACAATATACCTAGTGTTAAAGTAGATGATTAAGTAAATGTATTTTCTTTAACCCGAAAGGTTAACAGAAAAGAGGCTGTTGGGAACTGCAAGGGGAAATCAATGCACAGAATTATCAAAACCTTCGAAGGCCAAAGAGTCGTTAAAAAAATAAAGTTAAAATAAAAAAGAATTTCATTTTAAATTGGAATAAAGATAAGCCTGGATTTTCAAATCAAAACAAAATTTGAAGCTTAACAAGTAATCCAGATTATTATTAGAGAAAAGGGTATTGCTACAATAGCAGAACGTTAAAATGCAAAAAGAAAAGAAAAAGTTTCCTTGAAGCATTTTAGACGCGATTAAGCAATCACTGCTCTTTTAATTAAAACACTTTGTTTACGCTGCCGGGCCTTGGGACTTTGATTAATTACCAAGTATTATAAGAGATTCGACTTTTCCGTCGCCAGTTCTTTATGTTAATGTTTTGGTATTTGATTTTATCTCACAATTGTTAAGGCTCTATCGTAATGGGGTGATAATCTGTGAGAAGGGAAGTTTTTCACAAAGAAAAACAAAGAATTACGTGTTTTATTTTACTTAACATTTTAATTTGTATTTTCGACCTGGCTACGTGAGTGTTTGTATTGATGATGTTTCAAAGAATCATAAGCTAAGGAGATCATTTTCAATTTGGAATATTTGTCTGCCAGCCTAGTGGTTTTTTTTAACGCAAGGAAAATCCTACATGACTCCTACACACTAAAAACCACACGTATAACCTAATCTAACAGCCCACGGTTGGAAGCCGTGGTAAGCCCTCGAAAGGAAACCTCAGGACGCCAGCCTAGAGGTAGAAAACAAATTTGGTATATGCCAATTAAACGTGAATTCGTGTAAATACGAAGCCGAATATGACTTTAAACCGTGGACAAAACATAATATAAACCATATCAATATTATCAGGTGATGTTCTAATTATTGGCATTTACGAGTTGCACTCGCGGAACAGAAAATCTAGATATAACACAAAATTATAATTCAAAATGTTTACAAATTACAGAGAGCCGAAAACACACCGCCCGAAACAAATGCCTTGGTTACAAAACGGCCACACAATGACTTTACTTCGGTCACATACAGCCTCGTAAGCAGACGGATTTGGGTTTGGTTTAGTTAAAAATCGATGAACGTGCACTAGAATTGTGACAGGTTGCCTGGCTATAACAATAAAAGTACCCTTTTCTTTAGTAGGCTTTTACGACTTCCAAGAGACAATTTATTTTTGTTTTGTCTTACCTTGAAATACAGAATTTCGGAAAAGAATTAAACATACGTCTTTAATAGTATCTTGTCTACATCTTGACATTTAGTGATATGCTTCATAATAATTATGTTGTCTTGATTGCGTATCTATGTCGCAATTAACTAAAACATGTCACATTTGACAACCCTTGAATTGACTGTTTAATTATATCATTGCGTGCTCTTTGAATATTAACATCACACGTGATAGAACAAAAATGTACGTTTTATAGTTGAATGCGTAGGTACTTACTTACCGCAAATAGATAACATAAAAAATGGATGTTTTTATCCGAGCTATACAGATACACTAGATACAATCTGATTATTAAATCAAAAAACGTCATTTTGAGAAGAAAATTATTTAAAAAAGAGAAATGGAACTTTTTGTGGTCTACTTCCTACTAAGCTGCAGGTTTGAGTACATACAATAGTTTCACCTCTAATTACTCTGGATCTAAAAAAATATAGTTATTATTACGAATTTTAGAACATTCTTCCGAGGGGAGATAGGCAGGGATTGTGTGGATTTACTCATTTCGAGTATGGCATAAAATCCGTGGGAATTTACACACGATATAAAAACCGAAAGCTTGGTTATAAATTCTCGCAACAGTTAAAAATTCATGCTTTGATTTGTAGTATATTTAAGTGATATGAAAGAAGTACTCCACAACCCACCTTTTCTAAAATGACTGTATTCGAATGTTTTCTTATAGACCATATACACCACCAGAAAAAGATATTCAAAGATTGCAACAATACCTTACTCATACATAATATTTAAAGTTTAATTCTCAATATTATCTGATTATGGTAAACAAAAACATCATACAGAGTATACGAGAAATTTCCACCACAGTCCCACAGAGATAACAGTAAATTTAACCTTATTGTTGTTGTTTACAGTTAAAACAAACTGTTGTTCCAATCTTTCGTTATATAGTTTTATTTACCGTGCTGTTTACTTGAAACCTAAGAAAACATTGAGGATTCCAGTTACATTATTACGTTTTATTTCTTATTTTCTTTGTAGTAACCGTGATTCACATTTCTTCTATAGTCAATCGTACCATCTCTTGTCAAGTATAAAATAGGCGCTTAGGATCTGTGTCATAAAAAATATCGTCTTTATTTTCTTACTTCAGATAAGATATATTATTTATAATTCCATTATAAATAATGTATTCCGGATTCGACCAATATCGTAGTAAGACTATACATACATACATATGGTCACGCCTTTTATTCCCGAAGGGGTAGGCAGAGGCATAATATATGCCCACATTTCACCTTTTTGTATAATTTGTCCCACGTAATAGGTGGTGAGCCGTATTGCCGTGTTTAAATGGACAGGCGCAGGTTGTGACTGCCTGCTGTTGAAATAAAGTCTTCAACTTGACTTAACGACTGCCATTTTACTGGCAACCGGGACCAACGGCTTAACGTGCCTTCCGAAGCACGGAAACGCTCAAATAAATGTCACAAAGTGATCACATGGATGGTCACCCATCCATGGACCGGCCATAGTGAAAGTTGCTTACTGCAGTGATCGTTTACAGAACACTGAGTCCGCGGGGCCACGAGCGCTTCACTACTATATAGTAAGACTATACTAGAGCATAATTTGAACTTATACTTAAAGTAATGTGAAAGTGAAGTTACTACGAACTACTAACAAGCACAACGTACGCCTGCTTGAGAATGGTTACCATAGTCACGTTGTGTTTGTTATTTGTTGGTCAAATGGAAAATCACTTTAGTTTCAGTATAAGTACAAGTTATTCTCTAGTATAGTCTTACTCTGATTTTGGTCGAATTCAGCCTTACTCGTAGTATAATTGGTTTAAGTTTATACTGAGACCAAACAGCGAAGGGTTAAACTTGTCACTTTAACGTCAACTTATCTAATTTCAGTCTCGCTCAAAATTGAAAATGTTATGACATTTAAAAGAGTTATTTACTGCCTAACGAATGTCGCAAATAATTTATGAGATAGCTGGTACCACCGGCAACACCCCTATCTTTTTCACACTGTCGGTATCGGCACACACTTGTCAGAGAAGGGTCGGAAAGAGGGTTTAAAGGTGACTAGAGACCTGTACGCTTTCTACAGGAAGCTCTACAATGGAGTCGAATATATATTACATCAATTGATAAGAATGGACTTTGCACTGATATCCTAGGATCTCTTTAAGAACGACCTTCACCGAGCTGGTTATTGGATGAAAAGTGTCTTATATTAAACTAAATATTTCACTAATCAATTTGCAATAGGGTTGCCTAAAAATTTCCAGTCCAGAATATGATAAATTAAGAATTAAAAAAAAAAAAAATTTTAATGTTTACTGGTTTGCTTAATAGATACCTACATTCCATACCAATTGAAAGTATAACGCCTTATTTGCATATTCTATATGCAAATGTTAGGTTGTCGACTTTTTTCTCGTCACAACTTTTGTTACGCAGGTATTAACAGGTAAATCGATTTGATCGATTGATTAAATAATCTTTTATTTTATTTTATAATTTAATTAACTTAAATTCATTAACCAGGCCGCTGCAAGTTACTAGTATCGATTAACCTGTTTATGCCTCCACCCAAGAGTTGTGACGAGAAAAAAATCGACAACCTAACATTTGCATATTCTATGGACGTTAAACTTACAATTGGTATGAAATGTATCTATTAAGCAATCCAGTAAAAAGTATTTTTTTTTTAATTTATCATATTCTGGTCTGAATTTTTTTAGGCAACCCTATTGCATTTTAATTTTTGACATATTTAGTTGAATATAAAACAATTTTCATCTAATAACCAGCTCGGTGAAGATCGTTCTTAAAGGGATCTTAGACCATGAAGGTCTAGATGAGACCTTTAACCTTGACAATATATTTCTTAATACATACCTAATTGTATATAAACAAAATATCAATTTCTAATGAAAAAGGACGAAATTACGTCATAATAGAAAAGTTTATTTATGCAATTTATTATTCAACTGTCTGAGTTCCTTTTTATTGTCTGCTAGCAGCTGTGACGTGGCTTTTTTAGTACTTTGAGTTATGAGCAACCGCTCTTATTCCCGAAAGGGTGCGTGTGCCAAACCCTCACTGGAGGTCATTACTCACCACTGAGCTCCAGGTGAGGTTGACTTGGGCTTCAATTTTTGTTGTAATCAAATACATACACTCAATATTAAACTAATAAAATAGACCTTGTCACTCTCATTATAATCTAAAACATAACACCTGCCCGATAACGGCAGTTGTCAATTTAAACAAATAACTCCAGGAATTTTCAGTATTTCATATTAAAAATAGCAACAAAAATTTCACTATGTTGGAACATGTTTTAGAGCTATAAGCCTGAATTGCACATTCAGTCATTGTCACACATGAAATGTTGGTGCTAACAACACCTGTTCTAAATTTTTGTACACTATTTTTTTTATTATAAAGAAACCCTGGGACAATACGTTCGCCATCAAGTGTCATTTATGCCGGTACAAAAAATAGGAGTTGATAAATGATTTGTCATTTTTTTCAGTGCACAGTTAAGTCAATAGATAGGATCGTGTGTGCCACACTTGATTCATGAAACCGATTCACGATTGATGTCACGTATTTAACATAGCTATTCATCTGCAAGTGTATTTATTTTTACAGAGTTACCTATGTAAAATGAGCGCGTTTGTTTTATGACCACAAGAACAATTCTTGTAATAATTTTCGACAAATTAATAATGTCAGTCTATTTTGCAGACAATCTGGTATTTTACAGAAAAACTAAGAAACAGGATAAAAGAAGTAGAGTTTACAGGTAAGAACACGTCGCACCACGTTATTTGTGTGCCGGGAGGGTACCGCTAAGACTACTACATATAGAATAGGCCAGGGCTTCCCAAACTGTGCGTCGCGACGCCCTGGGGCGTCGCGTCGTTGTGCTTGGGGCGTCGCAGGCTGTCGCGAGCGAGTCGAGTGATTGTCAATTTTTTTAAGGTAATCTGAGCAATGTCTGGTTCACAAACCTTTCCATACAGAAAAAGAAGTAACTGCAACAAACTGGAGCTCCAGATTCATAATGCCTAAACAAATGGGCGCTGCGTAGAGTTCCTTGGAGCGAATTATATCGTCACTAGCTGATGCCCGCAGCTTCGCCCGCGTAAAATTTGCTCCCGTTCCCGCTTCCCGTATTTTACCCCCTTGTGGGTAGAATTTAATAAAATCCTTTCTTAGCGGATGCCTACGTCATAACATCTACCTGCATTCAAAATTTCAGCCCGATACGTCCAGTGGTTTGGGCTGTGCGTTGATAGATCACTATGTCAGTCAGTCAGTCACCTTTGAGTTATATATATTTATATGGATATAGATATAGATAGAAGGGAGTATTCCCGTTCGTCCCCTTGACTTCGTCCCCCTAGGGGGACGAACGGGAATTCAATATTTTATATTCCCGATGGTACCCTTAATTTTTTTGGGGGGACGAACGGGAATTTATTTTTCATTCTTTTTTGTTCTATTGCTCCCAACAAATAATATAAGACAGGTGCGTTGGTAAAAAATCAAATTTGAAATTCTATTTTTATTTACAAATGAAGATAAGGGAGTGATAGAAGAAGATAGAGGCGGCGACTTTTTGGGCTCTCTCAGATTAGAGCGCAGCCTAGCTAGTCTGTGCCAGTGGATGGTGTTGAAAGCGTTTATAATGTCCAGCGATACCGCTAACAATACCTTTCCTCGACACCAACTGCATTAGACAGTCAGTTATATAAATATTTGGTTGGTTCCGAGTAGGTTTCGGTGGCCGGTGGTTAAAGCGTCTGCACTGTATGCAAGAAGACGCAGATTCCGAATCCTGCTCGAAACCAATTCTTTTTCCATATTTAAAATTTATGACCGGTTGGCTTTGCTTTTCAACAATTATCTTTATATAAATATTGCTTTTGCTTATTTTTAATTTCTAAAAAAAATCATAACTGTCCCTGTTTTATCACCATGAGGGGGGGGGGGGAGGATCAGGAGTGTCGCGTAAAAATGACTGAGTCCCAAGGGCGTCGCAGATCAAATAAGTTTGGGAAGCCCTGGAATAGGCTATATAATATTTGATTTTGAATTTAATTGAAAATGAATTCATTGTGCTGAATTGATTTAGTCAGTTGAAATTGCGTTGTCACAATCTGCGCCTGTCCTTTTCAACACTACAATAGGCTCCCCACTTATTACTAAAATGATTAAAACTAAAGCAAAATGTAATTGTTCTAAAAACAAATTAGCCACTATAAAGTCACGCATCAAAAGAAATAAACCCATGTTACGAGCACAGCACAGACGTATAAAGGAAGTAAAATAATGTCAATTACGATATCAATGTAACATTCCCTGGAGAACCTAACCCAACCCTATTAATACAAAAAGCAAATCAATTTAGTTTTGACTATTCGATTCTGTTTTAAATGTAACAAAACTATATCTGCCTATGTGGCGCAGTCGGTAGTGATACCGCCTGCGGTGCTGGAGGTCGTGGGTTCGATTCCCACCGGAGACAAATATTTGTGTGACCCATAAATGTTTGTCTCAAGAGACTGGGTGTTTCTATGTATAATATGTATGTATTTAAAAGTATATAAGTATTAATATCCGTGGTCTGATACCCATAACACAAGCAGGTTATTCATAGCTTACTTTGGAATCAGATAGCGTTGTGTGAAATGTCCGTGAATATTTAATTAATTTATTTATTTATTATTATTTATTATATTTTTGTAATGCTTACATCTGAGAGAAGACAAAGAGTAGGAACTATCTGCAGACGATTTTTTTATTGTGTACACTTTGTTATAAATTCTTACAAAGTAAGCTATTGGGTGGGTCAGTAAGCAATTTGGTTATCACTAGCTAGCTTTTCAGTTTAAAAGGAAGTCCGTAAAGTCAGACGGAAGTTTTGTACGAAGAGACACTTTACTTTTAAATATATTTCTGAAATAGAATAAAGTGATATGCATTAGATGAGAGATGCATTTATCTTTTGACTGACGGAACGATTGATTGATATCGCTTAGTGAGAATTCTGCAATAAGTGCTGATTTTAAAGCGACTAGCTTAAAAAGTAAAATTAAAAATTTTGTAACTATCTCTAAGTGCACAGGGTGTAATAGTCAAGTTGATTGCTAAACGTGTTATGTTTTTCCTATTTTTCTACACCACCGCATATAAAACATTTGATTCTCTACAACAAAGATTTCATTAAATCTGAGGCGAATTTCTTGTCCAAGCTTCAATTTTATGTCGCAAAATGTAGTCCAGCAAATTGATAAAAAGTTAATCACATTTAAAACAACGGTAATGAGGTGGCTTATCTTGGATCTCAGAGCTATAAAAATTGATGAAGCTTCCTCAAACACCCTCTAACCTCCTTTAATGGAAAAGATAATTGAAAACTTCAGTTTAACCCGAGAATCCAGAGTAAATTGAAACCTGTCGAAGCAGAAAAGAGACAATTATTAAGACCCATATTTCTCCCGCGGTTTTGCCTGTAGGAATGTAGCCTGTGGTATTTTCATAAAACATTTATCACAGTTCGTTCAATAGTTCAATCGTTACGTGGATTGACAGACTTTCCACTCATACTTATAGAATTAGGGACTTCACGCGAAAGCCTTTTCACTTCCTTTCCTACTTGACGAGAATGGACGACTGAGGTGACTAAGAGCGACTGTACTAACACGTGGCATCCCACAAGAGGCACCATCCGATTTTCCATGACACCAAAGTTATGCCGTCCTGTCTCTTGCCGTCGGATCTACTAAGACCTGGTGGCTCCTAACGTCACGGGACATCTGTCGAAACAAAGGCTTGCCGAACAATGTTATTGAGAACATGGTGACGCGGACACTTATCTGTGATCTTACGGTAACTCAGTGCGTTGTGGCCGTCCTCCCTCACCGTGGGACTGCATATAATTATAGGATTAACATACCTTGCAGCCCAGGAGGAGAGCTATCGCCACCTGCAAAAAGAAAAGACACCCTATGGGGTGTTTAGGTGAGGTTAAGGCAGCTTGCCCCCGATTCCGGCTGCGAAATGTAGTAACTATATAATACTGAAATGGATGTAAATGTATTAATTTTTTTTTTAAGACTTTATACCAAAAAGCCATTTTTTCTGTTAGTCTGTATTTCTTCGCTAATAATCAAAAATTCCTTGTCTTGGTACAACTTACAATATCCCAAGGTGATTACACGCTGCTTGTCACAAACGCGATTCGTCGTATTCGCAGTTCGACATAATACGCGATTTGACACCATCGCTATAGGTCACGAACGCAGTTCGCCACTAACGCCGTTTGTCTTACACGCAATTTGTCACACGCGCAATTCGTCACACACGCAATTCGTCACACACGCATTTTGTCATAAACGCAGTTTGTCACTCGATTTCTCTTAAACAACAAAAAAAAATAACCACGAATGCTAAGGCGGGAGCTCCGCTCCGCTTCGCTCCCACCTTAGCCTTCTAACCTAACCTATCCGAGTCGGGGTACTCTGAGCTCCCACCTTAGCCTTCGTGTTTTTTTTATAACCATTCAACACCAACATGTCCTATAACCCGCTAATAAGCGAGGCAACTGATTTTTTATCATTCTGCGCTTTTACCATTTTGCTCTTTTAACTTTGTGCGCTTTTACCATTTTGCTCCTTTAACATTTTGCTCTTTTACCATTTTTCGAGTGGTTACCATTTTGCGCTTCGAACGTTATACGCCCAAAGGAAATTTAGGTGGATCGTGACAAATCGCGTTAAAGACGAACTGCGTGTATGGTGAACCGCGTGTATGACGAAAGGCGATAGTGACGAACAGCGTATAAGACTAATAGCGAATGTGTCGAACTGAGTAAATCAGATCGCTGATGACCAACTGCGTATAAGACGAATCGCGTTTGTGACAAGCAGCGTGTAATCCATCTATCTTCATCACGTCCCGTTCTTAGTGCAAGATTCTACTACTATAGTATGGGGTTCTTCAAAAGGGGTCTTAGAAGGATTTTACAGAGGCGTCAGCGCGAGTGTAACGCCTCAGACGGTGTTGCAAACGTCCATAGACTGTGATGAAATAGAAACTGCCACCTAAGTGGTATAAAAAAAAAGACTGTCATAGTTGGTGGTCCAGCATATAAAGCAATGGAACCTAGACTGGCCAGGTCCCGTTACTGTAACGATTTCAGAAAATAGATACTTAGAGAAGAAAGATATAGTGGATTCATTATTCACCTCCATTATGAATTACGTGATGTATTAAGAACAAATCTTCAGCTCCCCTTAAACAATTAACACAAAGCAATTGTAGAGGTTCGATCTGCTTTAGGATTGCCTCAACAATCTGTACAGTACCTTCGTCAAACTAAGAACACCACAATAATGCTAGCACCGGAATTTATGTCGACCCCAGACACCCCTTTATCCTGCTGAAATGGTCACTTTCAGTAAAGTGGATGTCTGTCTTGCAAAATAATACTAGGGATTAGAAACGGAGAAGTGATGGCATAGATTACATAGTTATATGTATAAAAAGTAGAAACAATACTGTCTTAAGCTACGATGTTTCTACAAACCATTGTGCTGCAAGAAATGCGGCACTGCGTGCAGCATCTTACGCTATTATTGGTCTTCAGATGGGTGACCTTAATGGAATTTCCATGATATCTAATATTATTCTATAATATAATTAGATATCATAAAATGACTGCCTCGTTGGTCTAGATGCCGAATTGGCGACTGCGGATCACGAGGTGGTTTCCAATTGATTAGGAATTCTTCTATCGTAGTATGCATATACCTGTCCATAAAACTGTTTACCAGCACTTAGTCTTCTCCACGATAAAGGACTCATACATAGGTACGTATCTACTTAACCTTTTTACATTAATAAGAGCCTACTATTTCTATACAATGTAGAAGTAAGCCCTCCAGTGTATAGAAAAACATTATCAGAAAGCTGTTAGATGATCAAAAGCAAAAGGTATTTTGTTTTTTGAACGAAATTCGCCCTCTATTGTAACAAACTAAATTACTATCCCATCTGAATAATATTGTACACATCCTAACGTTCGGACATAAACAAAATAAAGATCTAAGTAAAAGTGATGGGTATTGAACCTCTACGAAAATATTTTGGAATTTCCTCTAATAGATATAAATTTCTGTCTTGTATCGTTCAAATACGGATTATATTGTATTATAATTTCTTCCTTCGGAAAAAAATACCTTTATTCAAGGACTATGGTACAAAAATAATACATTGAGTAGGTAACGATAAACCAAAGATGTTTTGTCTGAATTTGTTTCCATGGCAAATTATGTGTAGGCTCGGTGTCAGGTGGTACGTTGTTATTTTCCGATATAATCATCGAAGGCGTGGGCAGATGGGCGAAGAAATCAATAAATGTGTATTATAGAAATACCGTGTGTATAGTAGCTGGTCTTGATGATGAAGCCAGACTAATTCCAGGCTATCAGCACATAGACATACTTTGTGTTTGATACCAATCCCCACTTCCCTACTAATATTATAAATGCGAAAGTAACTCTGTCAGATTCGTACACGTTTTCCAATTAATTACTGTTGTCAACCTCATTTCTAAATTATAAATTGATTTGTAAACCTACACTAACAAATACGACAAGACGCAAATTAATGGATATCATCAATTCATACCAAATGGTTTTATTTTGAAAGCTTCAGCACTTTGCAAATACTTCTGTAGATGTAGACAGTTGACTTTCATTCTTATTTTTGGTGCTATTCCTCCCCAGTTAACGGCAAATCATGAATTATTCAACCACTCTAGGGCATTAGTGGATCGACAAATGCTTCTCGGTACCCTGTGAGTTTTATTTTGTAGGTTGTAAATTGATCCCAATTCGCCTTAATATATTCTAACTAAAAGTTACTAGACTAAAATATAAAAGATTTGACTAGAAATAGGTACTTAATTTATTACTACAAAATGCTAACGAAAGCACAGAAGTATGAAGGCTTGTAATATAAAAAGCTTGTAGTCTCATTGTTTCTGTATTCTGTAAGAATAAAAGGGCCGTGGCTAAGCAAGTTAACGGCCTTTATGGGCGGCTTGAAAATTTCAACAGCGAGTAGTCTCAACATCAGAAGGCGGAGAACCGTGTGTTATGGCGATAATTGGAAGAGAGAGGTGAGAGACGTATTGCGATAAACTGATGCATTTACGACTTTTCTATGAAGATAATTTAAATCATTTAAAACTTTCTATGATGTTCCACGCAATCCCGGAGCAGAGCAGAAATAGAGTACTGACATTCCAAAATTTGATTGGACTAACTTACTGTTCTTTGCAACTTATAAAGGACTTCATGAACTAGTATGTGTACTATAAATTAATCAGAATGTATGGGCGAGCTTAGACATAAAATCTCTCCTAGATCGTAATACAATTATAAACTAAATTAACCGAGCTTTCTAGCTTTTTCCTCCAATCGTAAATCAGAAATTGTGTTTCGTTCACAGTTTTCCCAGTTTTCCGACATTCTGCAGGGCGATTGTTTTATTTCAACTGAATTCAATAATGAATCAGTACAATGTCGAATCTTGTTCCGAAAGTTGTGCAATTTGTTCTGTAACTGTGGACGGAAAGTATTCGTTTAGAAGATAGCACATTACATTCTTCGCATGGTAGCTTTCAACGGAAGCATTATTTATTAATGTGTGTGGGTTTTTTATTTTCTGTATCTACACTTACAGAATTACATCTCGTCGATAGGTACATACAATATTTTCTCTGTTTAATTAAAAGTAAGTACCTACCTACTTATACATATTCGTGAAATTCGATTAATAGGGGTGAACTATACCAGCAACTATACTAGCAGAGTAATGGATTAACAACGATATTTATTTATAATTTCTTCCTTCTTCTTTGCCAAATTGACGCCGCCCACCTTATGAATGTCCAGGACACATCTGCCGAATAAAGGGTCACGATCACATTTTATTAGACTGTATGTAAAGATGTACTTCTTTCCACTTCGATAAAGAACCCGAGGTAAGAGGAACACACATGCATTGAACGAGACCTTCCAAGATTCTATGGTTCAAGAAAGATACTCTAATTACATTGGAAGAATAAACTAAATATATTCAATTGTATGGTCATCAGAACGAAAGGTGTCAACCAAATAGGTATCAGATCAAGAACTTTCGACGACTAAACAAGACTACAGACACAACATAAGACCTACCGAAAGGGGTGAACTTTAACTAAAAATATAAGAAATAGGTCAAGTTAAATATAACTGTTTAAAACGATCTCTGCTTCAGATGGCAAGATATTAAAACGATTTTGTACTAACAATGACGAACCATTGGCTTGACTTTTTAGAAGTTTAGCTGGCATCGATATCAAGCGCTGAAAAGGCAGTGGAATGTAAATTCAATAACAATAGATAGAGTAACTTATAATACTCACTTTGTAGTCTACGTTAATGAGGTTAAGCCGAAGATCTTAGTACAGTCCTATTGCCCGTCACTGGTTCACGCATAAACAGAATAGGTATTTTGGATAACTATTTCTTTTTTAGGTTAACAAATAGGTACTGGATAATAATATCAAGCTATTTCAGACACAAAAATTCGAAATAACATAAAAACTTTAATGTTCTACCTCCACGTTCTAACAAAACATTACCAACTATTAAATTCTAGTGCTAAACAATTCAAACGCTCACCGCTACGTTTTATAACACCTTTAACTATATTCCGCTCCTGCTACACAATAGTAAAACACATAAAGTTCTCTAGTAGCCTGTCATCAAGATAGATCGTTCCAATATGCACCAGAATATAAATGGATAAAAGATGACGTCGTTCACCAGTGTCCACACAATTGTTTACAGCCTCCATTACGAAGCAATATCAGACGTGTTAACGGGCTTTGTTGTTGATCACGAGCGATGATACGATAATACTCTGTATATTCTCTCATCGTTATTTGTAGGTATCGCGAATTCCGACTAGGTACATAATATACACCGTAAATTGTAATTACCTACTCAAAGAAGGCAAGGTATTACAAGTTCTATTCATCTCATTACAAAACAATTCGTCACCATCATCATCATATCCCGTCCAGTCCCGTCGCCAAAAAATTGTTTCGGAGTTCAGTTGTTTTCTATGTAGTAATTGTGTCTATTTAACAGTATTTATTACAATTTCATAGCACATGATTTATATAAGCAAGAAATAGTTTTGAACACAAAAAAAGCTGAAATGTTTAAATAAAAAATGCGTAAACACTGTCCACATTCCTATTCATAATTAATTGTTGGTTTCGTTGCTTATTTCATTTCATTTTTACATAAAACCGTCCGTGTATACTCTGCCAGATTGCATGGTCGGCGCAAACCGCGTTAGCTCACCTATGCAGTACTATTATTTTAGTGCCAACGATGCTCTGTTTTGGACATGTCAATTTAATTTGATAATGACTGAATTTGAAACGGTCATGATGTGGTTTTATATAGTTCTATTACTAATTAGGTTTCGTAGTGACTGTAGCCGATTATTCATGTCCTGCAGGGCCACAGGAAACGGCAAAGTCTGGACCATAGATTAAGAATTTTTTGCTACTCTCAAGTCTGGACAGTTGTAGCAGGTGTGTGATTTATAACGGATTAGTCCAAAAATAGTGAATAGATGTGATAGGTATTATAGAGTCTATTCTATATTATCTACAGATATTTGAAGGATCAGATAAAGTAGGTACCAGTTTTTTTTCTAATATAAAAGACATGCAGTTGCACAAGTAGCGCCTTCACAAAATTAATTATTTTAGCGCAGTTTTGCCTAATTGGCAAGTAATATCATCATAAAGGATATCGCAAACTACTTAAAACTAAGGAAAATTACCACAACATTGGCAGCAATCAGATCTTACTACATTATTCCATTCAAAATAGGTAGTGGATAGTAGTTTTATCTAGTTCAAACGGTTTCTTTCATCCGAAACTACTAAAACCACAATCCTTGCTTACTTTCAAAAATAAAAACACGACATGATAAATGGTTTTAGTAAACATCTAAATACAAAGGTGCCGCAGATACAAAATTTCCCTAGTGTAGCACACGATGCTACGAAAAAAATAACGTGTTTACAACCTCTTTTTTATAAATTTGTAAAACTGGTGTTCGCCAACTGTGTGCCGCCACTGGCGACGAGCCATAATCAATTGTGCTTGGATAACATTTATGTTGTATACGAGTATACATAAATGGATACAATTCCCGAAGGTATTGGCACAATATACCAACATTTCACTTTACTAGTTCAAGTTCGCCAACTTGGGACCAAACACGTAGGTAAAAGGGAAGATATTGTTTCGTCATTAAGCTAGAGAGATCTGCCTGTCTACCTTGGGATCAGGTAAGGCTCTTAGGCTGAGCGCAGACTATAGTCACAACAGTTTTAAGACAGACTATCTCTCTACGAGATAAATAGAGAGGCGCACACTTAGAACAAAACGTCTCTTAGACAAAGCTGTCTTTACCTACAAGGCGACAAGTCTGACTAACGTTTGTCGGCTTCCCTTTTATATGCATGCGGGCGCGCACATCAAAGACAAAACTGTCTTGCGCAAAACAATACCCGATGATGTCCTGACATAAAGCATAGCTTTCCGAACCGTGCCATATGGCATTCGAACAGTACCCGGACCAGTACCCGGTCTTTCGTACAAGTACATACAGCGTTCTGATTGTTCTGACAGGTTTGTTGACCTTCATAAATTCCCGCTTTGCAAAAAATAAGGGAGGGGGGGGGGGCGAGGGTCACTTATGTTTGTATGTGTTTGCCCCTTATGGTTGGGGCTTTCTTAAAGGGGATGAAAATTTTGTTGTATTTGCAATATCAGGATATCACGCACGGTTTTCGATATACAAGATTTAGAAAAAAAATCTAACTAAATAACTAACTATCTTTACGCCAAATCCCTTGCGGGGTAGGCAGAAAGAACCGAGCGCCACACGGCACGGTCCATACACACCTCACTTGCTTCTTCAACTTTCATTTTTCTTTTCATGCATGCACGTCGGTTCCTACGGCTCTTGACACCACCCTCCACTAACACATGATTAATTTGGTCGTTGTAGGTGTGTCGTGGCCTTCCCCGACTCCTACGTCCATCCACTTTCGCGTTGTATATCTGTTTTGTCATTCTTTCATCTCCCATTCGTTCCACATGCCCGAACCATCGTAGCATGCCCTTCCTTACTTTAACACCGACACTCTCTTTCAGATCAACTCTCTTTCTTACATCTTCATTCCGAACGCGATCTGCGAGCGTTACTCCGCAGATTTTGCGTAGCGCGCCCGTCTCGACCGCGTTTATTCTACTTTCATGCGTTTCCTGCCATACCCAACTCTCGCTTCCATACGTTAGCGTAGGTATCATCACCGCATTATGTACTGCGAGCTGGGCCTTTTGACTTAAGGCCTTGGTACCTAAAAGTTTGCCTAACGCTCCATTCACACTATTGCCCGCAGTTACCCTCTTTTCTACATCAGCGGTGTACCGTCCATCCCTGCTAAATGCACATCCAAGATATACAAACTCATCCACCTGTTCTAGCACTACGTCATTTACAGTTATCCTGGCATTCGTTCTGTCCTCTTCTCTTTCAAATAAGCCTCTCATTAGACAATCATCTTTCATCGTTGTGACTAGTTCTGATGGCGATTCGAAATAAAATCTACCTTGTAATCATTCTCTTATATGAAACTGCTAGCTGATGAGGATGACTGCAACACCGCCAGCATGGACCCTTTTTGACGATTGATATCAAACCAACAAATAAACCTACAGGCAACATTATGCCACCTTAGTGGTATAAAAAATCGTTATTCGTAATGTATATTTGGCGGATGGGGGCTTTCAAAGGGGGGTCAAAATTGCCATTATTTTAACGATAGCTCTTATATGTTCAATATGCACTTGACAAGTCGATTAAAATATGAATGAAAGTAGCTTCAGTGTGCATGATTTCTTTGCACGCGTGTATGCATTGACGTGTATGTACACTTGATATTGACTCAAGTCGCTTGACCATCTCCTGAGCCCAATAAGCTGGCAGGCGTGCCTCAAGTATTCATATAACATTCAACAGTATTCCTTACTTACTACTCGTACGCTTTAAGTTGAGATACACTACGGAACAAAATGTTCCCAAGCGTGCATCAATCCGGTCACCCGGTCTTTCGGACCACAGATAGTATAATATATTCTATCTCGGACTCGGACGCGGCCGAACGTCGACTGTACGCGCCCGAGCGGTATATCGCGTCCGAAAATGGTCTTGGGTCTTGCTAAATTCTGTCGCGTACTGGGTACTGAACCAGTACTCGGTTATGCCATATAACACGTCCAGCAGTACGAACAGTACCTACCCACGGTGTTCGTGTGATGCGTATCGTAGACAAAACAGTTTTGTCTAAGGTGTGCGACGTGTCGTAGACAGAACAGTTTCGTTTTAATTTTAAAACAGACTTGTCTATGTGAGGCAAGTCTGTCTTAAAACTGTCGTGACTATAATCTGCGCTCAGCCTTAATGTGTCACTCTCTCATTCAGAGTATTTTGTAGTTGAATCGTCTAACCAAACTATGTAAATGTGAAAGATTGTGTTACAGCTCGTATTGTTGTTTTTGTTTTATGACTGAAATAAGTTTCCATCAGAGGCGAAAATGGAAACATAATTCCATGCAGGCCCTCTACAAAACAATAAAGAAATAAATTAACCGTATGGAAATTTATAAATGAAAACTTTAAAGCTCCAGAATATTATAATATTTATATTAAAAGAAGAACCTGTCTCAAAGTAACCATTGGGGAATTTTTTTATGCAATATCCTACGTAAAAGTTTCCTTTAAGCTTTTTAGACACGATTAAGCTATCAGTGCTCCTTTTAATTAAAATATCTACTTTGTAAACACTGCCGGCCTTGAGGCTTGATAAATTTTCAGGTTTAAGTCAATGATTTGGTGCCTATTTGATTTTACCTTAACAGGGCTAGGAGGATATTGTAATAAACTGATATTCTCTGAAAAAACATTTATTGTTAAAAATTACAGAGAAACATAATTATTACATCTATACTTCTATACAAATATTATAAAGAAGTAAAGTTTGTGTGTTTGTTGAATTGGAAAGGGTAACCTCGGGATCTACTGAACCGATTTTAAAAAAAATTTCACCAATAGAAAGCTATGTTATTGTGGAGTGTCATAGGCTATAAAGCATCACGCTACAACGAATAGGTGTGGAGCAGTAATAGTAAATGTTTCAAAAACGGGGGAAAAGTTATTCCTTTTGAGAGCTTCGTTGCGTGTGCTGCGTAAATTTTTATAGTTATGTGAAAAATATGTACTACAAAATTGTTTTTCTTAAAAAAGTTCTAAAAAAATTGCGCGATAGCATGTGTCTATCTTTGGGTTGGTGCACAATAACCATTTTAATGGCAATCAATTTTAATGCCACGGATACCTCTTTCATAAACGAAATTATTGTTCTTAAAAATAATGCGACGGGAATACACGCGACGAGAAACCTTTCTCTCTCTCTCTTTCTCTCACATAGTATTGAATATTAACGACGAGACGCTGCGGGAGTAAACGCAACGCGACGGGAACAGGTAATACTCCCTCTTATGTGGCGCAAACGAAGTTGCGCGGGTCAGCTAGTATCTATATATTTGATTTATATTAGATTGTGGAACGCGCTTCCGCCTGATGTCAGAGACAGTAAAACTGTTGTAACTTTCAAAAGAAAAGTCCGTAAACACTATCTCTCTAGTCTTTAAACCTAGTCATTTATATGTGTTATTTACCTGTATGTGCATTTTGTTAAAGTAAAATCTATACGTAGTATGTATGTATGTATGTAAGGAGTATATATGTATAATAATTATATATTTATATATTAATATGTATATTTATCATAAGTATTAAATATCTTAGTTAGTAATAGTATTTACTTATTTGCTGTTGTATCATGTGTGTTAATATAATTCTATCCCTCTCTTTTATTTACACACTTCTTTTCTTTGTTTTCTTATATTTTCATGTTTTCCTCTCGCCGGTCTGCTGGCAGATATTTCTTCTAGAAATAAGCAGTACCATTGTACCAAAGTTTCTTTTACTGTTTTTTTTTTACATTTATTGTGTGTGCATAAACTAATAAATAAATAAATAAATATATTTACATAATTACTAAACCCAAATAAGGCCCCCGTGGCATTGTGCCCAAAAGACTAGCAGCATTCCTCCTTTGAATAGCAATACCTATTCACTGAGCAAAAAACTGCCAGCCCTTGGGTCACCAGTGTCGACTCCACAAGGCGCTTTTTCAAATTCTTGAAAAAATTTTGCGCATTGGGACCCCATGGACCTAGGGTCTCGACACTGACTGGACGAAATCGATACGATAAGTCGAGATCCTTATATTATCTCTGAAATGAATGTCCTGTTATAAATCCATAACCTCTAGTTGTATGTCAATTGTCGGTGTGACTTTTAAACAGGAGAACGTTGAAGGTATGTAGAAAGGTAAGAAATGTAACTTTTGGAAGAAGGTTTTTAGCAGTAGTTCTAAAATATGTCTAAAATCAAAATTATTTGCGCCCTATGTTTAATAAAGGTTTTTTTCGGAGTGTTTTGGAATTAATGATTATTCGCTAATGATAACAGAAATAACTGATAACTTTAAGTCGACATAACGAAGATCTTTTCTTAGTCTTTGACCAAGTACCATTACTTGTCATAAATTTTACCATTACTTGGTCGAATTTCTTAGTAATTAGATACTAAGAAAATCTCTAGTTCATGTTTAATATACTCTAGGTTTCCAAACAGACATATTATTTTGAAGAGAAGAATATCATTAATACCTCGGCAAACAATAATCATTGAAATTTTAACTGTGCCTACTGAATGAATTCAATGATCTTGATAAATTAGACAATCATATGGGACATATTACAGCAATTTACAAAGTTATCGGCCAGTCTGATCTATTTTCGCCAGCAATTAACGTAGAACAATGCGACTACCCACATAATTCCACACCTAAGCGTTTTTCGATCGTATGTGGCAAGGGCTGGCGAACTTTCTAAACGACCCGTCATTAAACCGTACACAGGGATCTGAGGGATCGACCTTTTTATGACCTCGTATAACCACTTGTATTTGAAATACGAATTTTAAACGTTGCGATATTTACCGAATTGGGGCAATACCAAAACCCCCAAAATTTACTGCTTTTTTTCTAGTTTTATATAAGAATCATAATGCGGTTCACAGAATACATCTAGTTACCAAGTTTCAATAGCATAGGTCTTATAGTTTCGGAGAAAAGTGGCTGTGACACACGGACGGACGGACAGACAGACATGACGAATCTATTAGGGGTTCCGTTTTTGCCATTTGGCTACGAAACCCTAAAAATGGCTCCAATGAAACAAAGGTAATATTTTAGCGGATTTGGACTCGAACTTTGCGGACCAAAGAAAGGACAAAATGTAGACTGAATGATAGCAATATGTGTATTACCTACCTCTACTTTTCAACCTAGATTTTCATAATTTCGTTACTTTAAAAAAAGGAATAAAAAGCTTGAGTGAAATTACTTGTATTTACAATACTTCTATCTTATATATTCGTAAAACACAACAGTGGTTGACTGTTGTGTTTTACGATTGACTGTTGTGTGGGTGTAGTGGGGCCCTACCAACACCATCGGGCCCAAGTCAACCTCACGTGCAAGCTCGTGCACCTGCTGAACAACGGACGAGGCTCTGACGGCGGCGGTCCATTTCAACACGGCGATGGGCTCACCACCTGTCACGTGGGACCGAATTGTACACGGTGAAATGTGGGCCGGTAAAGGCCTCTGCCTACCCCTTCGGGGATAAAGGCGTGAGTATATGTATATGTATGTATGTATGGTTGACTGATCCTTCAATAAACTTTTTCAATTTACTGATCAAAGGAGAGACTGCCAGGTTGGTCGGTACCTAGTGCGACTGCGGATCATGAGATCATAGGTTCAATGCTCATGACTCAAATATCTTTGTGTGATAAGCATTTTTTATTTGTTATGTGTCTATTTAAAATTATACAGAATTAGGTACATTTTACTAACGAAGTTCAATTGCATTAGATGGATTTTGATAAAACTTAATTGCAGTGTGAAATATTCTAATTAAAACATTCATATTCAAAGTAACGCATGTAATTTACATATGAGGTAGAGAGTATACGTTAATTATAACTTGTGAATCCGTCTCTCATTCCTTCTGAAGTTCTCGAGTCTTATACCTATCTAAGCTTCAATTTTGTAATAGCGATAGCGGCACAGATTTTATAATTGTTTTTTTAAATTTGTGCAGCTATTTAAATATAATTATAGCGGGAGGACAACGTCTCGTCCGATACGTTTGAGACTTTTATTGATTTCTCGTAATGTCTGTCTCATCTTGTTTGTCTCATCTCATGATTTAAATACATAATTATTTTGAAGACAAGGCATGATCGTAACTAATTATCGTCTATAATTTTGAAATAAAATCGATGTATCAAATCAGCCTACCTATGTACGGCAGTTCATTGCTGGACGTAGGCCTTTCCCAAATTACGCTACGTTTTTGGGAAGACTTTGGCCTGATAGTATTACAACTACCACACTGGCCAGACACGGGTTGGTACAAGGTTTCCTTTCGAGATTTCCTTTTCTACGCCGTGACCTCGTTCGTCAGTCAGCAGGTGCATCACTAACAGGTGACGTTGACTTGGGCCCTGTAATTGTTGGTAGGCACCATCGCACCCTAGTAAAATACCTAATTAATTGGACCCAATATATTTGGCGCCTATTTTATTATGACGACTTGTATTAATATCACCAAATAGCTGCGATATATTAAAAACTAGCTGAGCCCGCAACTTCGTTTACGTCACATAAGGTGTATGAAAGGAGAGGTACTTCTTCATCAGACTCATCAAGCAGCGTGTGAAACTGCCCTGTTGGCTTAATCATAAAAGAACTTAACGATTAAAGCTATTTTAAAATACTGAATTGTTACAGAATAGACTTAATCTTTCTTCTAAACGCCAGTTTAGATTTACCCACTTTTAGATTCATAAGTCTATGTATGATTCTTTAAAGTGATATAATTTTTTTATTTATAAACCGATTGACATGAAATAAACACTAAATGTTAGGCGGAGCTAACTTTAACACAATAAAGAAAACCGTATTGCAATCGGTTAAGCGGTTGCTGAGATTAGTGTGCACAAACGTACAGACAACCAGACATACAGCCAAACAGACAAAAATTCTAAAAATCATTGTTTTGGGTTCTATTGCGTTCATAAAGCCCCCCTATAATATTTTTTCTCATTTATCTTTCATGTACAGACAGCGACCTGTTACGATTTTATTATATGTATTGATTGATTGATTGATTGATTGATGATATTGATATAGATGAGTATAGGTATGTATGACATACTAGCTTATGACCGCAGCTTCGCCCGCGTAAAATTTGTTTCCGTGGGAACTTATTCCCGGAATAAAAAATAGCCAATGTGTTATTCCAGACTATAATGTATCTCTATACCAAATTTTACCTCGATCTATTCAGCGGTTTGACCGTGAAAGAGTAACAAACATCCACACTCACAAACTTTCGCATTTATAATATTAGTAAAATTCGTAGATTTACTTCTGTTCTGTGTATAATTATGTGGTGCGCCGCCGACGACACACCATTCGCCGGTTGTTTGTTGTTGTTTTGTTTTGAACACCACTTATGTTTTTACTTAATTTTATTTTTTTATTTCTGTTATACAGAAAATATAATAATACATAATATATATTGGGATAGTTTCAAATATATGCTTGTAACGTTGTACAGGTGTCAACGCTACAATTGGGGATGTGAATTATTTTTTTCTTGTGATAAATGGAATGATCATAATAACTTTATAACAAAATCACTTTTGATTTTATGATTTCCCCAATAATTCTGTAGTTATACAAATTTAAAAATTCAATAATGAGTCAAATACAACACCGTCCGAAAACACGGCGACAGTTCCCGAACAAATCCGAGCGCGTGTGACATCATCTTAAGGCCATACCCAGGGCTAACGACCTTGAGCAAATGGGCGATATGACTCGCTAACATAGAGCAGCGCAACTACAGAGACATCAGAGTAAAAGAACCACGGAAGAAGAAGAAACATAGTAGCGGAAATGCGTTCCTCGCTTCACCAAATAAACAAAAAGCTGTGAGACGGTCTCACCCGACTGCCCCTCTCTAAAGCGTTAATTGTGAGAGTTCAATCCGATTGACGTTGTCATTTTTGTTTTATTTCAAACTTTGAACAAATGATCCACGTGACCCAGTGACGTAGTTTAATGCAACAGAGTCACAGACTACAGACAAAGTCTCGCCATAAGCCCCTCTGCACTCTATTTTAAAGAGAGAGGCGAAAAGTAAATTAAAAACAAAGGAACGTTTGTATTTCCATTTTCCTTTGTTTTTAAGTGTAGTAAAATACACTGCAAAAAATGTGGTTGATCATTACGTAAAACTTAAATGTGACGAATTCACAAAGACGAATGTTCATATATTCCACAGACATATAAGAATAAGATATATTCATTGTTTTGTACTTAAATTATTACAAATCCAGAAAGGGGGGTCTTCCTCTCGCTTAAAATTTTTGTTACTTTTGGAACAAAATTTCATTTCATTTTATTATTACAAACAAACAAAAATAGACGAAAACGCAGTTGCGAGGGTCAGCTAGTTATGTATAAATAAGAAGCGCTCGTGGCACCGCGGACTTAGTGTTCTGTAAGCGATCACTGTAGTAAGCTCATTCACTATGGCCAGTCCTTGGATGAGTGACCATCCATGTGACCACTTTGTGACAGTTATTTGAGCGTCATTTCCGTGTTTCGGAAGGCACGTTAAGCCGTTGGTCCTTGTTGCCCGTAAAATGGCAGTCGTTAAGCAAAGTTGAAGGCCGTTTTGGCGGCTTGATTAATTTTAACAGCAGGCAGATACAACCTGCGCCTGTCTTTCTCAACACGGCAATACAGCTCACCGCCTATTACGTGGGACAAATTCTAAAAAGGTGAAATGTGGGGACATAATAATATGCCTCTGCCTACCTCTTCGGGGATAAAGGTGTGACCATATGTATGTATGTAACTAGCTGACTCTCACAACTTCGTTTACGTCGCTTAAGGTCTATGAAACATGAGGTATTTCTTCATCAGTCTCATCAACCGGCGGGTGAAACTGCCCTGTTTGCTTAATTATAAACGAATTGAAAGATTAAGTTTATTCTAAAACAATTCAGTCACCGACTTCGGCGCGGACAGAATTATTTTACAACAGCCTTAATCATTAAGCTCTTTTATGATTCAGCCAACACGCCTGTTTAGATTTACCGTCACATTCCAAGGAAGTCTTGAATTATAGGTTTTGAGAAAGTTGAGATATCTCTAATTCCTGAACTACAAAACCCTCAGCACTGAAACTTGTGTGAAGCAATCCTAGGTTAAATTCTAGGTTTAGAGAAGTTGAGATTTCTCTAACTCCTGAACTTCCTCGAATCAATTTTCATTCAAATCAGTAGTTTCGACGTGATACGTATTCGGAATACAGACGGACATGAAAATTTTAAATTTCATTTTGGCTTAAGTAGGTATCGATTAGAGAACGCGTTCTTTTTTTTTAAATAGCTTCCATATTCAGACTCTCGACCCTCAACAGTTTTATTATTATGTATAGATATAGACTAGCAAGAAACTCGGCGGACACTCACTTTATTCACTTTTATACCTTAACCAATTTGCCGGTAGATGGTGCCTACTTGTGGCGACCCACAAGTCGTAATAAGCTAAAAGAGTCAATTCTTTCAGCTTAGGTTGAGAGCAGTGTCTCAAAAAAGCAGTGTGTTAATAATAACTATAATATAAGTATTTTCATCAGTAGACAACTGATGAAAATACTTATATTATAGTATCCCTTAGCACAAGGTTATATTAGCTTAAGTTGTGTGCGAATCTCCACAAATATTTCTTCATTTATTTATATTGAAATGATTAAGTACCGCTTACAATATAAGCATGATTATCTTTCGAAGTAATTTAATAAAACAATACGAAAAATAAGTTGAAATGCATTATATTCTCATGTAATGCAGCATGCATTGTGTAACTCGGTCTCTGGCTCTGTTGCACGCATTACTCTATATATGAATGAAAATATAACATTTTACGAGAATATTTTGCAGATCAGAGCGACACACGTCCGTCTAGCAACACGACTCCCCCCGCACTAGATTTTCAGGCGAGCGCGGGGAAGCAAGCAACGTGATGTATTCTTTGAATACATTATTAGTTATAATTAGTTAAAACTTATACTAATTCAAAATTGAAGAAAACCATTTTAGAGGTCTATGTTTTCTTTAGTATCTGATATAAATTTTATTATCATTCATTAATAAATAGATGCCATACAACGACTTCTCCTAAAAAATTATGGGCTGTTTCAGTGATGTTTTACTAGTTATTTATAATAAATACATAATTTCTGATGAAACCATTTTCTGGAACACATCTTGTAGATTTCAAATCTACTTTTGGCTGTCATTTTTCGTATACTAATACCGAGAAGAACGTCTTTATTTGCACCTCTTTTTCGCAAACTTTGTCAACCACTCCCCTTAACAGATTTCAGTATAGAAACAGTTTACGTACTTTAGTGGTTGAATTGTTGAATACGTACAATATCGTGACGTCACGCCATCGTAGCCATAGCAACCAATGTTTGCGCAAAAAGCGTTTAAAGTCGCATGGTCGTATTTCAAATTTTATCAATTTGAAATGGTATAATTCAATCAAAAACGGTTTGTTTTTCAGTTTTTTGAAATCAATATCAATATTACTAATGATAAGCTTTTAAAATACGTAAAAAAATCAATATCTATTTTTATTCACATTCCCAATTTTAAAAAAATTGTATGGCGACCCCCCTATTTTTTAACTGTTTTTTTTTTTAGATTTTTTCCTACGCTTACACACAATTAACAAGCTGGATCAAATGTTATCCTTCTAGGTCATCTAGAAGTAGGTTAGATTTAGGTACTTTTTAATACGCTTTTATTAGGTCGTCGTGTATACATACTAACAATGTAATGGAATCTAAGGAAACTAATTTAACCATCTTCCAAGGATCTTAGCGTCATGAAAATTGGCAGATGTATGTAGTTCTGATGACAATACAATAATATAGTACTGTCAAACTGAAATGATGATGGAGCCGGAAGATAGGTAATGAAAACAAGTGGAATCTAAGGTAGCTATATAATTTAACCAGCTTCCAAGGATCGTAGCGTTTTGAAAATTCGCAGCTGTATGTAGTTCTGATGACAATACAATAATATGGTACTGTTAAACTGATATGATGATGGAGCCGGAAGATAGGCACTGAAACTTCGATGGAAAAAGTGGAATCTAAGGTAGCTAATTTAACCAGCTTCCAAGGATCGTAGGGTCGTGAAAATTGGCAGCTGTATGTAGTTCTGATGACAATACAATAATATGGTACTGTCGAACTGATCTGATGATGGAGCCGGAAGATATGCACTGGAACTTCATGATGGAATATCGTATTATATCTGTTTTTTGATTCGTCAGAAAGGTCTTGTAATGAACTTTGACCGGGCTTAGGTTTCAGGGTTATAACAAACCTTTTTTTAATTGACTTGTAAAACTATGCAATGGAATCTCAGGTAACTAATTTAACCATCTTCCAAGGATCGTAGCGTCATGAAAATCGGCAGATGTTTGTAGTTCTGATAACAATACAATAATATGGTGCTGTCAAACTGATCTGATGATGGAGTCGTAAGATATGAACTGTAACTTCATAATTGAACCTCGTATCATAGCTGTGTTTGGAGTTGTTAGAAAAGTCTTGTAATGAACTTTGACCACGATTCGGGTTTAAGGTTAGAACAAACCTGTTACATAATGAAGTTAATATTGAGTGTAAATATTGACATAGGTACCTGCATAAAATGTACTTATATGTATTAGAGTAATAATGAAATATTTTCACATTAGTCGCACTCAGACAAAACACCATGTAATACAGAAATCCCTACTAATATTATAAATGCAAAAGTAACTCTGTCTGTCTGTTACGTTTTCACGCCAAACCACTGAACCAATTTTGATGAAATTTGTTATAAAGATAGTTTAAGTTTAAGGGAAGGCCCTTAAACTTAAACTATCACTTCTTATTATTACTATACTATTACGAAAGAAGGGTAATGATTTTATGCGATAACAACCTTTACGCGGATGAAGCCGTAGGGAACAGCTAGTAAAGGTATAAATGTTGTGACTGAAAAGTATAAAATAAATAAATGGTTTAAAAAACCCTAGAAAAATACGCTTTTATAATGCACGAAAAAAACAAAAAAAATTATGGATCGTTCAAGTTGCCTCTATTTCTGGGCTGAAGTGCAAACTATGTGCTTTTAGTTGTAATATTTGACTGTAAAAGCGTGGGGTGCTGGAACAAAAAAGACTTTTTTGTTAGCAAATTCCTATTAACCCGGCGTCATGGGGGTTGGGTCTGTGAGACCCGTCACATTTTATTTCGCTTTTAGTTCGGTTAATGTTCCAGCGACGTTGCCCTTCTTATCAATAGCTGGAGCTGTTGAGTGCTTCTATGCATCGCAAGTGACACATTAGTCGTGAAACAGCCGCAGCAAGAGTTACAGGTTTTAGTGAAGTCAGACTTTAATTTTGAGTTGCTAGAGTGTGAGTGTCGAAGAAGATCACTTGAGTGAGCATAGTAATCCACTAGGAATAAATACAAATTTTGTCCCACAAAACCGTACAGCCAGATTAATCAAGTCACATCAAACTGTGAGACATCTTGCTCTATGTCTAGTGACACAGATTTTATATTATTAGATTACATTTATTCTGTTTATTATATGGGCATGGAACAGCTATGTTCAACGAGTCATAATCGAACAGACAAGATATCTCAGAGTCTGATGATGATGATATTCCATTGTCTGTTCGATTATGACTCGTAGAACATAGTTGTTCCATGTGGGAAAATTGGGAAATTTGTCGTTGGTGAATTTTCAGGGGAATCTCCGTCAATAAAGACTAATATTCGCATAAGGTGCCAAGTGTGTCCTGCCAAGAAAAACCATAAGACAAATTGCACCTACGAGAGTTGTCACAAATATATTTGTGTTGAACATATAGTAACTTTCTGTGCTGACTGTACCAAAAATAATGATTCGGAGCGATTAATTCTTTTATTTTTCTTGAGTTAATTTTGTTTCCTACGAAAAATGCCAGTAAAACATTAAGGCTGATTGTTAATTAATAATAAAAGTACATTTAAGTAGAAGAGAACTTTTTTGTTGACATTTGTCGTTCCTTTTTTAGAGTTCTGTTAAATATAATTAAAACATAATATAGTATGACATTTGTGTTTGATTTCTATACATAAATACCTAAAAACTAATTAAGAATAGATAATAACTTATTTTTTTATAAAATATTGGAATAATTTTGCCATTAATTAACGGGTCTGTGAGACCCACCCCAACGTCCGTGTAACATTTTTCCACCCCCATGACGCCGGGTTAATACTAATCCATTTATAAAAAAATCCTGGCGAAAGCTGCATGAGGTCGCACAAGAACATAACGTTTATGCTGCCAAAGGAAACGCCTCTTCTTTCAGGCAATTAAGTAGACACATGAGGGGAAAACGTTAACAGTGGCAAAATGTAGAGTTCTAGTTCGAGAACGAGATATCTTCGGTTACCTGTGATAACCCGCTTGGGGATATATGCGTTTGTATTCTTATTACACGATTACTACATAATGTACTAAATATCTCGGAATGCCGAAACTTTAAGGATCTACCTATGAATTATCTAATAGAGATCCGTAACGGTAATAGGTTTGCTCCTATTACGCGGGCGTCACGAAAACTGGCAAAAGTGGGTGTTGAAAATGCGTAGGCGTGATTAACTACTTTACTTTTCAAGTAAGTATGTTATGCATTTCAATTAAAGCCTATCATCGTTAAAACATTTCCGAAATATAAAATGATATTAATAATAGTAAAAGTCAAAATAGATATATAAAAGCGTGACAATGTAAATTAATAGTTTAAAAACACGAGAAAAACACGCTTTTATAAATGTGATCTTATCCTTAATCTGACAAGACATCATGCAGCTTCCGCCAGGAAAGTCTTTCCTGTCCCAGCGCCCCACGCTTTTGCAATCAAATATTATAACTAAAAGCACATAGTTTACACTTCAGCCTAGAAATAGAGGCAACTTGAACGATCCATAATTAATTTTTGTTTTTTTCGTGCATTATAAAAGCGTATTTTTCTAGGGTCTTTATACCATTTATTTATGATGTTTACAGTTAACTATAACATAAAACGTTAAACATAGATTGCAGAGTTCTATTTTTGAACCGCATGTCGCTATGCAGTAGGTACTATTATATTATTATCTTTGCAGTCGTGTAACGCGAGCACAGAATATTTATTAGTAACATGAACGTAACAAATGGTGTCGCTTCATCGTGTTCCCCGCTCACATAGACGACTGTTAATTATTTCGCGGTATGCATAGGCCATAAAACTGTAAAATGATGGTACTGATCTAGTAAAGTATTAAACTGAATAGGCTAGAAATGAATATGAAATGATACCAAGTTATTAGGATGACGTTTACGAATTTCTGAAGAGAATCTTCTTAGGGCATGGTGCGAACTAGATAGAAGCAGTTTTAATATCTAGTCTTTCCAAACCTTACCCTTATAAACACATACGTGCATCTGCATGCATCTCTATTTCTTTTTACCTACTTCTTTTAAAAAATAGAGTGAATAATTACCCCACACTTCTATTTTTTTTTTTCAATTTCTATTCTTCTTTACTACTAACAACTGTCTCACAGATACATTAAAGCGCTTGTAAATTACAACAATGGGAGCTAATCTACTGCCTACTTTTACATCATGTCCCTGCCCAAATATTTTAAAGTCCGAGTGTAACCGGATTGGCGGTAATGTTACAAGCTCAGCCATGGCGGCAATTCTAGACCATTCAACTTAAATGCGTAGACAGAAGTTTACTGAAAAATGCTATTTGTCTCATTTAGAAACGACAAAAGATGAGACAAAAGGCAGATCAACAGTGAAATATCGTGTACACTTTGAAGTCGTAGTGGCGTCGTAACGCAACGACCGGTAAAAGTGATAGGTACTTTGGTCGTGTCACTGACAGCCGGGGTGTAACCCATGATCACTCTCTCCTCGTTGAGGTGATGGTGGCGAGTACCTGATTTATCAATCCTGCAAAAACCTACTAAGATGACTTTTAAACTCAGTCATCAAATCAATTCTTATTTCATCGCATTCATCAATCACGAAATCATTAGACATTTAGGCAATTCAAAGTAGAAAACTCGCAGCCAAGTCACTAATAGGTACTGCATACTTGTCCCACTTGATTTGAATCAATCTCAAAGTACCCTTAAAGCATCAATGTTTCAATCAACTTGTCCAAGTAACCCACGTGCACGCTATGACATGTGTTATTCGGCGAACGTTTCCAATACACCCCTTGTCACGTGTCAACTTCACATTCCAGTAGATCGATTCCAACCTCGCTGTCAACCTTCAAACACTTGAAAGAACCACTTTACATTAGTTCCCTTTTGCAGAGTAATTATTTAGAACTTCATCTTCATAAAATATTTGTTTGATTTATGTTTGATTTATAATTCAACACAACAATTCAATCAACCACAAGGATATCCACTTGTATACAAGAGAGGAGAGATATCAGAGAAGCATGATTGACTTTGTGATAGTAGACGCAAGACTGAGAAAGAAAGTGCTAGACACTCGGGCGTACCGTGGCACCGGGATCGACACAGATCACTTCTTGGTAATTAGCCGGGTAAGGGGTTTGTTTCAGCGGTGGCGACATCGTGTGCATGAACCCGTTAGTGTACTAGAGCGAATAAAAGTTGAGAATTTACAAGAGTTAGGCATAAAAGAGGCATTTGTGAGTAAACTGAGTGAAAAATTTGAAAACCTAGATGAAATATGTGAGATTGAAGAATTATGGAAGCCGTTTAAGGAAGGACTTGTGGAAGTTGCGATTGAAGTGTGTGGGGTTAGCAAAAGACGACAAGGATGTATGGCAAAGGCAATGAGTGCGGAAGTTCTTAATGCGTTGACTGGCAAGAAGAAAGCATGGTTGGACTGGTTGGCTACAAAGGCCAATCAAAGAATGCAAAAGGCAACGGATGAGGATGTAAAAATGGCAAAGGATGAATATAAAAAGTATAAACGTGTTGCAAAAGAGACGATGATGAGAAAGAAAGAGAATGATAGAGAAAAATTTGATAAAAGGTTATCTGAAGACTTCCAACGGAATATTAATATTTTTTGGAAGTCCATAAGAACAGTGAGGAGTCAGCAAACAATGTCGCCGGTCAATCACATCAGAAACCAGGATGGAAGTTTTGTAAGAGGAGAAGAATGTGTGCTAATGAGATGGAAGGAATATTTTGAGAGTTTATTCGAAAAAGAAGATATACAAGGCGATACGCGTGTTTTAGAACTGAATGAATTTGGCGATGAAAGCGAGTTAAGTATGGGAGAAATAGTGGAAGCGTTGAATTGTATGAAAGTAGGAAAGGCTGCTGGGATAGATCGGATTTCTGTCGAAATGCTGAAAGCTGGACGTGGCGTGGTAGCTTGCCAGCTGTACCGCCTTTTTAACTTTTGTTGGCGAAGTGGCAGAGTACCAGCAGAATGGTGTAAAGCTGTCATTGTGCCGCTTTACAAAGGAAAAGGGTCGCAGCAAGAGTGCAAAAACTACCGCGGCATAAGCTTGCTCAGCATCGTTGGCAAATTGTATGCAAAAGTGTTGATAAAAAGAGTGATGAATGAAACTGAAGGAAAAATGTGGGATGTGCAAGCAGGATTTATGAAAGGAAGGGGATGTACGGATCAGGTCTTTTCCTTACGATGCGTAGCTGAGAAAGTTTTGGCTAAAAGTCAAAAGGTCTATTGCATATTCGTGGACTTGGAAAAGGCCTATGACAGAGTGGTGAGGAATGAACTGTGGTCAATATTGTCCATGTATGGAGTGAACAGCAACTTGATACGGGCACTGAGGTCTCTCTATGAGGGTTCTAGTGCTTGTGTCAGGATCAACGGGGCCTGCACGGACTTCTTTCACATTGAAAAGGGTGTGAGACAGGGCTGTGTAGCGTCTCCGTGGCTGTTTAATCTATACATGGATAGTTGTCTGAAAGAACTGCAAGAGAGTATGTATGGTTTAAAAATGAATGAACTGACCGTCAAATGCCTCCTATACGCTGATGATCAGGTGATATTAGCATCATCAGCGGAGGAATTGCAGCTGATGGTTAATAGTATGAATGAGGCTCTAAAAAGTAGAGGAATGAAAGTTAATGTAAACAAGACGAAAGTTATGGTTTTTGAAAGAGAAGGAAGTATGACGAATTGCTCAATCTTCATTGAAGGGCAAAGAGTGGAACAGGTGAAAGAATTTGTATACTTGGGTTCCAAATTTGTGGGGGATGGAAAGTGTGACCAGGATATTGAGCGAAGAGTTTTGGCAGGAAATCAAGTGAATGGGGCTATGTACACCTTTATGAGCAGTCAAAATGTATCTGAGAAGGCCAGGTTGGCTGTACATAGGGGAGTGCTCATCCCTACACTTATGTATGGTAGTGAAAGTTGGGTATGGCAGAAGAAGCATGAAAGCAAAATTAATGCAGTGGAAATGAGAAGTCTGCGAAGTATAGCTGGAGTGACTTTAATGGACAAAAAAAGAAATAGCGTGATAAGGGAAAAATGTGGTATAACAGAAGATGTAGTGACTAAGATCGAAAAAGGGATGCTTAGATGGTTTTGACACGTGGAAAGAATGGATGAGAATAGACTGATAAAGCAGATTTATAAGGCGAGAATGAATGGGCAAACTGGTAGGGGTAAACCTCGGCGTACGCATGCCGATCAAATCAGAGACGTTCTGGAAAAAGGCAAGGTCAAGAGTACCCTTAACCGGCGAGCGTGTATGAAAACAGTTATGAAAGTAGAAGAAGCGAAAGTTGTATGTCAGGATCGTAGCAAGTGGAAAGCCATAGTCTCTGCTTACCCCGATGGGAGACAAGCGTGATTATATGTATGTATGTATGTATAATTTAGTGTGTAAATTGTGGCAACTACCTATTAGTACTCTTATTAAACGAGTCTCTCTGAATTATTTAATATCATGTTCTCCTCTCGCTGGCCTGTTGGAAGAGATTTCTTATAGAAATAAACAGTGCCATTGTACTCTATTTCTTCTAAGTCTATATATATAATATACTAGCTGACCCGCGCAACTTCGTTTGCGTCACATGAGAGTGAGAAAGAGAGTTTAGTTTAATAATTTAAGTAGGTAATATAATCCCGTCGTATTTACTCTCGTCACAGTGCTCTCGTCGCGTGTCTTAGGTAGGTATATTTATTAGAGAGGTGTGGTAGATTTTAATATTTAAAGTGTTATAATTTTTCCCGTCGCGTCGCTTATATTCGTTACCATCAATGATGATACCATAAAAAAGATTACCATTAGAGTTGAACCGCACACAACTTTGTTGAAGTGATATAGTGTTTCCCGTCGCATTTATTTTTGTCCGTTTTTTTGCATCATGTGCGAGTCCGACTCGCACTTGGCCGGTATCATCTTTCAGTTAACTGGCTACTGCTGCAGAAAACGTTTACTCCCGTCCCGACGCGTCGAGTTGCGTCGCTCATATTTTATAAAATACTAGCGGTACCCTTTCACGCTTCGCTGTGACTTTTTTATGGTGGTTTTATGTTTTAAAAACCTCACGCGATTAATGGACGACCCCAAAGAATGTCTAAAATGTCTAAGTCTATTGATTGCCGAACATCACTATTGTAGCGGGTCACCCTTTTTTGTATCAGTGACAGTTGCACTTGTCATTTTACTGACTGAGATTAATAATCCTACTTTACACAAAACTATTTTCGTAATCTTACATTAATATATAAATTTATGATGCTTACATCAAAAGAAGACAAAGAGTAGGGACTATCTGAAGACGATTTTTTTATTGTGTACGCTTTGTTATAAATTGTTAAAAAGTAAGCTAATGCCATTGGGTCAGTAAGCAAAAGCGAGAATTTTACACAAAGTATTGGTTATACAGCGACAAGCTTAAAAAAGTAAAATAAAAAGTTTTTGAAAGTATGTCCAAGTGCACAGGGTATTATAGTCAAGTTGATTACTAAATATGTTTTAATATTTTTCTACACCACCGCATTGAAAACAATTGATTCTCTAGAACAAAGATTTCATTAAAGCTGAGGCGAATTTCTTGTCCAAGCTTCAATTTTATGCCGCAAAATGTAGTCCAGCAAATTGATAAAAAGTTAATCACATTTAAAACAACGGTAATGAGGTGGCTTATCTTGGATCTCAGGGCTATAAAAATTGATGAAGCTTCCTCAAACACCCTCTAACCTCCTTTAATGGAAACGATAATTGAAAACCTCAGTTTAATCCGAGACTCTAGCGTAAATTGAAACCTGTCGAAGCAGAAAAGAGACAATTATTAAGAACCATATTCCTCCCGCGGTTTTGCCTGTAGGAACATAGCCTGTGGTATTTTCACAAAACATTTATCACAGTCCGTTCAATAGTTCAATTGTTACGTGGCTTGACAGACTTTCCACTCATACTTATAGAATTAGGGACTTCACGCGAAGACTTTTCACTTCCTTACCTACTTGACGAGAATGGACGGCTAAGGTGACTAGGAGCGACTGTACTAACACACGTGGCATCCCACAAGAGGCACCTACCGTTTTTCCATAGCATCAAAGTTATGCCATCCTGTCTCTTGCCGTCGGATCTACTAAAACCTGGTGGCTCCCAACGTCACGGAACATCTGCCGAAACAAAGGCTCTTCGAACAATATCATTGAGAGCATGAGCAGCCGTGAGGCGGAAATCTACCTGTGCTTCTACGGTAACTAAGTGATGGTGACCGCCCTCCCCACCGTGGGACCGCAAGGTGCATAATATTATATGAGATTCACATACCTTGCAGCCCAGGCAGAGAGCTACCGCCACCTGCAAAAAAAAAGTCGTCCAACAGGGTGCCCAGGTGAGGTGAAGGCAGCGCGTGCAACCATGCCCCCGATTGCGGCTTTGAAATATAGTAAGTAACTAATAATAGTGATTTACTGAAACGGATGTAAAAATATTATGTTTTTGCAATATTTCATCGTAAGACTTACGATATCCCAAGGTTTCTTGACCTTCATTGAGAATTTCTAAGTATTTTAATTAAGCCTTTCACTAAAACAAATATTTTGTGTAACCGCCTCATCAATATTGATCTAAAGCGAGGTTGAGCTAAGCACCGCCGGAGACCGACAGAGACGCCGGATTGTATCTTTTATTTAAGTTCTTCGACACTTTGTGTTTACTTTTCACTTCCTTCATTCCAGAAGTGGCTTTATTAAAGGCTTAAAATAAATTTGTGAATGAATACTGAACAGGAGGTTTTTTTTATCTGTATAATAATACAGCCAAATCTTTCCAGGATCAATTCATTAATTTAAAAAGTGGCATTGTGACATCTTCGACCTCGTATTGTCAACCTGATTGCTGACTATATAATTAAAAGCAACTCTGTCACAATCTCTCTGCTGAAAGTAGCTCCCTAAAACCTATCTAACTTCATCACGTCCCGTTCTTAGTCCAAGATTCTACTACTATAGTACGGGGTTCTTCAAAAGGGGTCTTAGAAGGTTTTTAAAGGGTCGCCGGCGCGAGTGTAGCGCCTCCGGCGGTGTTGCAAACTTCCATAGGCTGGAGTGGCATCTGGTGGGCCGTATGCTTGTCTACCATACTTAGGGGTCCAGCATGTAAAGTAATGGAACCTAGACTGGTCAGGTCCCGGCACTGTAACGATTTCAGAAAATAGATACTTAGCGAAGAAATATAGTGAATTCATTATTCAACTACATTATAAATTACGTGATGTATTAAGAACAAATCTTCAGCTCCTCTTAAACAATTAATACAAAGCAATTGTAGAGGTTCGATCTGCTTTAAGATTGCCTCAACAATCTGTACAGTACCTTCGTCAAACTAAGAACACCACAATAATGCTAGCACCGGAATTTATGTCGACCCCAGACACCCCTTTATCCTGCTGAAATGGTCACTTTCAGTAAAGTGGATGTCTGTCTTGCGAAATAATACTAGGGATTAGAAACGGAGAAGTGATGACATAGATTACATAGTTATATGTATAGAAAGTAGAAACAATACTGTCTTAAGCTACGATGTTTCTACAAATCATTGTGCTGCAAGAAATGCGGCAATGTGTGCAGCATCTTACGCTATTATTGGTCTTCAGATGGGTGACCTTAATGGAATTTCCATGATATCTAATATTATTTTATAATAATTAGATATCATAAAATGACTGCCTCGTAGGTCTATATGTCGAAATGTGCGTCTGCGGATCACGAGGTGGTTTTCAATTCATTAGGAATTCTTCTTTAACGTAGTATGCATATACCTGTCCATAAAACTGTTTACCAGCACTTAGTCTTCTCCACGATAAAGGACTCACACATAGGTACGTATCTACTTAACCTTTTTACATTAATAAGCGCCTACTGTTTCTATACAATGTAGAGTAAGCCCTCCATTGTATAGAAAAACATTATCAGAAAGCTGTAAGATGATCAAAAGAAAGAGTATTTTGTTTTTTGAACGAAATTCGCCCTCTATTGTAACAAATAATGTGCCTCTGCCTACCCCTTCGGGGATAAAGGCGTGACCATATGTGTGTATTTATGTATGTATGTTATTACTCAGTCAATGAATATTGTAAATACCTTTGTAAATATATCTTTTAGCTATGAAAAAAAAAAAAAAAAAAAAAAACTAAATTACTATCCCATCTGAATAATATTGTTCACATCCTAACGTTCGGACATAAACAAAATAAAGATCTAAGTAAAAGTGATGGGTATTGAACCTCTACGAAAATATTTTGTAATTTCATCTAATAGATATAAATTTCTGTCTTGTATCGTTCAAGTACGGATTATATTGTATTATAATGTCTTCCTTAGAAAAAATACCGTTATTCAGGGACTATGCGTACAAAAATAAAATACCTACATTGAGTAACGATAAACCAAAGATGTTTGGTCTGAATCTGTTCCATAGCAAATTATGTGTAGGCTCGGTATCAGGTGGCACGTTGTTATTTTCCGATATAAACGTCGGATAGGCGTGGGCAGATGGGCCAAGAAATCAAGAAATGTGAGTTGTAGAAATACCGTGTGTATAGTAGCTAGTCTTAATGCTGAAGCCAGGCTAATTCCAGTCAGCACATGGACATACGTTGTGTTTGATACAAAGCCCTACTTCCCTACTGATATTATAAATGCGAAAGTAACTCTGTCTGTCTGTTACGTTTTCACGCCTAAACCGCTGAACGGATTTGGATAAAATTTAGTATATAGATAGTTTAAGTCCATGGAAAGGACATAGACTACTTAACTGACTTCGCAAAAGAAGGGTAATGATTTTACGCGATAACGACTTCTACGCGGACGAAGCCGCGGGAACGAGCTAGTACGTAAATAAGGAGTAATAAACTTTTGCGGCTTACTAAAATTCACACAGATAGGTATAACAATCCACCAGATCACCTGGGCGCGTGCGTACTTATCTATCATAGCACACCAACCACTGTGCTATGATAGCTTGGCAGAGTTCCCGACAATGTTCCGAAGTGTGGTGCGAAGCTATCCTCCCAGCGCTCAGTATTATGTCACTTGTCATTTGGAACAAGTATTTTGTGGTTTAAGGTTAGGCCGGTCACTACTGAGCTGGATCGTTTACTGACTTTGTTCACAAAATCGAATTTACCTATCTGGATATTTGTCATTGGTAAAATAAGTGTCACACCACACACACACACACGTTTTCCAATTGATTACTGTTGTAACCTCATTTCTAAATTATAATTTAATTTGCAAACCTACACTAACAAATACGATAAGACGCAAATTAATGGATATCATCAATTCATACCAAATGGTTTTATTTTGAAAGCTTCAGCACTTTGCAAATACTTCTGTAGATGTAGACAGTTGACTTTCATTCTTATTTTGGTGCTATTTCTTCCCAGTTAACGGCAAATCATGAATTATTCAACCACTCTAGGGCATTAGTGGATCGACAAATGCTTCTCGGTACCCTGTGAGTTTTATTTTGTCGGTTGTAAATTGATCCCAATTCGCCTAAATATATTCTAACTAAAAGTTACTAGACTAAAGTATGGAAGATTTGACTAGAAATAGGTAGGTACTTACCTAATTTATTACTACAAAATGCTAACGAAAGCACAGCAGTATGAAAGCTTGTAATATAAAAAGCTTGTATTCCCATTGGTTCTGTATTCTGTAAGAGTAATAGGGCCGTGGTTAAGTCAAGTAAACAGCCTTTATGGGCGGCTTAAAAATTTTCAATAGCGAGTAGCCACAACAGACGGCGGAGTACCGCGTGTTATGGCAATAATATTGGAAGAGGCGTATTGCGATAAATTGATGCATTTACGACTTGCCTATGATGATAATCAGTTGACACTTTCTATGTTGTTCCATTCAACAATGGAGCCTGCAGAGCAGAAGTAGAATATAGACATTCCAAAATATAATTGAACTTGCAGTCCTTTGAAGTAGCAGTCTGCCTGTCACATGGAATAAATCAACTTATTAAGGACTTCATGAACGTGTGTGTCATAGCTTAGACATTAAATCTCTCCTAGATCGTAATACAATTATAAACTAAATTGGCCGAGCTAGCTTTTCCCTCCAATCGTGAATCAAAAATTGTGTTTCGTTAACAGTTTTCCCAGTTTTCCGACATTCTGCAGGGCGATGGTTTTATTTCAACTAAATTCAATAATGAATCAGTACAACGTCGAATCTTGTTCCGAAAGTTGTGCAATTTGTTCTGTAACTGTGGACGGAAAGTATTCGTTTAGAAGATAACACATTACATTCTTCGCCTGGTAGCTTTCAACGGAAGCATTATTTATTAATGTGTGTGGAATTTTTGTTTTCGTTTTATTTTCTGTATCTACACTTATGGCATCATATCTACGTAGATAGATACATACTTACCTTTTTTTTCCGTTTTTTGAAAAGTAACTACCTATCCACTTATACCTACATATTATTAAAAGAAACACACATGCTTTGAACGAGACCTTTCAGGATACTATGGTTTAATAAAGAAACTCCCATACAGTGAAAGAATAAACTAAATTTATTCAATTGTATGGTCAGCAGAATGAAAGGTATCAACTAAATAGGTATCAGACCAAGAATACTTAACGCCGAGACAAGACTACAGACACAACATAAGACCTACGGAAAGGGGTGAACTTTAACTAAAAATATAAGAAATAGGTCAAGTTAAATATAACTGTTTAAAACGATCTCTGCTTCAGATGGCTTAGCTTAGATATTAAAACGATTTTGTACTAACAATGACGAACCATTGGCTAAATCGAGCTCACTGCTCAATTTGGCAGATCTAGTTCGTTACGGAAAATTTCGATTCGCTTTTAGGGCTGTCGTTAATCTGGGCTCATCAGTTGAGTCGTGAACTCTTTTTACACTTTGACTTTTTAGAAGTTTAGATTGCATCGATATATAGCGTGGAAAGGCAATAGAATGTTAATCCAGAAACTATAGATAAAGTAACGTATAATACTCACTTTGTAGTATTTGATAACGATGTAAAGCCGAGGATCTCAGTACAGTCCTATTGCCCGTCTCTGGTTCAGGAATAAACAGAATACTTAGGTATTTTGTATAACTAGTTCTTCTTTAGGTTATTAAATAGGTCCTTTATATTTTTGATTGTTGGCACTTGATGGAACTTGTTATAATACATTATGAAAACTCACTCACTTGTACTATTCCTCATCTTTTATTATGATTTTAATAATACCTGACCGGTTTCGCTATTATAGCATTCTCAAAGGTGTTTTTCTCTCAAAAGTTAGTGTTAGGTATTATTAAAATCATATTAAAAGTTGTGGAATAGTACCTACAAGTGAGTGAGTTTTCATAATGTTACAAATAGGTACTGGATAATAATATCAAGCTATTTCAGACACAAAATTTCGAAATAACATAAAAACTTTAATGTTCTGCCTCCGTGTTCTAACGAAACATAACCAACTAGGTATTAAATTCTAGTGCTAAATAATTCAAACGCTCACCGCTACGTTTTATAACACCGTTGGCTATATTCCGCTCCTGCTACACAATAGTAAAACACATAAAGTTCTCTAGTAGCCTGTCATCAAGATAGATGATTTCAATATGCACCAGAATATAAATGGATAAAAGATGACGTCGTTCACCAGTGTCCACACAATTGTTTACAGCCTCCATTACGAAGCAATATCAGACGTGTTAACGGGCTTTGTTGTTGATCACGAGCGATGATACGATAATACTCGGTATATTCACTCATCGTTATTTGTAGGTATCGCGAAATCCGACTACATACGTAATATACGCCGTAAATTGTAATTACCTACTCAAAGGAGGCTCGGTCCTCGTATTACAAGCACAAAGCAATTCTTCATCATCATCATATCCCGTCCAGTCCCGTCGCCAAAAAAATGTTTCGGAGTTCAGTAGTTTTCTATGTAATAAATGTGGCTATTTAATAGTATTTATTACTATTTCATAGTACAAGATTTATATAGGCAAGAAATAGTTTTGAACACAAAAATAGCTGAAATATTTAAATTAAAATGCGTAGAAACTGTCCACATTCCTATTCATAATTTTTGGTTTCGTTGCTTATTTCATTTCATTTTTACATAAAACCGTCCGTGTATACTCTGCCAGATTGCAAGGTCGGCGCAAACCGCGTTAGCTGACCTATGCAGTATATTATTATTTTAATGCCAACGATGCTCTGTTTTGGACATGTCAATATAATTTGATAATGACTGAATTTGAAACGGTCATGATGTGGTTTTATATAGTTCTATTACTAATTAGGTTTCGTAGTGACTGTAGCCGATTATTCATGTCCTGCAGGGGCACAGGAAACGGCAAAGTCTGGACCATAGATTAAGAATTTTATGCTACTCTCAAGTCTGGACAGACTATTTTTGGACTAATCCGTTATAAATCACACACCAACTACATCTGTTGTAGCTGGTGTGTGATTTATAACGGATTAGTCCAAAAATAGTAAATAGATGTGGTAGGTATTATAGAGTCTATTCTATATTATCTACAGATATTTGAAGGATCAGATAAAGTAGGTACCAGTTTTTTTTCTAATATAAAAGACATGCAGTTGCACAAGTAGCGCCTTCACAAAATTAATTATATTAGCGCAGTTTTGCCTAATTGGCAAGTAATATCATCATAAAGGATATCGCAAACTACTTAAAACTAAGGAAAATTACCACAACATTGGCAGCAATCAGATCTTACTACATTATTCCATTCAAAATAGGTAGTGGATAGTAGTTTTATCTAGTTCAAACGGTTTCTTTCATCCGAAACTACTAAAACCACAATCCTTGCTTACTTTCAAAAATAAAAACACGACATGATAAATGGTTTTAGTAAACATCTAAATACAAAGGTGCCGCAGATACAAAATTTCCCTAGTGTAGCACACGATGCTACGAAAAAAATAACGTGTTTACAACCTCTTTTTTATAAATTTGTAAAACTGGTGTTCGCCAACTGTGTGCCGCCACTGGCGACGAGCCATAATCAATTGTGCTTGGATAACATTTATGTTGTATACGAGTTTACATAAATGGATACAATTCTCGAAGGTATTGGCACAATATACCAACATTTCACTTCACTAGTTCAAGTTCGCCAACTTGGGACCAAACACGTAGGTAAAGGGAAGATATTGTTTCGTCATTAAGCTAGAGAGATCTGCCTGTCTACCTTGGGGATCAGGTAAGGCTCTTAATGTGTCACTCTCTCATTCAGAGTATTTTGTAGTTGAATCGTCTAACCAAACTATGTAAATGTGAAAGATTGTGTTACAGCTTGTATTGTTGTTTGTTTTATGACTGAAATAAGTTTCCATCAGATGCGAAAATGGAAACATAATTCCATGCAGGCCCTCTACAAAACAATAAAGAAATAAATTAACCGTATGGAAATTTATAAATGAAAACTTTAAAGCTCCAGAATATTATAATATTTATATTAAAAGAAGAACCTGTCTCAAAGTAACCATTGGGGAATTTTTTTTATGCAATATCCTACGTAAAAGTTTCCTTTAAGCTTTTTAGACACGATTAAGCTATCAGTGCTCCTGTTAATTAAAATATCTACTTTGTAAACACTGCCGGCCTTGAGGCTTGATAAATTTTCAGGTTTAAGTCAATGATTTGGTGCCTATTTGATTTTACCTTAACAGGGCTAGGAGGATATTGTAATAAACTGATATTCTCTGAAAAAACATTTATTGTTAAAAATTACAGAGAAACATAATTATTACATCTATACTTCTATGGGATATAATAAACCGAGCCTCAAAAGTTTTTCTCGGCCACGGCATTTAGCCTCTCATTTAATAACTAAGCCACGCGAAAATGATATAGCCTCTAAGATACTAATTCGTCCTCTTTAAAACGTCACCTAATCATTCCATTATAAGCATCAAATAAAGGTCAACAATTATTTTAACTTGTCCTCCGTAATAATATATTAACACCTAATTTACTAATTCAGCCACATATTTTACATGTAATCACCCTTTTATATTTTATAGCTTCAAAACCAGAGCCTCAAAAAAATATAATTTAAGCCTCCACAGACAACATCAGTTTTTATAACTTAGCGTGTAAAATAGATATATCATATTCTTTTTTCGTGAAAATAGCCACTGTAAGGCTAGACGCGAGTGCACAGGACGACAGCGACCGGCCATTAGCATCAATCAGAGACCGTTATTTGATATCACTTTGTAACTAAAGACAGATTACGCTTACCAAACAAGAGAGTGAGGTTAAGAAAGCAAATACTAAACTCAAAATTGAGTACATTATAGACTCTCTAGAATTGCATATCTTGAATGTCGTCATAAATTTACGATTAATGAGAAATTACTCGTTACTCACATTTGGGTTAAGTATTTGCATTCTTGGTCTCACTTCTTTGTTTGGTATCTGTCTTTAGTTCCATAATCTGTATTACATGCACACATAATGTCACCGACCGAAATCTGTGTGATGTCTAGGCATTATAGAGAATACCTGATACTTGCAGGCAAGGCAATGTATGAAATAACGAGAGTATGGAAGGGTTGTTCGCTGCTTGCGAAGGTTAGGTTAGGTTGGAACAGTTACCACTAACGCGTGAAGGCGAGCGAGCGAAGCGAGCATGCCGCTGCAGCGGCCGCCGAGCGCCAGATGTATTACAGATAAATTTAATATTTTACAATATGTTACAATTTATAATTCCTCGATAGTTTATAATTTTGCGGTACCTACTTATAATTTTATGGTGACCCAAGACCTATTTATTTTACACATTACCGGTGGACCAGCAGGTATTCTATGAAATCCCTAGGAAATTTGTACAGTACTAGACAAAGTATGAACAATCACATACTTATTCAAAACATTTCTTAAATTGCTTCGAAGGGGCATCTGGAGTCTGGGGCAGGTATTCTTAAAGCTGTCTACACCCAAAGCCTCAAATGTTTTTCCCGGCGGCAGAACCCGCCGGGTAAGGCCGGCGGCGGCTTTGGTGTGTAGACAGCTTTAGACTGCCGGTATTGTATAGAATATCTGATTATAAAGACTGCAGGTAACACATAATAATAAATAAAAGCATTTATGCCCGAAAATCTGTCCCATGTTCCCGTGTAAAACGGACAAGCGAGTCCGTTTCAAGACTCGCTTGTCCGTTTCCACCAGATTGTGACACCCCACACAGTTGGCTGAACGACGTGCCTTGCAAAGCAAGGAAACTCTCGCAAATCAAATGTTACAATGTGGTAACCATCCGAGCACCAGCAAAAGCGGTAGTTGCTTACTGCAGTGATCGTTTACAAAAGACTGAGTTAGTGGCTACAAGTGGTCCTAGCTATTTAGGTAATATTAGTGGCCATAATTTGCTTTTTGGTGGAATTTTTACTTAACTTTGATGATCCATAAATGTTGGACGAGTTACATTTTAAACATGCTGAATTAGAAACTTAGAAACTATGATATTAATAAATAATGTCCATTTTGATGCCATTTTTTAGTATTTTAGAAGCTTACTGTTTGAATGCATATTACAAAATTAGATGCTTAAAAATAATCACGATGCTGAATTATATTAACAGTGGCTAATAGAGAGGTTAACTGGTGGCTATAATCTATAAATTCTGACGCTCATTAATTGTGGTTGACTTATTAATTTAGGGGGCAAAGTATTTTTACGGAGGCTAAAAATGCTATTAAAAAGAAGGTCGTTTAATTAGCACCCTACTTCTATACTAATATTATAAATAAGTAAAGTTTGTGTGTTTGTTGAATTGGAAAGGGTAACCTCGGGATCTACTGAACCGATTTTAAAAAAAATTTCACCAATAGAAAGCTATGTTATTGTGGAGTGTCATAGGCTATAAAGCATCACGCTACAACGAATAGGTGTGGAGCAGTAATAGTAAATGTTTCAAAAACGGGGGAAAAGTTATTCCTTTTGAGAGCTTCGTTGCGTGTGCTGCGTAAATTTTTATAGTTATGTGAAAAATATGTACTACAAAATTGTTTTTCTTAAAAAAGTTCTAAAAAAATTGCGCGATAGCATGTGTCTATCTTTGGGTTGGGGCACAATAACTCATGTCTCACATCTTCGCCAGAAACTCAAGTGGCTCCCTATCCGTCTTCGCCGGAACACTCGTATACTCTGTCTCCTCTATAATACCCTGTACAACCCCAATTCACCTTCCTATCTAAGGGATCGATTCTCCTTCATGCGAGATCCAGATCTTCCGTGTAGATCGCATCTACGCTCCATTCTTAATATACCCAGACACAAATCAGACTGCTACACTAACTCCTTTACAGTTCATGCGGTTAGGCTGTGGAATTCCCTTCCGCCTAACATACAAGAGTCTAAATCACTTTCTATCTTTAAAAGGAAAGTTCGTTTACACTACCTCTCCTCCATTAGGTAAACTTTTCTTTCATTCCGATGTAAATGTTTTGGTCATTTCGAACTAATTTCCTCTTGTATTTATTGTTTTATTAAAGGTTTGTTATGTATATGTATTTACATATATATGCTTATAATATGTATTTATGAATATTGTATATATCTTGAGTAGGTATTTATGTATACAGTATCTATTATATTGGTTTGTGTATGTTTACTTTACTTTGAACTGAGTTTACTAACACACTTCTACCTTTAACATACTTCTTTCTTCAAGCTATCCTTTCGCCGGACTGCTGGAAGAAATTTCTTTTTTTTAGAAATAAGCAGTACCATTGTACTTATTTAACTTTTTCGTATTTACCTGTAAAAACATTGTGTGTACATAAATGTTAAATAAAATAAATAAATAACCATTTTAATGGCAATCAATTTTAATGCCACGGATACCTCTTTCATAAACGAAATTATTGTTCTTAAAAATAATGCGACGGGAATACACGCGACGAGAAACCTTTCTCTCTCTCTTTCTCTCACGTAGTATTGAATATTAACGACGAGACGCTGCGGGAGTAAACGCAGCGCGACGGGAACAGGTAATACTCCCTCTTATGTGGCGCAAACGAAGTTGCGCTGGTCAGCTAGTATCTATATATTTACATAATTACTAAACCTAAATAAGGCCCCCGTGGCATTGTGCCCAAAAGACTAGCAGCATTCCTCCTTTGAATAGCAATACCTATTCGCTGAGCAAAAAACTGCCAGCCCTTGGGTCACCAGTGTCGACTCCACAAGGCGCTTTTTCAAATTCTTGAAAAATTTTTGCGCATTGGGGGGACCCTATGGACCTAGGGTCTCGACACTGACTGGACGAAATCGATACGATAAGTCGAGATCCTTATATTATCTCTGAAATGAATGTCCTGTTACAAATCCATAACCTCTAGTTGTATGTCAATTGTCGGTGTGACTTTTAAACAGGAGAACGTTGAAGGTATGTAGAAAGGTAAGAAATGTAACTTTTGGAAGAAGGTTTTTAGCAGTAGTTCTAAAATATGTCTAAAATCAAAATTATTTGCGCCCTATGTTTAATAAAGGTTTTTTTCGGAGTGTTTTGGAATTAATGATTATTCGCTAATGATAACAGAAATAACTGATAACTTTAAGTCGACATAACGAAGATCTTTTCTTAGTCTTTGACCAAGTACCATTACTTGTCATAAATTTTACCATTACTTGGTCGAATTTTTTAGTAATTAGATACTAAGAAAATCTCTAGTTCATGTTTAATATATTTTAGATAATTTAAGGTTTCCAAACAGACATATTATTTTGAAGAGAAGAATATCATTAATACCTCGGCAAACAATAATCATTAAAATTTTAACTGTGCCTACTGAATGAATTCAATGATCTTGATAAATTAGACAATCATATGGGACATATTACAGCAATTTACAAAGTTATCGGCCAGTCTGATCTGTTTTCGCCAGCAATTAACGTAGAACAATGCGACTACCCACATAATTCCACACCTAAGCGTTTTTCGATCGTATGTGGCAAGGGCTGGCGAACTTTCTAAACGACCCGTCATTAAACCTTACATAGGGATCTGAGGGATCGACCTTTTTATGACCTCGTATAACCACTTGTATTTGCAATACGAATTTTAAACGTTGCCATATTTATCAAATTGGCGTATACCAAAATTTATTATTATAAATTAAGTCGGTACATATCCCTCTAAACAATGTATGAAAATTGAAAAGTAAATCGCACTGGATTTGACGAGTCAAGCGTCTATGTTGTTTTTATTTTAGGGTTTCGTGCACAAAATAATACCGGTCTTATGAGACTCACCTGTCCGTGTGTCTGGTCACCAGAACCACGCTTCGAGTCCGATAGAAAGTTGAATTTTATCACAAATTATGTATGTCAGTACTTATTTCTATTGCCGATATTACCTATTATAAATAACAACAAATACCTACCTACTAAAAACAAAAAATATAGCTCCAATAAAACAAAGGTAATATTTTAGCGGATTTGGACTTGAAAAACACAAAATTTAGACTGAATGACAGCAATATGTGTATTACCAAACCCTGCTTATCATCCTAGATTTTCATAATTTCGTTTGTTTAAAACAATAAGCCGTGAGACGGTGTCACCCGACTGCCCCTCTAACGTTTATTGTGAAAGTGAAAGTTCAATCCGATTGATGTTGTCCTTTTTGTTTTATTTCAAACTTTAAACAGATGATCCACGTGACCTAGTGACGTAATTTAATGCAACAGAGTCACAGACTACAGACACAAGTCTCGCCATAAGCCCCTCTGCAATCTATTTTATAGAGAGGGGCTAAAAGAGAATAAATAACTTGAGTGAAATTACTTGTATTTACAATACGTCTATCTTATATATTCGTAAAACACAACAGTGATTCACTGATCCCTCTTGAATACACTTTTTCAATTTACTGCTCAAAGGAGAGACTGCAAGGTTGGCCTATGCCTAGTGCGACTGAAGACGTTACTATGCATATGAATGTTTTAATTAGAATATTTCACACTGCAATTAAGTTTTATCAAAATCCATCTAATGCAATTGAACTTCGTTAGTAAAATATAGTTTCAACTGTCAACTATTTCTGTTTAATTTTAAATAGACACAGAACAAATCAAAAATGCTCATAACACAAAGAGATTTGTTTCATGAGCATCGAACCCATGACCTCTTTACATTTAATTACATGCGTTACTATGCATTCATATGCATAACCCAAAGGTATCTAAAGATAGGTCTTCAAAAATGCTATTGAGGTTTCTAAAATCATTTTTTTCTTAAGTGAATAGTTTGCGCAAGAGACACTTCCAAAGTGGGAAAATGTGTATCCCCCCCCCCCCCCCCCCCTCTAACTTCTAAAATAAGAGAATGATAAATCTGAAAAAAATATATGATGTACATTGCCATAAAAACTACCAACGAAAATTGGTTTGAACGAGATAGAGCTGGTAGTTTTTCTTTAAACCGCAAGAAAAATCACTACCACCTTGAACGTGTTAAAACATCAATTAAAGTTACAACTATAAGAACTTTTATATTATGTTACTTGCTGCTACGAAACCCTTCATGGGCGAGTCCAACTCGCACTTGGCTGGTTTTTTTTATTTTGTTTTACCCCCCACTCCCCTAAGTAAAGCCGCAGTGGTGATCGGTTGGGAGTCCTTAGGTATCTTTCCGAGGGCTTACCCGGGGCTCCCGACCGTAGGCTGTCAGGTAAGATACGTTTGGTTTCAAAGGGGGGATTCGCCACAATCGCGGCCGTCAGACCGGTCATGGACGAGTGGCTGGAGAGAAGACACGGTGCTCTCTCCTACCGGTTGACACAGATGCTTGCCGGGCACGGTAGCTTCGGTAGGTATCTGTGGCGAAAACACCGGGAAACCACGGCCGAATGTCAGCACTGCGAGGACCGCAGCGATGACACGGCGCTCCACACGCTAGTGGAGTGCACGGCGTGGGCACAACAGCGACAGGTCCTCGTAGTGGGTCTGGGCGTGGACACCCTCTCGCTTGAGGCCATGGTGCGAGCCATGCTCTCCAGCGGGAGTAAGTGGGACTGCGCCGCCTCTTTCTGCGAGCAGGTCATGATCGCGAAGGAGGCGGCGGGCCGGGTGCGGGAGAGAACTCTCCCACCCGAGTTCCGCAGTCGGCGCTCTGGGCGCCGCCGACGTGTCTTCGCCGAGGACTATCGGCCTCCATGACCGGGGGTCTGAGGACGGTGAGAGGGCCGCTCACCGTCCTTACAGAAGCAGGCCCATGACGGCAGCGTGACGTGAGCACTCACGCACGCACCCCCTTAGAAGCGGGGTCACACCCGAAATCCCCCATAGACGCGGGATTGCACCTGAACCACCCCCTGGGCGAGGCCGCATTGGCGGCCGTAGGTCTGTTGGGAGTCACGGGACATCCTTCCTGAGGGCTTACCCGGGGCTCTCAACCATAGGCTGATGGGCGTTACGTGAGGTTTTTTAGTCGGTAAGAGTCCGGCATAGCATCCTACGAGGATTTTCCCTCACGTTAAAAAAAAAAAAAAAAAAAAGATACCTACGTTTGGTTTTTAGTCGGTACGAGTCCGGCATAGCATCCATGTAGGATTTACCTCACGTTAAAAAAAGTATGTTGTGGTTGAATATTTTAGGATTAATCTATTATATAAAAACTAGCGGACGTCACGCGGTTGGTGTAGCTTTCCAACAATGAAAGATTTTTTCAAATCGGACCAGTAGTTCCGGAGCCTATTCGTTACAAACAAACAAACAAAAAAACAAAAAAAAACAAAAAAGCAAATAAACAAATCTTTCCTCTTTATAATATTAGTATAGGTCCGACACGAACCGATTGCCACGGTTTTGCATTCGTTGGAAAGGTCTCGGGCTCCGTGAGGTTTATAGTAAAGAAAATTCAGGAAAAAATTCAACAGAAAAGCGGGAAAATCATTTTTCACATACAGCGCCATCACGGGCGAAGCTGCGGACATCAGCTAGTAAATAAATAAATAATAAACTAAATACGATTTCGTGTATTTTGGGCTAATGCATTTAAAGTAAAGGATTAGGATTAATCTATTATATAAAAATAAGTCGGGTTTTCCTTCCTGACGCTATAACTTTAGAACGCACGAACCGATTTCCACGGTTTTGCATTCGTTGGAAAGGTCTCGGGCTCCGTGAGGTTTATAGCAAAAAAAAATCAGCAAAATTTCACATACAGCGCCATCGCGGGCGAAGCTGCGGGCATCAGCTAGTCTATTATATAAAAACTAGCGGACGTCACGCGGTTGGTGTAGCTTTTCAACAATGAAAGATTTTTTCAAATCGGACCAGTAGTTCCGGAGCCTATTCGTTACAAACAAACAAACAAAAAAACAAAAAAACAAAAAAGCAAATAAACAAATCTTTCCTCTTTATAATATTAGTATAGGTCCGACACGAACCGATTGCCACGGTTTTGCATTCGTTGGAAAGGTCTCGGGCTCCGTGAGGTTTATAGTAAAGAAAATTCAGGAAAAAATTCAACAGAAAAGCGGGAAAATCATTTTTCGCATACAGCGCCATCACGGGCGAAGCTGCGGACATCAGCTAGTAAATAAATAAATAATAAACGAAATACGATTTCGTGTATTTTGGGCTAATGCATTGAAAGTAAAGGATGATTTCTGGTATTTTAATACCTAGTAAAATACACTCATTTGCAAAAAAAAACGGGCACCTAAGCAATGAACCATTTCAAATGTTATTATTGCTTTGTTTGATAATTAAAGGTAGTTTTATCCTCACAATTTGGTAAATTAATAAGAAAATAATCGTTTTCATCAGTATTTCATAAAATTTTGTTACAATTTATGGGAAATAATCCTAAACCTCGCTAGTAGTGTATGTTCGCTAGTAGTGCATATTATGCTCATGAAGTAAAAATAAAAAGTTTTTTTTGTTTGTTTTTTTTTAATAAAGTAAAAGCAGATAAATGTTTAGTATCGAGTGTGAACCCCTCTAGCTAAAATCACAGCTTGAATTCGTCTGGGCATGCTAGCGAGTATTCCCGGATACTTGCTTGCGGAATACGTTCCCACTCCGCAGTAATCACATTCTTCAGCTCTCTGATGGTCTGCGGAGCCGGGTGTACTGATCTCACACGCCGTTTTAGAACGTCCCAGATATGTTCTATGGGATTGAGGTCGGGACTTCGAGCTGGCCAATCCAAACGACGAATACCGACCTCTTGCACATACGCATTAACATCGCGGGATCGGTGGGCGCGAGCATTGTCGTCCATAAAAATCGAGTCTTGACCTAGAGCGGCCAATGCGGGTTGTGCATGAGGAATTAGAACTTCCGTTATGTATCGATGCCCAGTCAGTGAGCCGTTTTCAATGAAGACTAACTCTGTACGTTCCATTGAATTTATTCCTGCCCAAAACATAACAGAGCCCCCACCATAAGGTGTGATTTCTTCGAAACATGCATCTGCAAAGCGCTCTCCTTGTCTTCTTAGCACTCGCCGACGTCGATCTTCACCGAACAGAGATATCCTGGCTTCATCAGAGAACAAAACCCTATTCCAATCTTCTTGAGTCCATAATTCACAATTTCTAGCGAACCTAAGCCTGTGAACTCTGTGCTCACGGAGTAATTTGGGGCCGCGGGCCGGGCGGTGACTGCGTATATTGGCAGCGAGAAGTCTCCTCCTGACCGTCCATAGACTAATATGCACATTTCTTACTTCTTGGAGGTTGTTCTTAAGATCCACATACGAAGATTTGCGATTTCTCAATGCGAGACTCACAAGAAAACGATCATCCCGTGGTTGGGTACATGGTTTTCTTCCAGAACCAGGCCTTCTCTCGACGGAACCAGTCTCCTGATATCGCTGCCAGGTCCTTTGGACCGTCTAGCGACCATTTAGGTAGCCTCCTAGCCACGAAACATTGGCTGCAACCCTCTTCAAGCAGCGCGATAATTTTGGTAGTTTTTACCACTTTATCTACCATTTTTGATACAGTCAAACAGCAATAAATAAAGCTTTGACAGTCAAGGATATGAAATTAATTGATAAAAATTGAATAAAAGTTGTGAAAGTCGATGTTAACTTCTGGAACTTCGCGCCAAAAATGTAGGATAAAAAGGGATTTTCAGTAAAAATGAGCATCAAATGAAAATTTGAATTTAGAACGTACTTTTTTAAATACCACGGCATTTTTAAAACCGGCCAGTAACGTGTACAAACGATTGAAACCTTTTTGGTATTGTATCTTTCTCTCTTGTATCTTTTTTTTGCAAATGAGTGTATATACCTACTAAAATACCTAATTAATTTGATCCAATATATTTGGTACCACCCTATTTTATTATGACGACATCTTGTAGGTAGATATTAATATCACCAAATAGCTGCGATATTATATTTAAAATATACTTACCTAGGTGAGCACAGGTATGTATGACATGTCTATTACCTACCCTTTTATAGATGTTATACCTATCGCTCCGCTGAACTAACCGCTTATGCCTAGTTGCGACCTTACTTCGTAATAGCCGACTAGTAGCAGCGCAGCGCGGTACCTCAGTACCACATTATTTAAGTATTATAGTGTAGCTATACTACGATTTTTAATTCGAGTCAGTAAAATGACATTTTCAGTGTGGCGGGTTTTTTGTCACAAATAAATAGTGATGTGGTTGAATCGAGTTTTACGATTAAAAGTTAGTCGAGATTATATTTTTTTATTCGATATCAAACAGTAATTAAATATTGCATAAAACCACCTATACTGTATTTTAACTCATTCAAATAATGTAGTAAACAAACAATTTGGACCTCGATTGCCCCATAATTATTTACACTAAAATATCAATCCCGATCATCACCACTTTTCAAGGAACCGTAGTTTGTCTTATACAAACATTTCACACCAATTTACCTTGAGATTAAGGGGCCCGTCCGTTAAATGCACGAAAAGACACTTTGGACTTAGGAAATATTTAAGAACTCGTTTCATTAAATGACACGTGTGACATGTACAAAATAATTTACATTAGAAAAAACATCACTGTAAATTATTAAAAATCATCGAAATAGCAAGAAACTTTTTTATAAGTACATAATTAATTAAACAACATTAATTCATTCATAAACAATAATAATAAAACCAATTAAAAGTTATATCATTACACTAAACTTAAAATAAAAACTAACTAACTACCTATCAATATACAAATTGGGTCCCTTCCTACCTATGACGCAGGCAGCATTCCCACGCTGGATAGCTATGGAAAGCCTTTGCGCGAAATAGCTACCAGCGCGGGGATCACGCGTTTCTTCCCTCAGACGCTTACTCAGAGCCGTGAAAAGACCATGTGCACCGCGACACCGTGGACCCAGTGTCTCGACATCAAATGGAACGAATTCATATTGGCACCGAGACAACTATACTTACCGATCTTTAACCACTCGCGAGCATTAGCCGGCCCACCGCTATTTTGCTAGTAGCCGGGAGGTAGGACGCCGCAAGAGTGTCAGTGCAAGTGGCATTCCACACTAACGCACGTCCCATTCTCCAGGGTACTAAAGACATCCCGTCGGGTCGCTTACCATCCTCCCGTATAATTTGGGGTTCTAAAACCGCGGGGACATTAACGGTGATAAGTACATACTTATTATTTCAATTTTTTCAATAGATCATTCCTCTGTCGAAGAATAAAAAAATGGAACGACCTGCTCGCACACGTGTTTCCCTCATCTGTGAGATCATGGAAACGTGTGCGGGAGGGAATCCCGGTTTCTCCAAGAGGAGCGTGAAGAGGAACATCACAGGGCCGCCAACTGGAGGACCACTGTCAGAAGTTCTTTTTTTCATTATTTTTAGTGACGTGTAGACTGAAAATCTATCTATCTAGGTGTAAAGTTCTCGAAAGTACAAATTAATCAAGCCCAAACACAAGGTAACTGCTGTATATCGTTAGGGAATTCTCTCTTCTGTCTTTCGTCTCCATCATCAGATCGACTTCAGATTTTCATTAAGTTGTACTACTTTAAAGCCCTTAATCGAAAAAATTACAAACGCCCTAGATGTCCCTGCAATTTTAAAAGTTCCCTTCGATTTCTCCAAGATGCCATCATCAGATCCTAACTTCCTTAAAATGGGACCACCTTGGGAGTACCTATCTATTTTCGAACGAAAAAAATTTTTTTCAAATCGATTAATAAACGACAGACGGAGTTCTTCGCGAAAAAACATTTAAAAAAAAATTATATACGGTCGAATTGAGTAACCTCCTTTTTTGAAGTCGGTTAAAAAATTATGTACGGTCGAATTGAGTAACCTTCTCCTTTTTTGAAGTCGGTTAAAAACTACTTGAATTGTTTTACTTAATTTCTCTGAATCTTTTATTTTATTTAGCTCGCCATATTGACGTCGCCACCAGCCTGATGGAAAGAAGCCGTGGTGCATCTAGCGATTGGGGGCCACTTCTGATAGTGGTCCTCAAGTTGGCGGCCCTGTGATGTGCCTCTTCACGCTCCTCTTGAAGAACCCGGGATTGTAAGATGAGGGAAGCACGTGTGCGGGCAGATCGTTCCATGACGTGATCTTTTTAAACATTTTTTCCCAGCTTTTATAATAATGTTATAGTAAACAATTTTAATATGCTGGTAAGGTCCATATTTCTCGAATTATTTAATCTATTACAAATTTACAATAAAAAAAAAGCTTTCATACCTAATAAAATAAAGAATGACTAAAATGTCTAAGTCTATTGATTGTCGAACATCACTATTGTAGCGGGTCACCCTTTTTCGTATCAGTGACAGTTGCAATTGTCATTTTACTGACTCGAATTAAAAATCGTAGTTTACGTCAATACTGTTATGGTTTATAAGTCTTAAGTAATAGACATTGCCCATACCTACCTACTTCATATTTTTTAAATATTTGTGACACTTAGAGCCGTTTTTTTTGCATTTGGCCAGTTTTGGTATTGTAAGACAAAATGCCATCTACTAACCAAACCTGATTTATAGTGGTACCCACATCGCTAGTGAGAGCTCTAGTCTTTGTCGTGGAGCTTTCAATGACTTTACGCGGAAACATAACACGAATGCCATTTTCTTTGTTCATAGATTTAAAATTTTTATGGTATATTTTACGAAACTAGTGTTGGTACCTGTTCAAATTCAAGTCATAGATTTAGAATGTACCTACAAGATGAACAGTGGCAGACAGAAGACGAGACCAAAAATCCGGCCAAGTGCGAGGCGGACCCGCGCAGGAAGGGGCCTGTATCAAACAGAAACGGAAGTAATCCCATTTGTTGTACAGTAGCCCCTTTTCTGATTTTAGTACCTGCTGATATTATAGCGGCAACAGAAATACATCATCTATGAAGATTTCAGCTCTCTAGCTATCCTAGGTCGGTTCCTAAGATACAGCTTTGTGACGGACATACAGACAGATATACAGCGAACTCTCATGAACATGTTCCCGTTTTTACCCTTTGGTTACGGAACCTTAAAAATAGATTGTGGTAAGTACCTAGATAATAATAGATATTGTATGCTTGGTTGGAAGTTTCATTTCTAACTTCTTATTTTATAAAAGTAAGTGCTGGCTAAATCACCAACAAACGCATGTTCGGCATGCGCTTTGTGATGATTTAACTCACACATAGACCGTTCATTTTTAAGGTTCCCAAGGGGTAAAAACGGGACCTTATTTATGAGACTTCGCTGTCCGTCTGTCTGATATAACTAGGCAGCATGATGTCAGTTACAGTAGTCTTTACCTTGTGGAATGAACAAACTTTTTTTTTTTTTTTTTTTTTTTTTTTTTTTAATGGCTTTTTGCTTTGCAGTTGGCCACAAACAAGTTAGGGAAACCAATAATCAATATTAATAATCGGAATAATTTGGAAGGAAAAGGATTGTATAGGATGGGCTACAATATTACTTACTATATCTACATTTTAATCATATTTAATTCTATGAAGGAAGCTAGTACATTATATACATCAAGATTACTTAAATATAATAAACATTGGATAGATGTAGGAAAAGGTACATGGATCTTAGACAAATTTAGGAAGAATTCGGAACGATCATGTAACAAACAGGAGAAGAAAATATGATTTACATCACCATATTCTCCACAAGGGCAAAGTGGGCTGTCGACAATACGAAATTTATACAAATTGGCAGGAGTGCAAACATGTCCTAGTCTTAGTCTACAAATGACGGTAGTAGTCCATTTGTTGTAATGTGTTTTAGCAAACCATGGTTTTGCTGGTATAGTTGGTTGGATGGAACGAAAGAATTTCCCCTTATTTTCGTCAGCTATCCAGGTTTGGTGCCAAGTGTCAAATAAGAAGGATCTAGGTAAAGACATCAAGTCATGCCAGTAATTTGCATACGGAAAGATGTCTCCATCTACGATTGCTTCTTTGGCGAGTTGGTCAGCCTTTTCGTTACCGAAAATACCGGCATGACTTGGTATCCAGCTGAAAATTACATTATATCCTAGAGAGGTACATTGAGTTAACATTTGGCGTATTTCAAAAATGATTGGAGTTTGGATATGAGATTTAAAGGGAGAGCGAGATAGAGCTTGTAAAGCACTCAATGAGTCACTGAACACAATCGACTCTCGTAGTTTAAAAATAATAATATATTCAATAGCTTTTAATATGCCCATGCATTCACCGGTGTAGACAGAAGATTCAGGTGGTAGTTTAATTTTTTGAGTAATACGGTATTGTGAATGGTAGACTCCCACCCCCACGCAGCTTCTGTTGGAATATTTAGATGCGTCTGTGAATATTTGATGCCAATGTTTCCAATCTTTATCCATAATTTCCTTAAAGTTTGTGTTCTGATTATTGCTTTGTTTGATGCCTAAAATATTAAAATGTATCTGCGGTTGGATAACAAGAGAGGTGTATGAATGTTTATACAATGGTAAACGATCCCATTGATGCGTTTTTGCTTCAAGACTTTGAAATTTTTTAAGGCTTTTTATTAGACCAGGAGTTTCTTTATGTGTCCAATAATCAGAAACATCTATCATTTCCGAAAGTTGTTCTACTTTTTGAAGTAAGGGATGTTTTTTGAGTTGTGTGTTACGAAAAAAGAACCTATCACAAATGTACTGTCTGCGAAACTTAAGGGGGGGATCACAGCATTCAACCTGTAAACAGTTGATCGGGCTGGATTTCATACTGCCTGTAATAATTCGTAAGGCCTTTGATTGTATGTTATCTAATTTTTGCAAAGCGCCTACATTACATGGTTCTAATAAGAAGGTTCCATAATCCAGAACACTCCTTATCAAGGCATTATATATGAGTCTCATAGTAAAGGGGTTGGCACCCCATCGGACAGCGGAAAGACATCTTAAAATATTGAGGTTACGTTCACACCTTGCAGTGATATAATTACAGTGAGGTAGACCAGTGAGTTTCGAGTCTAAGATTAACCCTAAAAATTTTACCTGATCCTTAACTGGTAATGGTATATTTTTATAAAGAACAATAATGGGTGGTAGGACGCGTTTTCTACTAAACAGAACTACGGTGCTTTTTTGAGGTGATAAAGTTAGACCGTTCCCGTCAAGCCATATATTCAGAGCATTTAATGCTGTGGACAGAGACTGATTAAGGTCTGTTATGGAACACCCTGAGACATAAAGAAGTAAATCATCTGCGTATTGTGATACATTAACACTACTATATTTTCTAACATATGAATCTAAATCCGAGGAATATATATTATACAATAATGGGCTCAAAACAGAGCCTTGGGGTAAACCCTTCCATACTGTTCTACAAGTTTTGGTATTTACATCAGGTGAATACTGGAGAAATCTCTCAGATAACATATTTATAATAAAATTTGCTAAGAGCACGGGTACATTTAATTTTGCCAATTTTAATTTTAAAATACTTACGTTAACATTATCATACGCTGCGGTTATATCAAGAAATGCTGCTAAAACTGATTCATTATTCGTAAACGCTAACCTAATGTCTGTGATAAAAGTACCTAAACTGTCAAATGTAGATTTGCCTTTTCTAAAGCCGTGTTGACTATCCGATAGCAAGTTATTAAATTCTAAAAACCATTCTAGTCGGTTTTTCACTAGATGTTCAGCTATTTTAGCTAAAACAGAGGTCAGCGCTATTGGACGATATGATGTAAGGTCTGTTCTATCTTTATTTGGTTTTAGAAATAATAAAACATTTTGAGTCCTCCATGCCAAAGGGATATGACCTGAGATCATTATAGTATTTATGATTGAAAGGTAATATTTTTGGCTGTCGCTATTGAGTTGTGTGACGAAAGAGTAAGGGATGCTATCTTCCCCTGGGGCGGAATCTTTTAGGTTTGATAGTACGTTTCTTAACTCGATGAAGGTAAAAGGGGAATTTAAATCTTCAGAATTGTTAAATGGTATGCTTAGTGTGTAAGAAAGGCCTACATGATAGTCAGGAACAGATGGGGGAGCCAGTCTATCCATTATCTGCTCAACTAGGTCTGGGCTAATGGTTTGATTTGCATCATTATTGTAGCAGGATCTATACTTTCTAATATTTTGCCAGACAGTGGATGGACTAACATCTGGACTCAAGGATGAGCAGAAGCTTTTCCAGCCATCAGTTTTTTTGTTTCTGAGAAATGCTTGTGTTTCCTTGGCTACTTGTAAATAGTTATTGTAGTTTTCTTTAGTCATGGAAACACAATATTGCCTCTCTGCCTCTTTTCTTTTCTTGATTGCTACTGTGCATTCTTCATCCCACCACGGTGGAGATGGTATTTTATTAGGGCCTAAAGATTTTAATGGGAACACCTCATCAGCTGCTTGAACTAGCAATTTTGCAAATAGGTCACAACTTGTTAAAATATTTGCGGATGAAATATCAGGTAACTCTGATATCTTTTGCTCCACTGTGGATTTATATAAGTCCCAGTTTGCATTGTGTAATTTATGTTTTATGCGTGGATTTTTGTTCTGTTTCAGAGGTTTACGGAATGGTAAAGTAATTATGATTACAAAATGATCACTACCATGAGTTGATTCTGTAGTGTTCCATTCTAAGGAGGATGCAAGATCAGGGGTGCAGATAGTTAGGTCTGGAGCTGTAGGAGGATCATCAAGACGAGTTGGAGAACCTGTATTTAATATACACAAATTTTGATCTTCAATTATTTCTAGTAGCTTATTTCCATAAAAGTTTGTCATAGGAGAGCCCCAAGACTGGTGATGTGAATTAAAATCACCAAAACAAATGAAAGGTTTAGGTAGAAAATTTAATAAACTATTGATTTCATTAAAAATATGTAGACTAGGACGAGAAAAATATGTACATACATAACAAATATTATTTACAGTAATAGCAATGACAGAAAGTTCATCACTATATGAAGGAAGGGAAAGGATAGAATAATTTACAGTGTTTCTAATGAGTATGGCAACTCCACCATATTCATCAGATCTGTCACTTCTCAAGCAAGAGAAGCCAGGAATTTTGAAAATGGAGTCCTGCTTTAGCCAGGTCTCCTGAAGGCAAATTACAAAGGGATCATATTTATTAATTATATGAATTAATTCATGTTTTTTGGGCACTGCACTGCGACAATTCCATTGAATTGCTACTGATCTGTGATCCATTATCATTAGATATTTTATAAAGAGTTTCAAGTATTATGGCAACGTTGGACGGTGAAATTGTGGTATTTGATTGTGATAGAAGTTGAAATAAAGTTTTAATCATATCAGCTGTATTATTATTATCATATTTATTATTCCTAAAAACAGGGCCAGGTGTAGATATGGGATCTTTTATAATTTCATTATGAGCAGCATGATCATAACCCTTAGAAAATCGTGGAATGGTTCTGGGTTTTAAAAAGACAGTTTTTTTGTAGGATGGGCTACTATTAATTGGTTTATTGTTATCATTATCAGATGTGTTATGCGTGGTTAAAAATGCTTCAGCATATGATTTTTTAGTGATGGGGGGATGTAACTTTATAGCCTCCATATAAGAAATACAGGTTTTACTCATAGTTTCTTTTATCCCTTTTTGCCTATCAAACTCCAAGCATTTCTTGGAGTTAGCTTGATGTGAGCCTTTACAGAGAACACACCATAGTTCATCTTCGTCTACATTGCATGTATCACCTGAATGTCCTCTACCACATTTATAACACCTACTTTCAGATCGACATTGGCTCTTAACGTGTCCATACCTACAGCAGTTGTAGCATTGTACAGTTGGGTAAATATACAAGTCCACGGATAGTGCTGTGTAACACATAAATACTCTTTTGGGGAGTACCTGTCCATCAAACGTTAATACTACAGTACCGGTGTTTTCAAAATTGTTAATATTATTTAAAGAAACTTTTCTACGGATTCGTCTAATTTTGACGATTGGTCCACAACCAATAGGGACAGATAAGTTAGTAAGAACTTCCTCATCTGTCCAATCAGTTGGAACCCCTCTAATAACACCCATACGGGTAATATTATATGTTGGTATGAAAGCATTAAATTTTTCTAAGGTCAAGCACCTATTTGATATAAAGTTATTGGCATCAATATAGTTAACAAATGTAACACTGACTTTGTTACGTCCAATTCGTTTAAGACTACCATTCACAATCCCGTGGATATTATTCTTTTTAAGAAATCTACCAAACTCTACAGGATGTAAATATGTACGGCTATTTTCAGCTGTTTCTTTTTGTATATTTACAACAAATGGAGCTACATCAGTACTGTTGTAGTTAAGACGACCAATATTAGTACGTGTCGTGTTTTTGTTGTCCTGGTCTTGAAACAAAGGTTGAGATTGTGGGGTTTGTGGAATAGCATCTAATTCACATTTGCAATCTGTACTTCTTTGCATTATCGAACCCTCTTTCCATTTAGGCTTTTTTTTGTTGCAACTTATGCAAACTACTCGTGAGGCGAGTCGTTTGCGTTTTGTGTGATCAGGTTCCGTAGATAGAGAGCAGTCAGATGACTCTATTAAATTAAATGTTGTTGGACTTGGACTATTAATTTTGGCGCCAGACCCCCCACCGGGGTCGGCCGGCTCGTCCATGGGTGAAGGACGACAATTACATAAAATACAGAAAAAACTTACCCTAAATCAGTTGAAATACAAATCTATATATACAAACTACTAAAAATAACAAAAAGCTACTATTTTACACAATCCTTTTTACACAAATAGAAAATATATCAAATTATAATAAAAGACGCGTCCTCGTCGTTCAAAGTTTCCCGCTCTTTTCTGAACAAACTTTCAAGAGCCGTGAGTGACTTTGACAATTGACAACTGTCACTACAGTTAGTATAGTTGTCATTGTCAAAAATAATATTTAATTTTATCTTGAGTTTCGGAATAATAAATAAAAGTACCTACATACGATTCTTACTTTTATTGAAGATTTTGATAATTTTCTAAAGTAAAATTTACGTGGTAGTCAAGCATTTGGTTGGCTAGTTTTTACAGTGTCTCGCTACTAAACAGAAAAGATGTGGAAAAAACTTATCGACCAATATTTCTTATCATTTACCGTGAGAAGCCGTGAATATGAAATATTTGTCACAGATTTTATCTCACTCTGGACTGCTACATATTCTGAGAAAGCTTTCGTAGATCTGTTAAAGGTGAGCAAAATGCAGTTCAGTATTATTGTAATCATGGCTAGAGTAGCAGCTTATCAGTAGGTAACTACTGGCCAAGTGGCCATCTATTCGGGAATTTCTACAATTGCAATATTAGCTATCGTTTAAATCGGGCGTGATACTTATTCGGGATACAGACAGACAGATATGATAAGCGCTTTTGTCATTTCGCGGCAATGTAGGTAGGTACGTCACGAAAGTTTACCTCTAGGCGTGCATTTTCCCATACATATACTAAGAAATACTGAGATTTCCTAGACTCAACGCCATGTTACACCTGTAGAGTGGTGAATTTGTTGGACATTCTCACAAGACCATAGCCCAAATTTCGTTAATTCATGCTTGTGCAATGGGAGATAGAGATATGTTGAGAGTCGTAGGTAGGTACTTGTCAAAAATAGTTGATGCTGTAACTGTTGATGCCTTTTGACCATTTCCATTTGTAATCCATGAGTTGCAGTATTACATCAATTTGCATGTCATAATTAGATGCAGAAATAGATAGGAAACTGTAGTGAATTGAGTCACATTTTGAGAAACTATGCTCATAAATAAATATGTATTTTTATTTGCTTTTCTTATGAATAAAAATACATGTTATTTCAAAAGCACTAACTGACTGAACAGCAGCAGACATTGCTTTCTTTATTCCCATGCACCATGTCTGGTAAAATGTGTAGACATGCAAGTCTTAAGGTGCGGTTCCAGTCAGGCGGAGCGGAGACAGGCTTAACTTTAGATTAGTTGCCATCGAGTTTGAGGTTCATATTTTTTATACACAAAGCTAATATTATTAGAAGCCTACACGCGAAGTTTTAACTTGCGGAGATTAATGGTTAACGAGAAAAAAAATAATGAAAATCGTAAAAAAACACCAATAATTTGTCACTTTTCACCACAGAACACAAACACTTCCAATGTTTTTGACATTCGGCTCGTCCAATACGTTTTGTTTTACGTAACATTAACGCACAACAATGTTTTACTTCATTTAAAAATTTAATTAATAATTATATTTAGTTATTAAGTTAAATTTTATGCATATTTTATTATATTACGTATATTTATATAAATGAACGCTATTAAATATTATAATAATTTAATGACGGTTGCCGATATGTGAAACTAAACGTAAAACGTCGTACGCATTCTATGGGTTGGTCAAGGTCAACACTTTCAAATGACACCCTATTTGTGAATTTGTGTCTTGTATAGGAGACGCGTAGTTTTTTTTTTCAACCCCAGGTCGGCATTTGAATTACGCATCCCTAATTCAACCATAATTAGTACTTAATGGTTAACACCCCGACTCGGATAGGTTAGGTTAGAAGGCTAAGGCGGGAGCGAAGCGGAGCGGAGCTCCCGCCTTAGCCTTCGTGGTTATTTTTTTTTTGGCTTGTCGACGAGTTCTTATTTGGAGAACGATTACTTATGTTGTCGATTTTATTGAACATAACCTCAAAAAATAAAAATCTAAATTCAAGGTAACTATTGATTTCCTAACTTTGGGGAGGGGTCAGGGGGATTCCCCCCTCCCCCTCCATTTTCCATCTTCCAATTTCGACCTTGAAATCGATTTCAAAACAAGAAAATGCGAAAGTTAGGTTAGAATTTTAAAAAAATCATAACTCAAAAAGGGGGGGCGTCCGCAACTTTTCCGTCAGGGGGGGGTTCCCCACCCCCCCCCCTCCCCCCTCCCCCCCACTCCCACCCCTTAAATCGTTGGATAGTAATCCGAAGTCCTACCCGGAGACAAGCTGTGCCGCAATTCACCAATCACATGGCTTAAAATTCGATTCTCTTCCCCACTCTGCACCGTGATAGGTTAATCGCGGCACAGCTCCGCTCCGCCTAAGTTAAACCGCACCTCTAGCCTTGGTCATAAGTGATATTAAATAATTTATATATCAGTGTTTTATTTTTGTAAATATGTTTTATTTTTCAGAATAGTAATGAAGGCCTGACTTTACAGAATGATAAGGAATTTCTTACAAGTGGTTTGCTTTTACTAAATTCTGTTGTTGACAATCTGAAGACAATGAAACTGGAAGAAAAGCAAGATAATTTGCTCATGACCATGAAAGTTGTTACAGATTATCCGTTTGGTCTTAAGTGTACACTTTCAAAATGTTCCAAGCAGTCCGTGAGTATCCTAATATTCCTACAAATTTTATAACAACAAGTACCTATATTAAATAAGTGTGAAGGTTTGTATAGACATTTTGGATTCCCTGTAATTTCAGAATTCTGAATTACCTAGTTAGCAAAACATTTTGGTATACAGATAGAGTGTGCTTTAACTCCTGTAGTAAAATCAATCAAAATCAAAAATATATTTATTTCACATAGGCATTATACAGATGCGCTTGCAAAACGTCCAGAATACAAAACAAAAACTCTACCACCAGTTCACAACGCGACCCACCTGAGAAGAACTGGCAAGAAACTCAGCGGGTTGTTCTTTTTTTGCTCTATTTACAATTTTAAAGAATCTAAAAACTAGGCATTTTAACAATTTTTTTGAGAATCCAGCAGAGCAGGTCATTTCCAGGCTTCCTTATCCAACAAATAATCATTGATTGTATAGTAGCCCCTGCAGTTCAATTTACTTTTAACAGATCTTTTAAACTTATTAAGGGACATACTTTTAATTTCATCTGGAAGCCTGTTGTAAAAGCGTATACAGTTACCCATGAAAGAATTGCTGGTTTTGTGCAATCTGCTATGAAAAACAGCAAGGTTATTTTTATTTCTAGTGTTGACATTGTGTCTATCACTTAACTTAGCGAAACTATGTACATTTCTTTGTACATACATAAGGTTTTCAAAAATATATTGTGATGCTACAGTAAGAATATTAACCTCTTTGAATTTTTCGCGCAGAGAGACCCTTGGACCTAGTCTATATATAGCTCTTATGGCCCGCTTTTGTAAAATAAAAATTTTATTTATATCTGCAGCATTGCCCCACAGTAGAATACCATAAGACATTATACTGTGAAAGTAACTGAAATAAACTATTCTAGCCATATCTACATCAGTCAAGTGCCTTATTTTTTGTACAGCAAATGCTGCTGAACTTAATCTACTAGCTAGTTTTACAATATGTGGACCCCATTGTAAACCAGCATCAACCGTTAACCCTAGGAATGTGGTTTGTTCCACAAGTTCCAACTCTCGACCATTAAGTTGAACATTGGTTTCTGACTGTGCTACATTAGGCAAGGTAAATTTAATACATTTAGTTTTATTATCATTTAGTTTAAGATTGTTAGTGTTAAACCAATGAACCACTTTCAAGATTGCGTTGTTGACATCGTCATAGTTATCTATTTGTCTTTTTACTTTGAAAATCAAAGAAGTATCATCTGCAAACAAAACAATCCTGTTGTTGTCCCCCACGTAAAAGGGTAAGTCATTAAAATATATAAGGAATAAAAATGGTCCGAGTATTGAACCCTGCGGGACGCCCATAGTAACTACAGATCCCTCTGAGCGTGCACCATTAACATCGACCCGCTGAATTCTATTGTTCAAATATGAAGTCAGAAGGTCGAGAGCCTTGTTTCTTATGCCATAATGGTGTAATTTCCTGATTAATGTTTTATGTTGGACGCAATCAAATGCCTTAGACAGATCACAAAACACACCAATTGCATCTTGTTTATCCTCCCAGGCGTCATAAATACATTTCAATAACTCTGCACCAGCATCGGTAGTAGAACGTCCTTTAGTGAAGCCAAATTGTTTCTCATGAAATAATTTGTGACTGTTAAAAAAGATCAGCATCTGCTCTAGTATCAATTTTTCAAATATCTTGCTCAAGGTCGGCAACACCGAGATAGGTCTGAAATTACCCGGATCTGAAGCGGTGCCAGCCTTGAATAGTGGTATAACTTTACTGTGTTTCATCAAATCAGGAAATACACCACTAGAGACGCAATCGTTAAACACAGTTGCCAAGTGGGGGGCAATGACATCTATAATACTTGATATGGATTTTACTGATAACCCCCAAAGGTCAGCGGTTTTTTTAACATTAATAGATCTAAAAGCTTTTATGATGTCGTTGCAGTTGACAACGGTGAATTCGAACGCGCCTTCACAGGCAGCTACAGATTCTGCTAATAATAGCTCGGCGGAGGTGGAAGACGACTGGAGAGTGTCAGTTATCTCTATTGGAACATTACTGAAAAATTTTTCAAACTCGGTCGCCACTTCCAAATCCCCCGATACGTGGCGATTGTTTATATTTAAATGAAACTTTCTTTCATTCGTTGTACACCTACCACATTCCGCATTGATAATGTTCCAAGTAGTTTTAATTACATTCGCAGAATCATAAATTTTATTTCTAATGAAATTAGACTTGGCTAAGGTACAGGCTTGCTTAAATATCTTTGAGTATTTCTTAACATATTGCTGAAACTCTGGGTTGAAATTATATGATTTTTCAGAATACAGTTCATATAGTTTATGGCGACTTTTATAAATTCCGGGTGTAGCCCAGTCATTGAAAGCAGAACTGCCTCCGATTGATAATGTTTTCGGGGTAAAGATTTTCCCAAACACAGTATGTATCAAATTAAATAAATCAGAGTAGGATTCTTCTACGCTAATGTAATCAGGCAATTCTGTTATTTTCTTGACTAAGTTTCTTCTAAAGGTTTCCAAGCGATGTGTGTTAACTGGGACAAAACTAATAATCTTCTTAGTTTCCCTACTATTTCTCAGATAAGAAACAGACTGGCCACGATGATCTGATTTTACAGGGTCCACTATACATTTTTTAATGGGATTTATATTAGTAAAAATATTATCAATACAAGTAGCACTAGTTGCAGTTATACGAGTAGGTTCCAAAAATATATTATACAAACCAAATGACTTGAACAAATTTAACATTTTCTCTCTCTGTAAAGGTTCCCGTGCAGTTTCTAAAATGTCTACATTGAAGTCCCCGCAAAATAGGACGGTTTTTTTTGTACTTTGGCATTTAAACAATGCTTCTTCAAGTTTCTCTTCGAACTGTGCATATGGAGCATCCGGGGGACTGTATACGCTTAGTACAATGAACCGCTCAAACTCTATACTGGCTATCTCAATAACTCGTTCAACAGAGAGGTCTACTATGTCTTTACGTTCTTTACACTTTATTGACTTATTAATAATAATTAAAGAGCCTCCCCGTTTATATTTTATTCTACAGAACGAGCTAGCAACCCGGTGATTTTTGAAATTGAACATGACTTGATAAGGCCTTAACCAATGTTCTGTTACACAAAAAATATCAATGCCATTCAAGTCCATGTACAATTCCAATTCCAATTCTTTTCCACCAATCAGGCCTTCAACATTTTGGTGCACCAGGTTTAAAGTATTATATTTAAGATTAATAGATTCAACGGCCTGAGAGCAATCAGATATAAAATTTTGATGTGGCTGTTGTAGAACTAAATGGCTAGATTTAACATTCCTTGATTTATTATACATTGTGTCAAGTTTAGTGCAAGAACGTTGCTCTTTTGTCTTATATACTAATTTAAATTACTTGGATATAAACAGCTATCCAGGTCCAGTTAGTACTGTGCATAGTGTATGCAACCTATGGAGACCTTACTCTTAACATTCCATGGATTCAGTGAGTGGGCACCGGGTCCTTAGCGTTTGGGACTTGCAACCCAATTTGTAAGTTTAGGGTGACCATAGTTTTATGCATCTCACCTTCCACTGGGAACCGATATTTGATTTGCAAACTTGTATACTTTTCTCAACTTGAGTCTTTTGGATACTCCAAGCTCTTTACTCAAACGAATTTCCAAAGAGCCATTGATAGGATATTACCAAATCTGGTTGTTGATGGCGCTCGAACTGCAAGGATTGTATTTGTGGATGTTGAGTTTTTTATTTGTTGAATTGATTAGTCAGTACCAAAATTGGTTCTGTCTGGAATCTAATCAAATTACCTACAGATTAATTGGTTTTGCTCAAGTATGTAAGTCTTGGACATAATTGTCATACATAAAACTATATTAATCGTGTATGTATTTCTATATGACAGTTCTTCAATAAAGTTATGCAGCCAATGTTGAAAACGGTTAGTGAGTTAAAAACAAGCCAAGACATGCTTATAAATTTATTGGCCAAAAAGGACAAAGAAATTAAGGCCTATAGACGAGAATTGGACAATAGAAAAATTATATTTCGTGAGTACAAAATCAAATCCCTACTTCCCTATTAATATTATAATGCAAAAGTAACTCTGTCTGTGTCAGTCTGTCTGTCTGTTATGCTTTCACGCCTAAACGGCTGGAGCGATTGAGATGAAATTTGGTATAGGGATTGTTCGAGGCCCTGGGAAGGACATAGGCTATTTTTTAACTGACTGCTCAAAAGCAGGGTTATGATATTACGATATAAACGACTTCTACGCGTTCGAAGCCGCGGGGAACAGCTAGTAAAATATAAGTACCTAGTCCGTGGAGTTAATAAGTTTTGTTGTAGAGACCGTGACTTGGTACATGTAGGGTAGGACGACCCTCAGCCAACCGACGACCTGAAAAGGGCCGCAGAGAGTGACTGGATGCGTAAGGCGCAGGGACCGTGTTGTATTTATCTGAAAATTGTTGTCACCCTAATAACATTTTTTTTTATTTGCAGCTCATGAAGAAACCAAAGTATTTAATGATGAAGAACACCTAAAAATGTTTCCGGCATTTGCTGAAAGCTTTGGTTCTTCAAATATTCCGGATAGCATTCTTAGTACATCACCACAAAACTCACGGTAGGCATTCTTACCTCTATGTGGCAATAAATTACATACATTGACTGTTGAAAAGAGACATCTGTTGGTTTTGTAGAGTGCCATCCCGGTCGCACACTACGTTTATAACTTTAATGTGTTTTGCCGGGAATCCTGGGACATCTTTTCGAACTGTGTGGTTTTAGTCGGTAAAAGTCCGGCACAGGGATTACCACACCTAAAAATTTTTGTTTTTCGAGCGGATGATTCTTTCCAAAGTTCTATGTGCATTTTTTGATCTATAAAATTCTTATCTAGGTTATTTTGTTTTGTATTTACCAGTACCTACCTAAATGACACGTGTCGGAAGCATTTTTATCGTCATTTTTGACTCTCGTTTCCGCTAATTACAACTTTACCGACTCCGTATTATATTACGTCATGGTCATGACCATAGTATAGTCTTTGGTATAAAGTCATGACCATAGATATAAAGATTTTAAATAATCTAAGGTCATGACATGCAGACATATGACAAGTCTGCATGTAGTCTTTACTGTCGTAAAGAAACCCACTTTACAACACTAGAGGTGTTACACTCGTGCTGCTGACTCTGCGAAATATTCTCTTAGACCCTTTATTATCCCAAAAAAGTTACAATTTTCTCGTAGCTTCTATAAGGCCTTATGAAAAGTGTGAGGCATTCACTACACTCCCTGTTAGCATCACTTGGAGGATGGTGGATTCGTCAAAGTCATCATCATAGTCATTAACTCATTACTATATCTGTTACCTTATAATTTTCAGAACTCAAGATGATACTGCCGCCAACGTAAAACAAGAAACAAGCTATATAAAACAAGAACCGGACAGTATAGAACAAGAACCGGACAGAATAAATAAAAAACCGGACAGTATAAAACATGAACCGGATAGTATAAAACATGAACCGGATAGTATAAAACATGAACCGGATAGTATAAAACATGAACCGCATAGTATAAAACAAGAAGCAGACAGTATTAAACAAGAAGCAGACAGTAGTATAACCACAAACAATCGCCGGAAAAAAATAAAATTAAGCTATTGAAAAATATTTTAATGGATTAAATCTAATCCACACTCACAAAACAAACCAATCCTGAGATGCCTGAGGCTAAGTGTCGGCAAAAAGCAAGTGGAGAAAAAGCTAGATGCGGCAATCAGAGCAAGCATCGTGTTCCCCTCAACTGCGGCTCATGAACTCATCTCATGGTTAGTTCGGTTTGTGCCATAATACGAATGACACGCACGTGACGGAGATACTTTAATTTATTGAGGTAAAATTATCAGACAAAGTGTTGTAAACGCAATGTACAGAGGAAAAGATATTAACATTAATGCTAAGTAATATAAATTATACAACGTTCAGACCTTATTATTCATACTAAAATATGTGTGGTATAGCACCTGTCAATTTGGACGATACCGTTGTTGGGCGAGTCCATTTTTATCAAATCTGAAACAATATTCAATGTTACAAATACCCAGATACGTTCCTGTCTATCGGTAGAATAATTTCAATGATATACCTTAATTAAATGAGCCTATCATAGGTCACTGCAGGTCTGCCGCCCGGCGGTGCTCTGGTGAATTAGACAGATCCCAGAACACTCCCACAGGGGCAGATCGGTGTCAAGGAGTTTTAGTGAGTATTCCCAGTGCTATCGTAATTAGGTGCTGGGCGACCCTCACACGAGCCCATGCCTCGCCAGCATGGGTAGTCCGTAAGCGGAGCTCTCCTTGAAAAAAAAAAGGTCACTGCAGGTCTGTCTCTGTGGCGGAGTCAGTAGTGCAACCGCCACGAACTCCTTTGACCATTTATGGCCAAAGGGATAATCTGCCACAACTTTCATTGCCATGAGCAAATTGTCTCCGTTGTCTTGCAGTTTCAGTCTTCAAATTGTCAACAACAGAATTAAGTAAAAGCAAACCACTTTTAAGAAATTGCTTATCATTTTCTAATGCTCAGGCCTATTTTTTTTATTTATTAAACTTTTTGCACAAATTATGACTGTACAAAGGCGGACTTAATGCCAAAAGGCATTATCTACCAGTCAACCTTTGGGTGATGCAGAGATAAGTTAGAGTAGGTGCTCAAAGAACATGATGAAAGCTTTATGAACGGTACAAAACTACAAATATAATTAAAATTTAACAAATTATAGTTATTCATTAAATTAAATAAACATAAAATTTGCATACATAAAAATAAGTAAAGGTATATACAAACTTATTATATATAAATGCATATCATTTAATATATGTTATATATACATATATATTTATATACATAAATAAATATCATATACATACACGAGAAAAGCCTTAACAATGTTGTTCTGCCTATGGGTTCTTATACAGTTCGCGAACTCTGTTTCTAAATGTATACCGATTTGTCAACTTTCGGACTTCAAGAGGAAGAGCATTCCAGAGAAGAATAGAACGCACTAGAAAAGAGGAGTGGACGAGATAAGAAGTGTGAGTTGGACAGTGGAGAAGAAGATTGTTAGAGGAGCGCAAGTGTTTGTCATGGTTAGAGCCAATTAAATGAAGATCAGATTTTAAGTATGCAGGGGCACTGGGAGAATTGAGTAGTGAGAAAAGTAGACAGACCGCTCGCAGACTGCGTCGTCGTCGAATAGGTAACCAACCAAGCTCTGCCCGACAAGCCGAAACATGATCGTACTTCCTAAGATTGTAGACGAATCGAATGCAATTGTTGAGAAGTCGGTCAAGCTTATTGAGTAGATCTGCATTCAGGTCGAGATAGCACACATCACCATAGTCGAAGATAGGAAATATTAAAGTTTGCACAAGCATTGTCTTGGTTTTGATGGGCAAAAAATGTCTAAGACGATAGAGAGCCCGAAGTATCCCAGTAACTCTTTGTGAAACGTTAGTCACCTGAACCCGCCAACTCAAGGTTGAGTCAATGTTTAAGCCTAGGTTCTTAACACTGAGTGTGACAGGAATGGCTTTACCATTAAAAGTTATGGGTGGCAGAGTTACTTCCTTCAACCGATTAATCATATAATTAGTGCCAATTATAATACTCTGGCATTTATCAGGATTGACAGCCAGACCGAACCTATCACACCAACTACCTATCCAGCCTAAATCAGTGTTAACATTATTTATAGCATCCGAGAGATTGTCCACAGAGGCTTGGCTATACAATTGCAGATCATCGGCATACAGGTGATACGCACACTGAAGATTAGAGGTCACGAAATTGATGAATATTGAAAATAGAAGAGGAGATAATATGCCGCCTTGAGGGACCCCAGAGTCAAGTTTGCACCAACTTGACGACATCTCGTCGACACAAACTGACTGCTGACGACCCTGAAGATATGAGAAAAACCAATCCAGCTCGCCAGAAGAGATCTTTATATGTGCAAGGATTGACAAAAGAATGTCGTGGTTTACACAATTGAAGGCATTTGAAAAGTCAACTAAGACCATCACAGTGGCCTTAGCTTTTTCTATTCCATCCTTGACGTCACCCGTTACCTTAAGAAGTGCACTAGTTGTACTATGTCCTGGCCTGAATCCCGATTGCATAGAAGTAAGTATGGCATTATGTTGTACAAAACTAGACAACTGCTTATGCACACATGCCTCCAGAACTTTTGATAGAAAAGGAAGGATAGAAATTGGACGATAATGTTTAGGAAGAGAGGGATTGGAAATTTTAGGAAGGGGGCGAACGTAGGCTTTTCGCCACATCTCTGGAAATTGACCAGAATCAAGGGAAAAGTTAATTATGTGTAAGATAGCCGGAAGAAGTAGGTCTAGGAGGGGCATAATCATACGTCGACTAATGTTGTCACAGCCCACAGCTTTTGACTTAATAGACAAGATAATTTTTTTGATCTCAACCAACGTGACTGGAGAAAACTGAAAGGGTGCATAACTGGGACTGGTCAGTCCGGCTATGAAGTCAACCGTTTGACGCTTGGTTAGGCCATCAATTACAAGAGAGGTGGAGAAATGACGATTAATAGCTTCTAACTCAATTGTCTTAGGTAGCTCCATCTGCCTTGGTTTACCAATACCCAGTGTCCCAAGAAACTTCCAAACATCAGCTGGAGATGAGTAAGTGATGTTGTCGAAGATGTGTCGGCGTTTAGCGTTCCGTATCACCTGGTTACACCGATTCCTGGCGGTTTTGTAGGAGTCCCAATTAATATCCGTCCGATGTTTTTTAAATTTGAGGAATGCTCGGTCTCTACGTCTCATAAAAATTCGAACCTCTTCCGTTAACCACGGCGATGGAGGATGTTTTAATTTTACTTTTCTGACAGGAGCGTGTATGTCATAAAGACTATTTACAGTTTTATTAAAAAACAGAACCTTGTCATCAACCGTAGTAGCCTCAGTCAAAGGCTCCCAATCGATCTCAGCAGCATCCCCACACAACTTTTCGACATCAATGCGCCCAAAACAACGCCTGTGCAGCACTTTAGGTTTGAGTTTAGGAGGTTTAAGAATATAAGAAATATAAATTAGGTCATGGTGTGAAAAAGCCGGTGCTAAAAGCTGACCGTGTGAATGAACAAGAGTAGGAGAAGAAGTAAGGATTAAGTTGAGCCAGGTGTCATCCGTGTCCTTATTATGGTGTGTGGCCTCAAGTGGCAAAATATGAAGGCTGGCTGACTCAACTATATGAAGTAGTTTTTGAGCTCGTGAAGAGTCACCTTCTAGAAGATTAGTATTAAAGTCGCCCATGATGATGTAATGCTCGTAATCAGACCCCAAAGAATCTAAAACCAATTCAAAATCAGTGAAATAGTCAACGGTGGGGGGACTATAAACCACTCCGAGAACAGTTTTAATACCCCTGACCCAAACCTCAAGGAAGAGGGTCTCTGCAGTGGCAGAGTATTGTGGAGGAGATGAGGCAATTATTTTAAAAGGGAGATCACTTCTGAGATAGATTGCAACCCCACCACGTTCCTTACCCAATCTATCGTTCCTTACTAATATAAATCCAGGGAGTGGGTAAGAGGTAGAAAGAAGGTCAGGCTTCAAGAAGCTCTCAGAAATGAGAACCGCATGAACGTGGGAGTCGGCGAACGTTGCTAAAAGGTCACTGTAGTGACTGGACACACTCTGTGCATTTATGTGACAGACATTAAATGACTGCCCCAGTTGTTGCTCAAAACGCGTTCGCAGTACTTCACCCAGTGTATGATTAGTAATAGAACAAAAACTGTCATTCACAGACAGTGTGTCGGTATCATAGGCAGAATGGAAGGACTCGTTATTATCAAACGAATCACTCATAATGATTAATGAAAATATTATAAATAAAATATAATATAAATAAATTTAAAATACTTAAATGAAATTATAAATATAATTGCTAATAAAATAAAAATGTACCAGTATATTATTTACGCTGAGTCGATGTAGGTCTCAGTCTCTGCACCACCCGCCAGCAAACATTCACAATTACTGTAATAATAAAGCATAACTATCAACCTACATTCCTATTCTAAAAAAATAACACAACGGGTTTGCGCTCTGAGGAATTGTTTGATATGATGCCCACGGCTACGTTCTATCATCGCACCGCTCGCCACAGACAGGGAGTTCATCCTCGCACTCTGCGTCCGGAGCATTCGAGCACGGTCAGATCCGATAGGGACTTTCTTTAGGTTGTGAAATGATCTCCCTGCCTCGGTCTTCCCAAACGCCTATAGTATGGGCTTCTTCAAAGGGTGCCTTAGAAGCCTTTTACAGTGGTCGGCAAGCGAGTGTGGCGCCTCTGGTATTGCAAACGTTCATCGATGACCACCAGTCATTCTGGTAGACCGTATGCTTGTCTGCCACCTTAGTGTTATAAAAAAAAACATATTTAAAAATAAACTTGAGTGATATAGAAAACATGAAAATATGCCCACTTAAGAATAGTGTATTGTAGAATATGCTTTATTGTACACTAATTAACATTTACATGAATGCGGAATACAGGATTTAAGAACTAGGGACTTACGTGTCCCTACATTTTCCACACATGGGAATAAAGAAAACAATGTCTGCTGTTCAGTTTAGAGCAAGAAAGAAGTACCTACCTACAGAACAGCTGTGCACGCTCAAGTATTAGTAGAATTATCCTGGGGTATCCTTTCGAGGGCTTACCCGGAGCTCCCAACGTAGGCTGTTAGCAGGACACGTGAGGTTTTTTAGTCGGTAGGAATCCGGCATAACATCCATGAGGATTTACCTCATGTAAAACAAAAATACTTATCCTGATACAGGCATATATTTACTTGAAAGGAGGTTCCATTCACTAGTTAAGGAAAGATGTAACTTTTATATGACAATAAATTATTATATTTAGTGTCTTGAATTTCAAATAAAAATGGTCAAAAGGCATTAAAAGTTACAGAGACTACTTTTTCGGAACATTTCCATAAAATAAAAAACTTGTTTTATATTAAAACTTTATTATACATTGAACTTTTAAACTAACAATAAGATTAGTTGTGCTAATTATATAAAAAAAGTTACATCTAATGTGATGTTCGTGATTAAAAATTAATTAATTAATATCTCGATATATTGTCGTACATTATTATAATATTCGTTGAGTACCAACCTAACCTCTTTTTGTAACGTACGTACTTTGTGTCACGTAAATTTCCATGTAGGTCAAACAGGAAGGGTCATGAACCTACTTGCTATATCGGGGGCTAAACGTAGTTATGATGTGTATGTACCTATATTGATGCCTGAGGTTTAAACGAGCTAGGTCACGGTGTCCTAGGGTCATCCTTCCGAGGACTTACCCGAGGCTCCCAACCGTAGGCAGTAGGGAGGGAACGTGTGGTTTTAGTTGACAAGAGAGCGTCCATGACGGATTTTCCTCACGTTAAAAAACAGGCTGATTCTGGGGACTTGTGCTGGTACATAAAGCAAACATCAGAAACGTTTCAATAAAGGTATGAGTCCGAACTCGACCGCAAGCAGCACTGCGGTCGCTGCTATGCCGCGACAGCACCACTGGTCTCCATACATCTATCTTCTTCTATATATATAAAAATCAATGCCACTTTTCGTTGTAATTTTATAACTCAAGAACGGGCTCACCTATCCAAACCAAATGTTTAGGCTTTGTTGGGACTATTTAGTAGATGGTTTATGTGAAGTTTGCACAAAATCGGTCGAGTGGTTCTTCACTTATCACGCAAACGAAGTTGCGCGGGTCAGCTGGTTCTGTATAGATTTGCATTAGAATACATTCCGAACTCGGCAGCAGCGTCGCGACTGCACTTAGTACTGTCGCCTTTTGCCGCGACAGCAATGCTGCTTGCAGTCGAGTTCGGACTCATACCACAGATTACTAAATAGTTACTACGTAACTCATACCTTAATTATAGATTTTTTATGTAATAATGACAACATTTCATCATTGTTTGATGGCCTATTTATAATGAGTGAAGTAGGTATTAAAAGTTTAATTTATTGCTAAATATAAAGAGCGTGGTTTTTGCAAACTTTATCGGGACCATCCTAATAGAAAACGGAACAAAATTTAAGGTTTATAACTAGAATGATTTACATTTGAGGTATAAACAAATTTTAATAGTTCTGCCACGAAATCACATTAGATTATAACTCTTTACTTGATTGAAATTTTCGTTATTATTATCAACAAACGCATCTATTACAAACCGACTTCTAATATACATATATATTTTTAAATTCGTTAGATATACTTAATAATGTGCTTCGATAGTCTTTATTATGCTGAGCAAGTCCGATGGTCGCGTAGGCTTTAGTTAAAATACATTCAACCTACAACAATATAGGCGTTCTCAAACTGTTTTTTTTATTTGTTGATATACTTAGGATAACGCTATATAGCACCAGTACAAATTGTTTTCAGTAGGACCTTGTAGGGAGTCAGGATTTTGCGATATTTCATACTAGATGTATATAGTCACGCCATTTTTCTCGTAGGGGTAGGTAGATAGTCATTTTTAGTCCCACTTAATAGATGGCTTATGGACACTGATATGTGCAATTTACTCATATGTAGGTAATGTGAAGATGGATTTTGTGACATCATTTCCAGACCGTAGACAGATGGAAATAACTTTGTGATTTGAGTGATGATAATATATTATGATTGACGTCATTTGCTTGTAGAAGTTTCTGCCATATACATATTATTGGAATCAAGTGATTCGCTAGTCACATACTACCCGTAACATTCCTTTGCCGAGGTGCTTCAGTTTCCTATAGATTTATACTTTGGTCTCTCGCTTTGCAAAGGAAATAGAGTTACTTTCTTTACAACTCGCTCAATATATCAATTTCTTTACGGGTTTCAAGACATTAACTTATTCTGGATAGAGTTTAAGCTTGGTGTATTTTTTTGGTTATGGTTATTACTGTAGATACTAGTGGCAGTTGTCATATCAATGGGTGTATTAATGGGAGTATTCTTAGTTGTCGTTCTTGCTAAGGTACTGGTGCATTTGCTTTGCTTTAAAAACATTTGGTACACAAACAGCACACATAATGCATTAAGCTTTTCCACCCCCTTACCGATTAACTAGTTCTTAAATACTAGTAATAACGAAAATATAAAAGTATGGTAAGGGGGGTTCATTCTGAAGAGCAGAATAGCGTTTTCTGTAGTATCTTGTACCCACAGTCAGAGTCAATACAGTACAGTCAGTAACGCCTACAGTATGGGGTTCTTCAAAAGGGGTCTTAGAAGGTTTTTGCAGGGTCGGTAGCGCGAGTGTGGCGCCTCTGGTGTTGCAAACGTTCATAGGCTGCGGTGACCACCAGTCCTTCTGGTGGGCCGTATGCTTGTCTGCCACCTTAGTGGTATAAAAAAAAAAAAAAATAATAATATCGGGATCAGTAGACTGTTCAAGATGATCTCATCTATTAATATTGAGTCCTAACTCAACGGTACAAGCAATATTTCAGAATGAACGAGACAATAATCATTCTGACTCGAATTTTATACAATTGAGATAAGGTATCATTTTCTTGCTAGTCAAGATCATTTTGAACAAATCTTTGCCGTACCCATTTATTGATGCTCACTGTATTTCAAAGAATTAAATAGCTCAGATAATGGTCACTCGTGAAAAATCTTGCAGCGAAAGTGAGTGAAGTTTTAACTCTTTCACTCTTGCGCGTTTTCGCTCATTAGACCAAGATGATTTGTCGAAAGAGAAGAGAAGTTACTGTTGCCACTTTTCGCACGAAGGTAGGTACAACATAAGACCATCTAAGCTATTTAGATCTTCGACTATTTCTATCATATAAAACTATGCAGAGGTCTCAGTGTTAGCCAACGTTTCATCTGAAATACAGGTTACATTTACTACTTTACTATCTATTCTAGACTAATATGTGCATACAATTACTCGCAATATCTTCAAAATGGTACGTGGATTAGCCTAATTATATTTCTATTGAGATTCTATCCTTATTTGTCATGTTCACACATCATTTCATTACTTACATTATTCTAGTCTGTCGAAATACTGTCTATCTTAAAAAACTTTATTGTGACTATTTCAATGATCATTTCACGATACTAAGCTACCTGCTAGTACATCTGTATTTCAGATTAAAACAGGCAAGAGCAAACGGTGTAGCCTACACAAGTATTAAAATGTTTCGAACATTGGGCTAACAGCTACATTTTGACACATCTGTCTCAGATTCAGATGGCTTGAGGACGTTATTTCTTTCCTTTAGCTCGAACGCGTCCGCCTGAAATAATAGAAAAACAAATATTGGTGAGACAATTGAAGTACTTACCTAATTTTAAACCCTAGTTGTAATGCTAGTGCATAATCTCGGTTTGCTTACACAAGGAAGTTTTTTGAGGCAATTTCGGCTGGAAAAATGTGTGATCTATCAGCAATATTAAGGCCTCAAACGATAACAAAAGTACTCTATTGTACTCGCCGTCGCGTCGCCCCGCACGTTGCTGACATACAGGGGTTGAGGCTGTATTCCTTTGCAAGTGATGATATCGGGTAGAGCGTTTATCTATCAATGGTTACTCAAGCGATTCAGCCCTGTGAGTGCCAGTTATTTGGACGCCTTTCCATCGTCAGTTCTTACGAGTAAAATTCGCGAGATCTTTCGATGATGGATAAGGCCTATAGCTTCTCGGAGTTCAGATGAGGGGAATGCTTTTAGATTGTTGTAATAAAGTTCGTTTGCCACATTTTTCGTTATACGGGACTATCGTCGATGACTCACTGTACTATTCCCGGTTCGTGTTATTAATTGCTTTTTCTACCAATTCTGTCAATTGGTAGGAATGGCATACGAGTCGTGAGTGAATTAACAAATGTAGATGAACTTCTGTAGCAGGTCAATTTACTAAGTGCACCTACAATGATTGTACAATGCAGGCTTACCTTAGAATCTCTATATTCTCGTATTTTCCGGGCTAACGTAACAAACGCTTCCTCGATGTTGATGTTCGTTTTACAAGATACTTCATAGAACGGCATATCGAAGTCATCAGCTATCTGAAATGATTTATCAATAATAAGTTATAGTATCGTAGTAGTAAGAAATAGTAAGACCTAGTTATAATAAGAGTAAATATGATTCTTCATATTTCTGTTAGGACTCCTCAAGTACAAGTCTAAGGCCTAAAACTGCATCTCAGCGGAGGGCGGGGCGGGAGCGGGAGCGGGGCGGTGTAACGTATGGAGTCCCATAGAAGTGAACTGCATGTCAGCGGGGCGACGGCGGGGCGGGCAGCGGTGCACGAGCGGGGAGCAGTGTGACCATTTGTGGCAGATTTCTGCCATTTTGGCAGATTTTGCTCCTAAAATTTGTCTGTGGCAGATCATGCTGACGATTTACTAAAGTGGCAGATTTCGGCAGATTTAAAATATTTTAAGAAAATTCACATTACCTTATATAAATTTTCAATGAATTCATCTTTTTTTAAAAGTAATAACATCAGGTTTCATATAAAATTAGATTACACATTATTTTATCAAACTGAAAACTTCTATTTCATGGCCAAATTATACGGGAATTTTCCCGCTTTTACTGTTTATAAACAAATGAATCTTATGATTATGAACTTGTAATCAAACCGAAATAGAGTTCATATTCTTTATTGATTTGGTGTCCAATCAACTTTCGATTTTATTTCTTTCTCTTTTGATGTGTATCGTGAGCGGTTCTGTGTAACGAATTATTAACATTAATTAACTATTTCATTATATTATTATTTTATTATAAAGTGAAAAAAGAGAACTTGGCCCAGACGGGACTTGAACCCGCAACCTTTGCCTAATCCAGGGCAAAGCTCTAACTAATTGAGCTACGGGAGCCGTACCGATACAAGTTGAAATTCTCCACCTTATTGTAACCGCCATTTAAGATTTTGTGAAAAAATTAGCATACTAATTGTTTTAAATATTTTATCTATTAATTAACTAATCTAAAATTTCAATGAATTCATCTTATTAAAAGTATTACATCAGGTTTCACATAAAAATATGAAACCTGATGTAATTACGTTAACTTTAAACTTAGCATATATTTTTCCAACGTAGTAGCCGAAAACAACATTCAAAGAGTTGATGTCAAACTTCGACAAATTAAATTTAATTAAAATGTAAGAAACTTGTTAGAGTCAGGTGGAAATAGCCACCACCAGCACCATTTTGAGTGTAGACAAATTTTGGGGAGCGATTGGAAAATTTCTGAACGCGAATGGGGCTACAAAATATTCAAACATAACGAATCTGGCGTAAGCGTTATTATGTTTGCGGATGTCCAACGCTTCGTGCGAAAGAATATTCTCTCAGGTGAATTACATATTTTTGGCAGTTTTGGCTACAAGTGTGGCAGATTTTGGCAGATTTTTTGCCCAGTCTGTGGCAGATTCGCCATTTCTGATATGGTCACACTGGCGGGGAGCGCCAGTCGCGCGATATCGCTGCGATTGAGCTGACGTAGTGCTGTTCCTCTGTGTATTTTATTGTATGATGTAAGCGGAGAAATTAATTGGTATATTTTTAATAGATCGCCAATTTGGCCAAGGAAACTTGTTAGTCATAAAAATACATACATAATATGATCACGCCTATTATCCCCGAAGGGGTAGGCAGACGCATTTTTCTTTCTTTCTATCTTTCTAGACATCAAAGAGTGATTTTATAATAAAAAACCGGCCAAGTGCGAGTCGGACTCGCCCATGTAGGGTTCCGTAGCAGCAAGTACCATAATATAAAAGTTCTTGTAGTTCGTTGAAACTTTGATTAATGTTTTAACACTTTTGCTGTGGTAGTAATTATCTAAGCGAAAATCGCGGTTTATTATGAATTTTCAAAAAAAAATACTAAGTAGATCTCGTTCAAACCAATTTTCGTTGGAAGTTTTTATGGCAATGTACCTACATTTTTTTTTTCGATCTATCATTCTCTTAGTTTAGAATTTAGAGGGAGGGGGGGGGGGACAGACACATTTTTTCCACTTTGGAAGTGTCTCTTGCGCTTTATCGTATGGGTTTGATAAAAATCAAAATGACTTTCAGTTCTTTTGAGTAGGTATAGAGACCCCCAAAACTTACTGCTTTTCCTAATTTTATGTAGAAGTCTTAATTCCGTTCATAGAATACATCTACTTACCAATTTTCAATAGCATGGGTCTTATAGTTTCAGAGAACAGTGGCTGTGACATACGAATGGACAGACAGACATGACGATATAGGGGTTCCATTTCTTGCCATTTGGCTACGGAACCCTAAAAACGTTGGCATGTATGGCAGCCCCTTTTATATTAGATATACAGTCTCGTGACGAACATTCAGATAGATGGACGGCAAAATCTCATGAATATAGTCCAGTTTTTACCCATTGGGTACGGAATCCTAAAAAGTACATAATCACAAGTTGATAGGTCATTGGGAACACATATTGGGATAATGTTACTTCCCAACAGTAGTGTAAGAATTATTCAAATTGGTTCAGAGTTCTGTTAACAGAACTACTCAACAGAACAGGTGGGAGTAGACGGTAGTTTCGGACCTATTAGATGCCAAACAAACAATCAAATCTTTTCTTTTTATAATATTAGTATAAAAATCGCGTTTCTGTTTTCTTTGTTTATTGTAAAGATCAATAATCTTTTTTTGCCTACAATAAATCATACGAAACAAAAGCACTCCGTTCCGAAAGATGTGGTTGCCGGGTTACCGCCAAACCCAACACTTCGTCGCCGCGACACGAGCGATCCGGCCGCCGAGATCAAGTTCGGTCAAGATCCGCCCCGCCCCGCCCCGCTGTCGCCGCCGCTCCCGCCCCGCTCCCGCTGACATGCAGTTTTCGGCCTAAGTGGTCTAACCAAATAATAAAAACTCTGTTTTCAACGTGATAAGAATCTGCTCTCCTCTCCGAGCCGGTCTGTGTGAACGGACCCTAACTAGGACAATACTCTGACAGAACCACTGAGTTATCAGGTATACACAGTTCGGCAAAAATAAACTGAATTTTTTCACTACTTGTGTACTATTAGCCCACTTAATAATTCACGAAGGTACCTAATGTAAAATCGTTCCACGTACCTTTTGGCCTCTATCCTTAGGAACAACTCTGTGGTTATCATGCACGTCGCACTTATTGCCAACTAGCACTTTGATCACATCTGGTGAAGCATACTGTAAAAGACAACAAATTATTTATGTAGTAGGTACCTAAGCATATTCTTTTTTTTTTACCACTGGAGTGGCAAACTTGCATATGGTCAGATCCCAAATGGTCACCGGAACCTGTGGACGCTTGCAACATTTCCTTCTCGCGCTGCCGAGTCTGCAAAACCTACGACACCTTTTCAAGAATCCCGACTTCCGCGATAACCAAGGCAGGGAGTTCATTTCAAACTTCAAACGTATGTAGACGAAAATCTTCATTGGATATTCATCCGCATCTTCGCGTTAAATACCTACCTGTAGAGATTAGGTAGCGAAATCCACTTCGTGTGATTTCGCTGTATTTTTTGGGTACCGTCTGAACTTCTAAAGCCATGGTCTCCCAAGCTATAGCCTTGTATATAAGTCAACAGGTGCCCTCTAGCAGCTGAGATTGGTTGTTGCCCTAGACATCTTAGTGTGGTTCATTTCATCAACCATTCCCTTTTATTCAATTTCAAACAAAATAATAGGTACATTTTAATCAGTACTTACCTCTTGTATGTTTCTCAGCCAATACGAGAGATGATTGAACGACTCCAGATTGGTGATGTCGTACATGAGTATAATCCCCATAGCCCCTCGGTAGTACGCCGTTGTGAGTGTACGAAACCTCTCCTGGCCAGCGGTGTCCCATATCTGAAGCTTGATTGGCACGCCATCTAAATTTATTATCTTCTGTTTGAAATCTATGCCTGAAAGTAAAATACTGTTTCAATTCATACAATCAATCATCTATCACATGCATGACGACTCATCTGGGTAACATGAAAAGCTATCGAGCCGCAAACTAAAAACCTAGCCTAATAAAAGTGACAGACATAACTATTGCTATGATTAAAAGTAAAGGCGCACTTAAAAGAAGTTGAACAAATTCGTAAGTTTTTTTTTCGTCTTTGTCTGGATAACGTTTTAGCCTAAGCCTAGTATCCTAATCATCATTAGATCTTTTATATGACTAAAAAATGTGGCTAATACTTCTGAGCTGCATATTGAGCAGATTAAGTCGCTGTGATGGACGTAGATAGACGGAAGGTCTGCGTTAGGATTTAAGACCAATTTCATGTTCACGACATTGACCCTATAGGTACATCAAGAGGGTCGCCCTTAATAGTCGGTGCAAACACGTTTCAAGAAGACTAACTGGATTCGTAAACCAAGTGGAAAGCAATGTCACCACTGCTAAATTTCAGCAGCAGGAGAGGTAGACCCAATAGTGACTTGATGTGGTGGAGGACGTCAAACCCTAGTATTTAAGTAAGTACCTACTTAATGTTGTTTTTACTACATGGGAGCCTGGAGATCGTGCGAAGTGGAGGGTGAAGAGTAGGAAACTACTACCTAGACCCCGGGTTCCAAAATGTAGGATTTGTATGCAATCGGAGCTATTGTCATGATGGGAAATACCGTATGTTAAGCAGGTACATAACATAATAGTTATGTAGCTTTTGAAAGGGTATTGACCAGTGAACATTACCAATGTATTTACCAATCACAAACCAAGACATGGGTAGATTAATCCTGGCTCTGACTGGTACTCAGATACCTAAGTTAGCAAGGGTGTGTCTGACTTACAACGAGTTAATAGTATTAAGAAATATAATAATAATAGACGTCACTAATACTTACAGCTCATTACCTAGACTAGTTTTCTGAATGAGCCTAGGTAGGTAGGTACTGTTTTTACCTAATACTTAGGTAGGTAGTTAAATGGGATTATACCTCTCATGGGTTATACAGTTATACCCAGATATATCTATTCAACAAACAACACTACATAGTAGGTACCTAGGTATATTATTTTTAATCGACTTCAAAAAAGGAGGAGGTTCTCAATTGAGAACCTCCTCCTTTATATGTATATTTGAATAAAATCTGATAAATCAAAATAGATATTACTTCGTGCTAAGTAAATTTGATTTTTCAGGATTTGTTTGAAGTCGGTTTTATTTTTTATAATTTTTTTTTATTCAAATAAATTTGACACATTACATTGGGAAATTAACAGAATTAAGTGTTGCAACCAATCGAATAAAAATTTTTTTTACACATAGAATTATAAAGCGATGTTATAAGTCTACGTTTTTACAGACTGTAGGTACCTAATCAATCATAGGTAGGTACGCACTAATCAGCCTATTAGGTACGGATCCACTGCTGGACGTAGACCTCCCCCATGTCTTTGACCTCTCCCGATTTCACTTTGGGAGGGTGATTGACCTTAATACGGACAGACTTTTTGGTAAGTATACATGGTTTTGATATGAGTTATTGATAGATTTCAATATGCATCCATCGCATCATACAGATTACAACAGTGGAATATTGTTGTAAGGGAAGAGGCATGCCCATAAATATTTAAAAGACTTATTGTGTGCTCCATTGTTTTCAACTTTACATCCGCAATATAAAATAAAACCTTAGATTAGTTAACTTACAGAATACCACAAAGAAACATCACCTGTCTGACAAAGGCTCGTAAAACTAAAAATAAATATCTCACTTACCTATTGTGGATATGTATATATCATAATATCTTTCGTCACAATACCTGTGCACTATACACGTTTTGCCTACATTCGAATCACCTAAAACTAGTAATTTATACGTAGCAGAAAAATCTAAAGCCATTTTTTGTTTACTTTGTTGTTGGTACGCGAGCGATGGCTCAAAACATAGGTCGAACTGTCAAAGTGAGAAAAATCAATGAGGGTAAGTGCGCATGTGCGGGGTCGCCCCGATCTCGTATTGCAACAAGTATAAGAACTACCTACCTTACCCTTATACCTAATGCAAACCTATCTGGACGCTGATTCTCGGTTCATACGACACGAAAGCATGGACGGAAATTTACGAGTGAAACGTCATCTGTCTCATATTTAAGAACGGCAAAACATGGGACAGGTGACGATTCACCAGTAAATGTTCGTCTACACATTCATGTCGTGCGGTCAAGAATCGAGTTAATGACTAGTCTAGTAGTTTACAAAATTGCAATTTGTTCCTCATCTTAGCGTCTACCTAGTTGCAGTTTTAGGTCCGGTTTGATTAGCAACTACCTACAGGCAACTATGATTTAGATTTTTTTTTCATTTTGAGCAGTTCCATCCAGTTGCCTGAATATAAATAACAATAATAACACAAGTTGATCAGGTAACTCGGACCGTATAATCCTTGTTTCCTTAGGGCCTCAGTCGAAATAGGTAGTGGAGTTTGGAGTTTTAATACGTCCCAATATTTTGTGTGTTAATTGATTTTGTTCCAATTTATAGATATTAGGAGTCCCGCACACCGGCACAGCTGCCCCCGCAGCTGGGATGACCAAAATGCTTTCCCGTGAAACAAAAAAGAAAACAACCTGAGTAATTAATTTATGTTATTACTTAGAGCCTGCGCCTGTCTATATCAACACGGCAATACGGCTCACCACCTATTTACGTGGGACAAAATCGAAAAAGTGAAATGTGGGCATATAATGTGCCTCTGACTACCCCTTCGGGGATGAAAGGTGTGATCATATGTATGTATGATCCTACTTAGAGATAATTTATCTTATCGTATAATTAGTAGATAGTGACGAACAAGTGGAACTAGCAATTGACTATGCTGGATGCAAGACCTAAAGGGCATTTTTTTCATAATTGTGTACTTAGAGCGCTTGACAAGCACACACACACAGTCAGCTTGAACCAATACTTTTAAATTTTTACGCTACTATCGCTTGCACAAACCTCTGCCTCACACAAAAACAAAAAGTTTAGCTATATTCTCATAGAAACAATTGTGCTTCCGGATGTCGTGAGTACGACCATTTAAAAGCTCCATTTATATTACCGAAGTCCTTGATTCTGCCTTTTATCAGTAGGATTCATCTCGTAGTCTGCGCGTATAAATGCCTTGTGTATTTAATGTCCAGGACTCAACTGATGCCTTATCTTCACAGCCTTTGTTTTAGTACGTCTGTATGTTCATTTCTCAAGGTTGAGTTGTGCAGTACCTACTGTCAATGTACCCGCTGCTTTTATTTGGTTAAGGATAGGCCTAAATAAACTCTGCATTCGCAATCATAACCTACCATAACTATACATAGCAAATAGATAATACCCAAGCAACATGCTCACGTGAATAATGACGTCAATTTTAAGGCATCGAAAGACGTCGCATCACGTCATTAGAGACGTCAATTTTGACGTGAGGATGTCACAAATTAGTGCGTCATTAATGACGTGTTTAACAACGTCTAAATGTCGTCATATTTGTCGTGGCAATCACGTCCTAAATGACGTCTAAATGTCGTGATCAGCTTATCAGTAATTTCGACGTCAATTATAACGTCTACTATGTCGTCGCATTCGTCGTGATAATCACGTCATAAATGGCTAAATTAAGGTACCATTCGGATCTCGGCAGCTGCGGCCCGGCCGCTGCGGCCGACTGCTGCGCCCGTCGTGGCGCATCGTACCGCTCTATAGGGATTGCGCCGCCAGGCCGCGTGGCACTGCGGCAAGCATCGGACGGTTCTCCATACAAATCCATATAGAGCGGTACGATGCGGCTACGGGCGCAGCAGTCGGCCGCAGCTGCCGAGATCCGAATGGTACCTTTAGAGTTTGGACTTACCTACCTATTAAAAAACAAACAATAGATTAGTAAGAATAAGTTTTTATTAATTGTGGAATTAACAAATCTTAATTACTATGGTGCCAAGCCCGGTTTAACCTACGAAGAACTGTTTTTCTTGTCTACTCGACGCAAGTTTGGGTTTTGAGCCGGTGGTGTTTAATGAAGTTATTCGTATGGCAATGAAATTTCAGTAGAAAATATGAAGAAAAACAGTTCTTACTGGTATACCGAGCTTTACTTATAATCTAACAATAAAATCTCTATTATAAAATCATACACAATGTAACAAAGGAAAAAACACAAATTTATCAAAAATTGGTATAACAAAACACTTACATAATACATCTTGTAAGTCAATTATGGTTAATTGACTAGACATTTCAGAAGCCAAAAGTATGTCTAAATTAGTTGAGTCACAAGGATAATCATAAAACTTTTCATGGTGGCTAAACATGCTCCCAAATAATGCGGGAGTATTACCATGTAACACAATGATATTTGATATTTGCATTACAGTTTTATTTCTTAACATGCAATAACAATCAGCACTAGATTTTATCTGAAGAAGATAGTTTCCAAAGTCTAATTTGCTATATTGTTTTCCTCTATAACAAGGTGGTATTGGTCCTTGAAAATGTTCATGTGAATAGTTTATACCATTACACATTTTACTTGGTTTAAAATCTGTTTCGCTTATCCTGTTACCAACTTGTTGCAACGGTTTGTATGGTGATCTAACTTTTTTTTTTAAGTAACCCAAATAATTTTCAAATTTAAATGCAGAAAAATTGTCTAAAGCTCCATATTTTTCTACGTCGTCTGCAATATGTATAAGAGAGTGGACATTATATATAAGATATTGTTTTCCATATATTCTACTACAATCACTTACAAACAATTTAAGCAATTGCTTTGCATATCTGGAATATGTAGCGCATTTAGAAGAAATCAAAAATGAAATTGCACAGTGTAAAACTAAAAAATGCTCATATGTTTCTTTCTTTAATATTTTGAACAGAACGACTGGTCCCAGATACAATAAAAAGGTGCGGAATTCGGTAGCCTTCCAGCGATCAATTTCATTTACTCCTCTAGGTTTACGATTAAATTCTATTGGTACAAATTTATGCACATAGCTTAGTCTTTCGGTAAGTAAATTAATTGTTTTCGCATCTAGTTTTATATGTTTTACATCACCTTTAGTAGGCTTGACCCATGTGTGAAGTAGTTTTTTCATGACTCCTAAGCAAACGCTGTGCATGTAGTCTATTGGAAAAGCAGAAACCAAATCAATCGGTAAATCCAGTAAAGGGGAATTTTTAATATGGTGATCTTCATCAATTTGCAAACGAAAACTTTGATCTGTTCTTAATGGAGAATGTAATTCATCCAAAATTATACGATGCTCAACGTAACTTCCAGAACAAGTACATTTGTCACAACTTGAGTAGCCATTGTGTGACTTAACGCATTTTAAAAATGCACGAGCAGGCATATCACAAACAAAGTTGTGCAAAGATACTGATATTAATCGACCATCAAATAGTATACCGTCTTGTAAAAGTGTTTTAACTTCACCGATAAATAATTCTAGATAAGATTCTAGTGGATCGGGTTTTGTCGAACCGCAAAAAATACCAATAACAATGATACTATTTGTGAATCCTACAATATCTGCCAAAATTGGCCAGAATTGGACACTGGAGCTGTGAAAGAGTGGCAGTCCGTCAATATTTATGGATAACTTAATGTTGCTTATATTGCTGCAAGATAAAACAGACAAAAATCTACGTATAGAAGGTTCAATACCAAAATGAATATATTCACCGCTATTTAAAATTTTTAAACTGTACTTGTTATCTCCAGTTTTCATTAAGCTTCTGGCATCCGAAACAAGATTACTATGCCGTGATTGTAGGAATTTTAACAAAGAGGATAGTGCTACATGTGATATATTAAATTTATGAGCCCATTCCCGTAAAAACAATGACAAATCGTTGTCAAAAGCTTTCGTTTCTGGTTCAAGACTGCTAGTAGGTCTATAGTTATGAATATTCTGTGCCTCTACTGTACCACTTTGATAATTACTTTGGGACACAATTAAATCGTCTGTAGTACCTAGTAGTGGTCCATTAAACAAATCTGAAACATTACTATTAGTTGGTGCATTCAACAAATCTGTAACATTATTAATGGTATCTGTTTCAATCCCAGTGTCTAAAATTGTAGTATCACAATATGAATAGTCAGATTCTTCAATAGTAACCGATTCAGCATTATTTATATTTTCAGTTAAGATAGTTTTTAAATTCTGAGCTACCTTTCGATATAATTGACGCTTACTTAAAAAAGACATGTTTTTTTTACATTAAAGTGAACCGTGGTACCATAGGTAGGTTGCGTATAGCTAAATTTTAATTTAGGACTAAGTATGTATTAATTGGTCTCTTTCTAGTAAAGGTAGTTTTAGTTTAATTTTTGTGGCTGTAGAATCATACTTATTAAACCGATACTATCTATGAGTACCTATTCTTCTTATACCCGGCTTACATAACGAACGTTAGATTTCTTTTCTTGAATAGCTAATCTTTGAGGTGCATGTTTCAACCATATCTTGATATCGTTTTCAATATCTTTTTCTGTCGGCAGTTTGAACATCCGCTTAACAGTGCCTAGAAAAAAAATACACGGTATTTGTTTGTGACAATAAAACATAGGTAAGTAATTAAAGTGGTATAACAAATAGTTTATAATTACAAAAAGTATAATTGAGAATATTTTAAACTTACGAATGATTGCAGTCCTTAAAGACAACCCTTCAAAGGCAAATTTTCCTTTTTTTCCTCTGTAGCTATATTTAGCAGCTAATTTATTTGTAAGACAATGCTTCAAAATGGTATTAACAGTCCCAGTTCGGGAAACGGATGCAAATGATGTGAAATAGTTACACTGTAAATAAAAATAAAATCAATCAATCATAATAATTTTACATATAAAGCACATACCTATCAATTTACTCGTAATTTATGAATAAAACTATTTAAATAAAAAAATATATACTTAAGTAGATACTTTATCGTATAGTGCGTGTAGCTATGTTTAAATGTTTAGTCTGTGAATACAAGAGCTATACTAGCGGCACGCTACGATGGCCGTTTTGACGTTTGTCTTTATATTAAATAACTACGTTTAAAGGAGCCATGGAACTAATAAGTACTTCTTATTAGTTCCATGAAAGGAGCATATTGCTGTTCTTTATTGTCAATAGTGGTGTGCAGTATAACTGCGTGCCGCTACTACATATAATGTACCTCTCGCTCGCACGTTTCGACATTTTGAAAGATATATATTTTATAAAATCACTGATCCCATTTTTTTAAAATCGCAATCCAACATTTTATGTGCAATCACATTGCACACAGTTTAGTAAAAAAATAATTTTAATCGATACAAGTTTACCTACTCAAAAGTTTGCTTAAGTACTAAAACTAGTAAAGCAAACTTTTGAGTAGCGAGAGGTACATTAGCTCCTGTATTCGCCTTCAACGGGAAGCTAGTTTGGAATTGATTGCAAAAATTGGGTACCAAACAGACAGAAAAGAAAGTGAGTTAATAATGCATAGTCATTCAGTTTTGAGCTGTGTTTCAAGTTATTAAGAATTGATTTTAAAAGTCATGCAATAATTTTATTTAAATTGATAACAAACCAGTTCAGTCAAATTGTTGTCATTTTCAAGGTGAGTTTCCAATGATTTTAATTCATCTTCTTGATGAAGTGGAAACTGTACAGGTAACTCCAAGTCAGTATTTTTTAAATTATTTGTATTAAGTTCATTTTGCTGTCTCATCCAACTTAATATTTGGTTATTTTGCTCCACAATAGTTGCTAGCATTCGAAGCGATTTATGTTCAAAAGCTGTAATTAAATAAGTCGAGATTTAGATACAATTAAGATAAATTATTAATCAATGAGTTTTCTATGGTACAATGTAGTAGTAGTAAAATGATAGCTGATTTTTAACTACAATAAATTGAGTAAATAAATAAGTCAGTATATTCTACCACTCAACACGGGCGTAGTTGCAGAAAAGCCATCTGCAGGCTTAGCACCTCTTAATTCAGTATGAGGCGTCGTGGGAACACTTAATTCTTCAGTATACAAAGGTTGTGATGACCCTAAAACACATAAAAATAGTACAAAGATATAATTTTCTTTTTAACTAAATAACACCCAACAGTCACATACATTGTCCCCAACCCACACACTACAAATTTTGAGTATTTATTTGTTACTCAATCATAGCAAGACAAAAACAATTCAGTGAAAAATAAGGCATAATGTAATGCAATGTAATAACGATAATATTTGTTTTGAGATCAGGCAAACGGGTGGCTGAACTAGCAACCACCACCAGTCACCTAAAGAGTGTAAGTCGAGATTTAGATACAATTAAGATAAATTATTAATCAATGAGTTTTCTATGGTACAATGTAGTAGTAGTAAAATGATAGCTGATTTTTAACTACAATAAATTGAGTAAATAAATAAGTCAGTATATTCTACCACTCAACACGGGCGTAGTTGCAGAAAAGCCATCTGCAGGCTTAGCACCTCTTAATTCAGTATGAGGCGTCGTGGGAACACTTAATTCTTCAGTATACAAAGGTTGTGATGACCCTAAAACACATAAAAATAGTACAAAGATATAATTTTCTTTTTAACTAAATAACACCCAACAGTCACATACATTGTCCCCAACCCACACACTACAAATTTTGAGTATTTATTTGTTACTCAATCATAGCAAGACAAAAACAATTCAGTGAAAAATAAGGCATAATGTAATGCAATGTAATAACGATAATATTTGTTTTGAGATCAGGCAAACGGGTGGCTGAACTAGCAACCACCACCAGTCACCTAAAGAGTGTCATACAAAATTCAAGGAACCCCAAAATCACATTAAATCAGTTTTATTTCATTTGTTTATTGTTTAAGAAGATTGTGTATATTTTAACTCATCTATTCTCTCAGATCTCCTATGTTTTGGGCAGGCATTGTGGTAGAAGTCATATGCAAACAAAGACTTACCTCTCAATTGTGTAGGAGGTGTAGTAGGAACACTTACTAGTTCTTCAGTAGGCATGAACGGTTGTAATGACACTAAAAACAAATATAATGTTATTAGTAAACACCTATATGAGATTGAAACTAAGCCAATATCAACTTATGTACTAAAACAAAATAATGACAGGTAAATATTACTTTACCTCTATGTGTAGGTGTGATGCTTGTTGTATCACCATCAGTAGACAGAGATGGTTGGACTGAACCTTAAAAAAACAAAGTAAAATAATAATGTAAATTTTTCAAAAGATTTCTAATTATAGGAAATAATCAATTTGCTATAGTAATGACAATGACAGGCGTTTGTAAGTTTTCATTAGATACCTAACCTACCTAAGTACCTATACTCAATTTAGCTATTTAATTTATTGCAAATATTAATGGAACATGCAAGTTATATTGCATGTATATTATGCATACCTACATAACATAAAACAATGTACAGTCGCCCACATTAATATTACACTTTACTATGTACTTACACTTTAAAGTGTATTGTATGTGTTGAGATGTCTTATAATGTAATTTCAAATACAATTCAATGACAATTGTTTGTGAATAGAAAATGGTTTTGTCACATCTGGTAATCTGTCCTTACTTAGTATCATGTCTGGTAGATGCAAAAGTAATGAGATAATTTACCAGACGTGAAATCAAAAGTAATGGTTTAATTTTGAAAATTTACATATATATTATTGCAGACAACTGAACTTACTATGAATACATATTTATTTTACCTTTCAAACTTCATCTTTGACAACCAGACTACACCTAGTGGTAAAACTGTACCATTAAAAATAAAAAATAGGCAGGCTAAGTTTCTGAAAGTTATTTAAAGTTTTACCTGGATTTTCAAATATTTTGACCAATTTGCGAGTATGACTTAGTGATTTATGAACATTAAATATATCATCATCCTCTTCATCGCTAGATAATATCCGCTTTGATGGCCTTGTTTTACGTTTTTCAATTCTTTCCTCTCCATCAGTCACATCGCTGTTTATCTCTGCTTCCTTTGCTTTTTTTCGTGCTAGTAGAATATCATCTAAAATTTAATTAAATAAGGTAAGTATTGTAGAAAAGTTACTTAGGGATGCCCATTAGTCGCCTTAAGAACTGTGAAAATCCTTGCTATATACTTATAGCTATTTTCAATCCATGTTAGATTAGAGCAGCCTAAAAACCCCAACACCAGAGTTGATCACGAGTCCACCAGCACATACAAACTTGCAGTTTTAAGCCATGGTAGATGCCTTATAGCAGCCTGAAAACTCCAACACCAGAGTCACGAGTTCACCAGTACATGCGAACTTGCTTGCTTGCCATGCAGTATTATGTGTATGTGTACACAGCAGGTAGCAGGATAAGTGAGGAAAGTGAGAAGATAGGTGCAATCATATGGGAACCAATGGCCATGCTCACACTACTAGCGCCTTGCAAGGCTAGTATCTTATAACTAGTAAATCACCTTTCCGTAAGAGCCCCACTGACCTTTCATGTAGTTGGACGGCCTGCCATCCATAATATAATATTATACCTTGCTGTCTGCTGACAGTTGACATGCAGGCTTGCAGCAGTAAAATCTGTTACTGTGTACAACCTGCAGTTTGTACACATAACAAAGTCTACGAAAACACTAGAAACATTATTGTGAAGATATACCATTTTACAAAGATAAACATAACCCAACAAATATTTACTGACTCTAACCTAAAATATTTCAGGTGCCAGAAACTGGTGAACAATAAATATGTATCCTACCAACGTCGATAACTCGATCATACTTACCAGTCTCGAAAAATTTCCGCCTCAATTGTATTATAGGCCAATCTTCGGCTGGATGTTCATGTTTAACAAGAAGTTTGTTATATTGAGCAGAAAACTTCGAATTGGGCCAGAAACTTTCTAACTTTCTTGGCGTAAGCCATACTGATGAGACTATGACCACGTTACCAGCAGTCCCCTCATCCTTCGATTCTTCTTCAGCAACCACGTACATCTTAACCCCTAGGATTAAGAAAAACATTTCACTTTACTGACCAATGTAAGAAAATGTCCACCACGAAATTTGCTGCTCTCGTCGGCGTCGTACCTAACCTACTCTTTAACACACACACAGAACAAACAAAACAGGACACAGTTGGCCCAAAACTCAAAAACTAGGCCACTGTGATTATTTATTAGCGTAGGTACCTTACCTAATATAATTAATTGATTTGTGAAATTGTAATCCGCTTATCCGCCTCAGCCTCCGTAGGAGTAATAGGTAGTATTCTGTCACAGAATTTCTGTGGCCTCAGCCGCCGAGTGCAAAGAAAATGTATGTGTAATACTACGAACGAAAGCCGAGTCTACTTGTCTTGTAATTTAGTAATATACTCTCTAATCTGTGAGCCGAGTGCCGGTCGTTTCGCCAATGCCCGCCTTAAAAAATGTCAAATACTTTTTTTTTTTAATTTTCATTCGACGGATTGGGTAGAGGCTATGATTAAAATAAATTATTTCGTTTGAGCCATGCAATGCAACTTATTAAATTATTGCGAAAAATTACTTACCTCGATTTTTATTTTTATGTTCTAACTTATTAAAAACCTGAAATCAACATTAAAAGTGAATGATTTGACAACGGCTAGACGTGACGTCATACTTTAGTATTTCATACTAAAATGTACCGAACATGCCGTTTTGACGTTTAAAACAAAGGCACTGATTTGTTATTTGACTTGACCACAGACATATAAGAGGACTTGACAGTCACCATCCCCATTGCGATAAAGCCAAAAACGTCTTTTGTTGAAGTTATTTACGGCGAATTAGTCCATTGAAATGTTACAATTTAAGGACCTTATTGCATTTGTTAGAGGACGCAATTTTATTTTTGAGACATGTGGGGGGGTCAATAGAAGCTTAACCCCAAGTTTGTGGGGTTGCCGCCCTTGTCCCCCGGCCGCCATCTTGGACAAAGGGGTGCAAACACCTTTATCGCAATATCTCGGAAACTATGCGTTCTACAAAAAATTCGTAAAGACATAATTTGTAGCAAATCGCTTTGCCTACAAATATGTTCATACAACTTTTGCCCTAAATTTAAAATTAAAGAAGTTATAAGCAAAAAAGTGAGAAAATTTCTATAAAAAAATTCTTTTTTCACAACAACAAATGCAAAGCTCATTTAACATTTCAATGGACTAAATGACGATACACAGCGCAGGTTAACGTCATGTGATGACGTTTTATAAGGCGAAAGACGATGTATAGCTCCGAATCACGTTACTTGATGACGTCTTAAAAAGCAAACGACGACACATAGCTCCGAATCACGTTACTTGATGACGTCTTAAAAAGCAAACGACGACATATAGCTCCGAATCACGTTACTTGATGACGTCTTAAAAAGCAAACGACGACATATAGCTCCGAATCACGTTACTTGATGACGTCTTAAAAAGCAAACGACGACATATAGCTCCGAATCACGTCATTTTAATACGTCATATATGGCGAAGGACGTCATTGTTTCAAAGATGACGTCAGTTTATCGTCATTTATCACGTGAGCATGTTGCTTGGGTAGCTGTCTCCTTGAAATGGCAAATAAAAAAAAATATTACGGGAAGACTCATAAAAAGACCAAAAATAATATAATTGTGCACAAAATCATAATTTTGTGTGTAAAAAATATATATGTTAAATATTTTATGATTAGTATTTAATATTAACCACTTAGAATCGTCGCGTCGTTGTCAATGTAGCTATGAAGTTGCATAAGGCTAATGAAGTTATGATGAGCTATTACTGGTGCCTACTTTACGCAAGTATTTAATAGATATAGGTAGGATTTAAAACTTATAGGTAAGTACCTACTCTATGTCAGATTTTCTCGATTTATGTAATAATTAGATTAATAAAGCTACTGTCCGTGGTTCATCAGTCCACAGGTCGACTCATTTCACGTTTCTATGAATATATTATTGAGAGAGAGAGAGAGCTTTCACTCTGAAGATGCCATGTTAAACGCCCTACCACCCTACTTCCGATCAATCCATCGAGGGTTATCAATGTTTCTTCACTTCTTCGACGCTGTCAACAAGAAAGACTTCACTTCTTCATTCGCACTAGTAGACACAGAAAACGTGTTTATCCTTGTTGTGCCGGAGCCCTCGTTTAGACAGGGCCCCATGCCTTCTTTCGCGTACAATTAGATTGGGGAATGACCTTACTGCCTAGATTATCCCAAATATCTACTGTATTGTCTTTGAAGGGTGTAACCTCTGATGTTGTAAGTGTTGATAGCCTACAGTGACCCATTTTTACCAGGTCAGTCGCAGGTTTTCTATCTATTTACTCACCTTTACTAATACAATATAAGAAACTCTCAGTTTTACTTAAAAACTTCAATCATCAAGCATCAAGCTAAATGTGAATTTGGCAAGCTTTTACCACTGTCTTAGTCTTAGACGATACAATAGTAGGTATTGGAGTTTCAACGATCCTCGTTGATCTGTACCTATAGATAGAACAGAACTAAGACGAAAGTTTTACACCACAGCAAAGTAAATGGCTTTCTGAGTTGTCTGCATACGACATTCCGGGACGTACGGTAGCGCCGTGTAGGCAGAACAACGACTTCATTTGTCAAATAACCGCAAGGCAGGGAGAGAGACATGCAGCCACCGCACCGGCGCGGCGCGGGCGCAACATGATGTATTGTAAACGGCGGTTATTTTGAAGTTTGTGTTCCGTTTACCATTTCAATGCGGTATAAATTGCCACCGTGCCACTTTTCCCTGTAATTTCGCAGCAACAGATACCTATGTTTTGTTTTCTAAATAATGCTCAGGTGAGGCGAGGGTTTTTGAATGATTTAGTTGTAATGGTTCCTAACTAAGTGACCAAAAATTTTATTAATAACAGCAGAGTAAGTCGGCTGGTTGGTTTTGGTCCTGTCATATTCATTAAACTTAAGCTTTCACAGCCAGCAGTACGATCCCGATTAGATATCATTGTCTTTGACCAAGATAGTGCATAGTGAATGTTTAAGTAATGGAGAAAGTCAGGACTTGCGATCCCTACTTCCCTTTATTTTAATTTTTTTTAACGTGAGGAATATCCTACACGGATGCTATGTCGGACTATTACCGATTAAAAACCACACGTTCTCTCACTACAGCCTACGATTGGGAGCCCCGGATAAGACTTGGAAGGATGACCCCAAGATTCCCAACAATCAAGGCGTACGTGAATCTTTTACGTCACACTGTCGTCTTGGGCCTCTTCTGTAAGGCCAGTGAGCGGGCCCCTCAAGGTCCTTGCAGAACTAGACAAACTTTTTTTACGTTTGCCTTTTAGTCTGCCATGTGCTTTTTCACTTCACACAGGCCTGCCGTTAGCAAAAATGACAACCCTTGAACCTTGAGAACTGGTTTATCGTAAATATCTAATATAGTAATCAAGTAACAGTGGGCGTTACAAACAAACAGTATAAATGCAAATACAGTTCACACTTAGTACGAGTAGGTGATTATTTATACAAACAGCCTGTAGGTGTTTATAAAGGTGTATATTAATCACGTGTTGAATAATAATGGTAAGTATCTCGAATGATATGTACCTACAAAAGTTCTGCAGTTCTGTTCTGTAAATAAAAAGTACATAGACCGATAGATGGGCACATAGGTAGGTACCTTACTGAGATCTGGAGGGCTCAACTCAAGCCAATTTCACTTGCAAGTGATACCGACTGGCTAACGGACAAGGTCGTGTCGAAGGAAAGAAACAACCCCATACCAATACATCTGGCTAGCTTGGTAGGGTACATTAGTAATCCATAGGTACATCCAATATTGCCAAAAATTGTAAATAACTAGGGATGTCAATAGTTCCAGAATTCCCAAATAAAGAAAGTTTTGAGTTCAATTTGTTCCTATTCTGATATCAAAATGTTTTCTCACTTTACTCTCTTTTAACGTGGGTAATATGAAATGATAATCGTGCTTTAGCAAAAGCTTTCATTTATACCGATACAATCACCAATGTTACTCTCAATAAAAATACAGCAAATACGTTTTTGCACATTGGTGTAAATTACAAGTTTATTTGTAAAGCATCGTAATGAATAATGACTATCAAGTTTGCTGGTCATTCGTTATCGTAATCGTCTCGACGGAATATCTATTAGACTATCGCTTTCGGTCGCAGAGTGCTCTATTGTCTGCGATATTATGTTTTTTCTTTTAATGAGCCTGCAGATCCGGCTGATCGTTACCTAATCGTGCACTGACGCACTTGTGGGAATTTCGAATGGAGCAATTTGTTATTGAATGTCTTTTGCCGTCATTGCGTTCTCTTGCAGTGCTGTGTTCAAGTTCTGAGAAATTTGGCTTCCTGTCACTAATACTATAGTTGATATACATATATATATATATAGGCTTTCTTCCGCGTACGCTTAGGTTGTGGAATGATCTCCCTGCTTTGGTTTTCCCAAACGCCTACAGTATGCGGTTCTTCAAAAGGGGACTTAGAAGGTTTTTAAAGAGTCGGCAGCGCGATTGTGGCGCCTCTGGTGTTGCAAACGTCCATAGGCTGCGGTGACCACCGGTACATCTGGTGGGGCCGTATGCTTGTCTGCCACTCTAGTGGTATAAAAAAAAATACCTACCTATATTTGCATTTTAGGGTTCCATACCCAAGGGACAAAACCGGAACCCTATTACTGAAACTCCACTATCTCTCCGTCTAATTGGATCACGGTTGTATACAGCCGTGATTGCTAGACAGCTGAAATTTGTACAGATGATGTATTTTTGTTGCCACTAATAAACAAATACTAAAAACGTAAAAAATAATATTTAAGGGCTCCCATAAAACAAACTTTTTTTTAAGTTTTTGATACAGAACCCTCCGTGCGCGAAACCGACGCTCTTATCCGGTTTTTTTACCTTACATTCCTAATTAGTGAGTTAAGTAATGAGTCACTTTTTGACGTAGTTTTGGAGAATTACCTACAACTTAAATTTACCAACTTAAATTGTTTTTTACTGGAAATACAAAATAAATGTATTTCCAGTGAAGAACGCTTTGAGAACACACAACTTCTTTCCAGAAATTGCATGCCCGTCGAAAAATTTGCGGATATTTACTTAATAATGACGGAACTCGTATTATTCACTTCAAAGGGTATTTTTTCGTGTGTATAGGAAATCCCCTCGAGTGTCATGCCGGACTCAAATTGACTTAAACCGCACGTTCCATATTATCTATCCGTCTAGCATCGGGTGACCTGGGTCTGCTCGGAAGTATGTCCATACAGGATTCTCGGCAAAGAACCTTAGTTCAAAGCGTAATTCTGCGTAGGTAATAGGTATAGTACCTGCCAGTCGGCATACTAAATGATAATACAATATCCAATCACTTACACACGACCATTAGTATTATTATTTATTACTTTAGGTACCTACCTACTGCTACGGGTGCAAAGTGTAAACAGCGAATGAGAGTCACGGTCGTACAGTAGGTACTATACTATGATGAATTAATTTTCTGTAGTAACTAGGTACTCGTACGTAGGTATGTTCATTGCATGATAGTATCGACAATAGGTCAAGAACATGATGATACCTAGATAATATCAATAAATGTTACCTAAGTTGGTTGAAAATTAAATGTGGCAACGGAAGTACTTAGTATCTAGCATTCATATTCGCAAAATGCCTAAAACTTGAAAACTGATTCAACTAAGTTTTACTTTGTAAACTGTATGAGTGTTATAATGAATCACTGAAATAACGTCCAAAAATGTCTATTTCAGTCAAAAATCAAAAACTATAGATATTCTTGCAATGGGGTGCAAAGGCGGTTGGAAAAGTAAAAACAAAATTAGTCAAAACATTCATCAACATAGCGACTGGGGGCCACCGTCCCAGTCTGTAATACTATAGAAAGCGGCCCTCAAGTTGGCGGCCCTATGATGAGCCTCTTCACGCTCCGCTTGAAGAACCCAGAATTGTAAGAGGAGGGTAACACGTGCGCTGGCAGGTCGTTCCAGGTTTTTATGGTTTGACAGAGAAACGATCTTTTTAATCGTTCAGTTCTAGCAAAGATTCTCTCTACTGTGTGAGAGTGGCACCTCTGTCCAGTACGCGTTGTTCGGGATCGGAAAGGAGAGGGTAGGATTAGGTTGAAGACGAGTTCTTTAGAACACTCACCGTGATAGATACGGTAGAATGCAGCCAAAGATGCAATAGGCTTTATGTTGATAGGTTACCACTTAGTATCTACTTATCACTATTTTGGTGAAAAGACGAGAAATATAATCTTATAGCTACTAAGGTGCGAACACAGCGAAACTAAATAGCCTTCCAATCAAAGAAAATAGGCAGTAGCCTTCGTCTAGCAGTAGACTGCTATACGCTGATTTGACTGATTGAATGCTATTTCTGAATACTTTCATTTTTAAGACCCGCCATGTCTTTGCAGAACGACGCCATTCGCGGTGAAACCATTGAAAGTGTCGACCATCAAAACTGTCATAGAGCTGAAGAGTTGACCGGATCTGAGGCGCCAGTCTCGACATAGGTAATCATTTGCATTATTTCTGCATTGCTATGGACTAGTGGCAAGAAGCCTATTGCAATTTCATGGATAACGTTATTTATAGGTACCGACACTAAAATCTACCTCAAATGATATGGTGTCCCGAATTCTATTCCTCTTAGAACTAGTTATATTCTCAGTTACACTCGGTTTAATGTCATCTGAAACAGCGACAGTAAATTATTTTTTCGGAGCATCATAGAGTTAAATTAGTCAGCTTAGTATCCATTTGTTTACTTACCTGCCGTAGTATTTACTTTTCTCTTATTTTAAACGTAGTAAGTACCTACTCTCTTGTTTGTTAAGAACTCCTTTGTTTCTTTGTAAATTTAATAAACAGCGTGAAGTTCAAAAGAGTAAAATAAGTTTTTATTACCTTCTTAAATCAAGCGTTCTATTTTTAACCATGCCTAGTAAGTTTTGTAAAACAAACAGGCTGAGGTGGCAGCAACGACGCGGCGCCGGCGCCGGTGTGATATTTACATGGAGGCCTTGTACGAAACAATTTGCGAACAATGAGAGAGACTGTCATAATGTTCCCGGAACCTGGTGAGGCGACCTCAACACCGACCTCTACTGTGCATGCACGAACGTGACCACAAACAAAAGATTCACGGAATATACGCGTGAATTGCGAGTACGCGTATATGCACCGACTACGTACCCGTATATGCAATAGATATAGGTAACTAAAGCTTCCAGGCTAAGAGTTTTATATAACAGATAAGTGGAGCTTTGCACAATTTCGAATGAATCTTTGATTCGCAAGGAAAATACGTCTATTTGCTGAAAAAAAATATTAAAAATTCTATCTTTCTAATGAAGCAAAATGAAAAATGAACGACGTAATCTACAACCCATACCTAGATGTTACAGTCGAGCTTCTGATAGAAAATGGAAACCTCTTGAGATATAATTCAGGCAGCGAGCGCGTAGCACTGAAAACTGAAGTTTAAGCTCTGAATGTACTTCACGAACACCAGAAATCATTAGAAAAATAGTAGCTGGAGCAAACTGACCACAACAGTTTGCTTCAGCTACTTTTTTTCACGTTTTATGTATGTCACGTTTTGCAATTGGCTTATGTGTTAGGACTTTTATGTTTTAAACACGAAACTGTAAGACAAACTAATAAAGTAGGTATGATATGAGGCAGCTTTACTTAATTTGACTCCATAACAACAATTATGTTAATGATACTTTTGATTTGTTAAACGTATCTACTTATGTAGGTACAGAAATAATCGATCAATAGAATTAATACAAAAACATACCTTGTTGTCAGAGATGCTCACATCGCATAAACAAAACCAAATCATTAATATGCTTTGCTGTAGATATCATTTCAGGTATTGTAGAAGGCAGGTCTATTCATAATCGACGTTGCAACTACTAACATAATCTGCATCTGTACCTATCTATAATCTTTCTGCCTATGTAATTTAATAGTGTCCGTCTTTTAGCACGTAAATGGATAATATATCAGAGTCAAAGATCGACCATTCAATAGGATGTGAAATGAATGCTCCAACTTGAGGAAGCTACGATACATTGAATATTAATTACTGGATGTTCGGTTACGTGGGTATAATGTTTTTATTGATTTAAGGAGATGAGCTCTGAGATATTAATATTATGTAATTTGCAAATATGTTCACTTCAATTATAATCCAGTTAATTAATAGAGAAAGTTTTAATGTAAATAAATTGATTTATTTCTTACTCTTAAGGTTGTTTTACACCGGCTAGGAAGCGATGAGGGATCGTAATATAAGTTATGGCCATAATGCTACAAATATCACATAAACCTGTGTTGAAAGTCTACGACTACGATATACACAGAAACTAAATTCATACATTGTTTGTATTCATGCAAACTACCAACATTATGACGGTTTTTTTTTTACGCCAAATCTAAACTGCTGACACGTTTTACTCCGTGGTTGTATCTGACTAAGTCATGTGTTTAGAGAAGTTTGTTCTTTGTAGATGTCTGCTCTGTCTGTTTTAAGAACACATCTATTATCAGCCCTCACACTCACTATGACTTTATTTATATCGGATTTATATCGGGTCAAATTTCATTATTTATACGAATATTTGGTCAAATTTTACTCTTCTCTTCTACGCATTCTTCTGCTAGGTCGCGTAGTGCTTCGCTAGGAACTCCCAATCATTATTCCTTCCTGCTACGAATAAATAAGTATTTAAGATGTTACCATATTTAGGTAGGTGGTAACATTCATAAAGCTTCTTTACAAAGTGCTACGCTTATATGTTTGTGAGCGCATCTGAACTTATTCGTATTCCTAGACACAAGAGGGAAGGGATGACAGGACTATTATCTCCAATAGATATGACTTCGCAATCTTGATAACTTTCTACTGCACTCACTACATCTACTAACTGCATCTACCCATGCACTATAATATACCTATAGATATGTCGCTGGATAAAATTAGAGTTCAAATTAAAAACCTAACCGAAATGTATGCGATCAAAATCCTTGATGGTTAGTTCAATGTTTTGACCAAAAATCAAACCTAAGGTTTTATCATAACCCTGCGACTTGCGACAGATACGCTCAGTCTCTCAGTTAAATAGATCATTTTGCAGACCACACCATAACATTGCCGGTCTAAAAACCACTAACAATCTACTTTGTTGAGTGTTAGGTACTTACCTACCTGCTGCTATGCTAACAAAATTGAGTATCTGCCTAATGTTATTTATTATGTAATATCAAAGAGTGTAAGTAAGTAGTACTCACTACATAGTAATAGGCAATTATGTGCTTGTTAACACACCATTACTTTTTTGCTTCACTTGTACATCTACGACGTCACACTAAAATAATAACCGTTACTGACTGTGATTCCTAAAGTTTATCGTTAAACTCACGAGTTAGTAATGCTTGTGTTTGAAATGGATTAAGTTGATAGTGTAATGGCCGGGAATCAAACTTGGTTGGTAACAACGCAATCCCGACGATGTCGCGTCGACGCAGGATACCGACGCACAGTGTTTTATAATCGCTCAGTAGCGGTCACTCTCTTTTTATGGCCAGTAACGATAGATATAAACGTAGTACAGCATAATATGACACACAAAAAATTCAAAAAAAATTGTTTTTGAAATTATGAAGCTTTTCTTAAAAGGTCATTGAACTTTAACAAAAACATTTTTACAGATTTTGCTCGAAGTAATCAAAATTGACTGTGGTTAAAATTACCAATGAATGGAGGAATATATTCGTAATGATGTGTAGAAATTACAAGTCTGCACCTGCCCTAGCATACGAAATAAAAATTAATTTTCAAATTTTAGAAAAATAAATATAAAAACTTTTCTAGTGAACGGTCGCATTTTTTTTCACTATGTAGTTTCCTACTCATAAATTTTTAATTTTTTTCAATGCAGGACAGCTGAGATAAGACGTTTCTAAGTTTTTCATAATTTTCTATGGAAATAGGGTTGTCACAAAAAGTTTTGATGTCTGAAATTTATAACATTTAGAATGATGATACAATTGAGATATAATTGAAATGAAATTAAATATTGGCTTGAAAGTTTTGCAATGGGTTAGTGATATTGTAGGTACCAATTTAATATAAAAAGTGTACTTGTTTATTTTAGCGAGATTTTTAAAATTTTTTCTTTTTTTCATAGGAATTCCTTGACGGTCGATTTTTTTAAAAATGTTTTTTTGTTAATTGCGCTGATGAGTACTACCACAAAAAAAAATAACGCGCTACAAGCACAGGACAGCTGCGATATTCAGTTTTTAAGATTTGAGTTAGTGTTGTATCTCAAGTCAATGGTCAATTCAGTTGTGGTCTTTATATTTTCATGTGTTAGGAATCAAAAAGAAATCCAGATTTATTCATTGATATTACACTTATCTTCTTACGATATGGCAAACTGAACTATACCATAGACATGAGTGACAACCCTTACCCCTCACAACTTTAAAATTGAATTTCGCAGCTATCCTGGGCTTGTAGCGTCAAATTTTTTTTTGGTAGAAGTACTATCCGCAATTAACAATTCGGCATCTAAAAAAAATGCGACCGTCAAGGGATGCTCCTAGAAAAAAAAATTACAAAAAAAATATTCTCGCTAAAATAGACAACACTCGTTCATTTTATTTAATAAAAATTCTCTCTAAAATAGTTTCGCATTATACACCGTGCGGTTATACACCATTAAAATCGTTTCTACTTGGTTTCTTTTGATAAACGTTTTATTTAATTTAAATTTAGGATTGTTATTATTATTTCAGTAAAATGTAGTTTACTCTTCATATACGTAAACATATAATTAATACAAAAGCACAGGCTGTTTTGATTCATAATCATAACACATAAAAAATTTAAGGACCACAACTGAACTTTACCATAGATTTCAGTGACAACCCTAACTCAAAACTTTAGAGCTGAATATCCCAGCTGTCCTGGGCTTGTAGCGTCTAATTTTTTTTGTGGTACTAGTACTATTCACAATTAACAATTCAGCATCTAAAAAAAATGCGACAGTCAAGGGATGCCCCTAGAAAAATAGAAAAAAATAAATGAAATAATTACAAAAAAAAATATTCTCGCTAAAATAGACAACATTCGTTCACTTTTTTTTTATAAATCGAAGCCTAAACTATAACTCAATCATGCAAAAATAAAACCACGAAAATAATACGAATAACAAAGGAGATGAAGGGTTTCTATGGTTTCTATGGACTTTTCTCGATTTCTTAAATTTTTCTAAAACTATGGGTGATAAACATTTTGGAGTTTAACTATCTGCTTAGTTTGGCTATTATCCATCATAAAACATAAAAAGAAGAGAGTGACCGCTACTGAGCGATTATATTACACTGTGCGACGCGCTAGATATAAGTAGGTATAGTAAGTTCAACTCATCTGTGCGCGCGGCCCTATGTGTGGGTAAACCTCGTATAAACACAGTGACTTCGTGTGCGTGACAAGAGGTACAGTGAAGTACAAAATACAAAAACACTCGTTTAACTAAAATAGAAAACTTAAGGGGTGAAATGTATGTTAAACATATTACTTAATATGTTTTGCTGCTAAAAGAATAAAATAGAGGAAATTTAGGATTCGCTGCTCTCTACAAGGTTAATTATAAATTCAGATTCCATATCAAAATGTCCATAGTATTCTTCTTCTTTGTATTACGCCACATCTCTTCATCAATTTGACCTTAACGTTCGTTTATTAATTTCATTATTCCCATCACATCGATGCTATGCGAGGCATTATATATTTTTTTTATTTCCCCGTACATTTTCGATTGGGTTTAGTTCAGGATGATACGTTGCCGCGGTGGTAGCCGAAGAACTTTTAAGCCATGTGGCTGAAGAATGTCACCAATCTTATTACAAACTAGCTGACCCTTGCAACTTTGTTTGCGTCACATAAGGTTTACGAAAGGAGAGGTATTTCTTCATCAGACTCAACAAGCAGCGTGTAAAACTGCCCTGCCCTCTCCCAAAGGAACCGTGCAAAATATCGGGATCAAAAGTATCCCAGAACCTTCTTCGGATCATAAGCTCAGATTGTACCAAGTTTCATTTAAATCAATTCAGTAGTTTCAGCGTGATACTTATTCGGGATACAGATAGACAGACAGACGGACATGAAAATTTTCAATTACATTTTCGGCTTCAGTATGTATCGATTAGAGAACGCCCTCCAATTAAAATTTTCAAATTATCTTCCAATTGTAGAGACTCTCGACTAGGCTTGCCAACTTCAAAATGCGAATTTGCGGGAAATGTTGATTTCAAATGCGGGACAAGGATTCAAAAAGCGGGATCTTACGAATTTTGTTCAGAATACGTGAACTTTAACGGATACTGAAATTCACGCGGGAGAAGCCGCGAGCATCATTTAGTTTAAATATAATTTCCATACGCTTTTTGCTATGTTGTAAGTTTTACACGACAACGCATTTTCTTTCTCCAAACGCATGATACTGTAACTGTACTGAACTTTTTTAAAAAGCTGTCAAAAAACCAATATAGCATTCGGTCTTTTTACCCTTATCCTCGTCAAAAAAATTCTACAAAGCGATTGGAAAGTTTTCTCCAAGAAACGAAAAATAACTTTTTAAGTCAGGAAACCCGTTTAGAATTTTCTCGACAGGAGGATGTAATGAGAGCCATCTTGTTCCTTGTTATCACATGTCTCACTATTGTATTTGTATACTGTAGATTAGCATCAGCGAAAAATTCTTTAAGTGTTTGAACTCTTTGTGCATGATACGACAGGTGACCATATACTTTTAAAACCAAAGTTTCCACATCAAATTCACATTTTGCACCAGCATGCGCAACAGCATCATGCAACATGTGTGCAGAGCATCCATTCGCCATTTTGGTTCCGTAAATATGTAAAAACGGAATTATTTCTCCTGAAACATTAGCATTATTAGCGGAATACGCAGATGCGTTTCGCAAATCAAAAGGGGCCTGGTTTAGAAAATGACGAAAAAGAGGTGCAAATAAAAGCATTTTTGTCGGATAAAGTAAACGGAAAATTATAGCCAAAAAAATGTTTTTAATCTTGGTACAAGATGTACCTATATTAATTATACTTAATGTCTGAAACGATCATAAAGTCAGCCCCAAATTTTTAGATGAATGCATTTTATGACTTCAATTTTTATCGACGCGCTAGAAAAATATATCCCAACTTAAAAAGAAAATATGGTACATCTATAACTCGGTTTTCTTCGATTTTGAATAAGTAAGAGTATTAGCTTATTACAGCAAAAATAAGATCTAAAATACAACAGTTCCTAGCTTGAAGGACGTGTGTTTTGTATGGTCAAGGTCGTTAGCCCTATGAACGGCCTATACATATCTATACATATCTATCGCTTTCTTATTGGGGTCTTCATAGAAATCAAGCAAACTCCTCTGGACAATAGAATCTAACAACTACATATAGGAAATAACTTCACATTTCTGTAATTTGATGCATCGCTAGAAATACTGTAAACGTAAACGTTTGTTGCTAGATCAAGAAAAGCGGGATATCACGCGTCCCGCTCAGGGTGTAAGCGGGACGTCTTGTTATGGGTCTCAGAAACGGGACGTCCCGCGTATAGCGGGACGGTTGGCAGCCCTACTCTCGACCCTCCACAGTTTTTTTAGATGTATAGAGTATGGTCTTTTTACTTTTTAAATCAAGTCATACAGTAAAATTATTGTCATATTTACTGTATAAGCAATGTTTTTTTCTGTCGACCATCATCTCTGCATTTCTATTTTTTTTTGCATTAGGATTTGGAGCTCTGTCATGTTTCGACTATTCTGTAGGACTTTATAAGTTACACAATTCTACCATACATTATTTTGTTATGCCTCGAAGGGTTTATAGGCAACGTTTTCGTTAAAAGCTCCCATACACCTGATTTTTTTCCGACATCTCCAACTAATATCGTTATATTTTAGTCAATGTAAAACAAACTCAACAAATTATATACGCAAACCGTTCTCAAGAATCATTGGTGATCTCAGCATGAAAATCAATGCAGTAGTTTTTAAGTTTGTCGTGAAGACAGCCGCGGCGGGAACTTTGTTTTATAATAATATATAATATATGTAGTGATAAAAAATATTAATGACATCGAATTGACACATCAAAAATATTTATCTGACTTCTTAAACATTTTCTCCGTGAAGAACTAGACATTTTCTTTAACGACTGTACCCATGGTATTATCACTTAGAACACTGTGTAATGGATTATAATGTAACCAACTTACACAGGATGTCAACATTGCGGTTACATTGAGAATTGTCATGATATTTAATTTTGTTTCATTATAACGTAAGAGTTGCCTTCAAAACGTCGTAGATGACGCTGTATGCTTTTTGTTTATTATAATTTTTATTTCGCGGCCTCGCAGAGAGTTTTCTGCAAAGACTGCTTGGCACCGCTGGTGTCGTCAGTAAGTCGAGTAACGTCTCTATCTCATAATAAACAAATGTACTCTGTGAAGACGGCTGCGTCACTGGCACACAAATGAAAGCTGTATAATTACTAGCGCACGCACACATAGCGCCGCGCGCACTGATGAGTTGAACTTACTATACATAATTATTTAAAATGTTCTATACTTTATTCATTCGTTCAATTAGTAACACGGATATGCATGTTTCATAAAACAAGCTTTTTATGAAACAGACACCACTCTGAGCGTGATCGCTGTTGATTTTATCACGAGAGTTGAAATTTTGTAACAACTTGTTCAGCTTTGAAAGTATAAACTTTACCCAAATCAATTCATGTCTTAAAACTTTGTAGATCCCAGTCAGTTAGAATCACGACCTATAAGAACAACAAAAGCAAAGTTTACTTAAAAACAATAACTTGAAAAGCGTTCTGAGCTATTAAATTAATGCAAAATAACCCGCCTTAAGTGTAGCCATATAACCTTTTCAACCTCGCTAATTTGTGAGTCGTAGCATAATTTTAGTGTCGAACTTATTTTCTGCTTTATAGTCCACGACTCACTTGACTTTATTTTTTTGTTAGAAAATTTACAACTCATTCCCCTGTCCTTTTGAGTTACTGATGGTTCTGCCGTCACTTCTCAGTATGACTATAAACTCATGTTTATAGTCCCGACTATTTTTCTGCAGACCGCACGCATAAAGTATTGTAAAATATGGTTTGCAAATATTAGGATAAATAAATCGCTTGCAAGAATCACGACAACCATAATATCGGATGAATAAATTAGCTTAAAAGCCATTAAGAAACGAATTTCTTAATAAGTATAATCATATTATTTATCCGTTCGATCATGTAACAAAGCAAATAGGGTTATCGATGCTTAGCCTGATTAATCGTCATAAATCTTCTCATATTTGCAATAATGTTACCTCCTAATGTTTGTCGCAACTTCTAACGTAACTCGAATACCTAATTACAATAATCACGATTCCACTTTCTAGGTGTCTTCCGATTTACATTATCGATCATCGGAAGATATAGATCTTATCGCTGCATCAGTTACTGCCTAGTGAGAAATTGCGTTTTATGAACATCTACTTAGTAGGTCCATATTATATTATCAGATTGAAACTATACTTAAGCATTCAACTATCTTGTTCAAAGTATCATTTGTAATATATCTGACTCAAATACTGCACAGGAATTTATGTCAATAGTCTAGGGAAAAATGTTTGTTGTAAATATACACTTATTGCCATCATCTGTGGCAATAAGTGAGCTTATCACTTATTACAGTGGACAGAAATTCATTTGCTGAAATGTGTGCTTTGAACATGCCCCTGCCTAATCCTTCAGGATTCGGGGTCTTCAGTTTTTTAAGATATTTGTGGTATTTGGTGGTAGTAGGTAGTAGTGCAGAAAACTTACAAAAATAAAACCAGTATCTCGAGATGACTGCTTCTCTTCATGTGACTATGTTGGTAATTTGCTAGTAATCATGTTTTAATTTCTTTTATAAATACTTGATATACATTCATTATACATATAGTCCATTGAAATGTTACAATTTAAGGACCGAATATTGCATTTCTTAGAGGACGCAATTTTATTTTTGGGACATGTGTGGGGGGGTTCAATCGAAGCTTAACCTCAAGTTTGTGGGGTCGCCACCCTTGTCCCCCGGCCGCCATCTTGAAAAGAGGGGGAAAAAAACACTTTTTTCGCAATATTTCGGAAACTATGAGTCTTACAAAAAAAATTTAGGGGCATAATTTGTAGAATATTGTTTTGCCTACAAATGTGTACCTCTAATAAATGCAAAGCTCATGTAACATTTCAATGGACTAATAGGGTTTCAAACTCTTTAGATTTTACTGATGTCACTACCGTTATGATATCATCATACAGCATACAGCTGACACTCTTTGCTAGGCAGAGACGTCCCCAAAGACCATTTGTTAGAATTCGGTGTGAACTTATTGCACTTTGCTGCTCCGACGGGTCTCAACGTAATAAGTAGGTACTTTTCCGAAAGTTTTCCTTTAGTGGCCTTTTACCAAGTCCACAGAATGAATTTATGTGGTGCAGTTTATACTGTAATAATTTACTACACAGATATGCAGGCCTTTAATAAATTATTGAACAAATAAATACCAAACACATTTCTATCGACACCAATAATAAGTCGCCATCATCATGATTATACCAGCAGTTTGCAAGTATTAGGTAAGCTACCTATCTTGGTTACCGCTTATTACAGCTAAGTAGGTGCTACTGAGGTATTTAGGGTATTAATTTGATTATATCACCCATCATAATACGTGTACCTACTTAGAAGGTTATCGGACAGATCATTCATCACCATTTTGCCTGTCAGCAGACAATTTGCAAATTCTATCATTAGTGATGTACGATCGTTATTTTTCAATTACGGTTTCTATTTGTGGGTTTATTTAACTACTTAAGTAGTCTTACGAACAACACTTTTCATATTAACGTAATAGTTTTGTTATCTTTATTTTTTCTCTTTTTACGTAATCTTTTTTATTGTATTATAGATGTCGGGACCTCTGCTTCACTGGCTGGCATAGGTCTCTTCCAATTTATTTGTATTAGGTGATTGGCTTTCGTTTGATTCCTTCTTTTTTGTGTGATCTCGTTCGTAAGTCAGCCGGTGCTCTACTTGCAGGTGGGGCTGCTTTGGATCCTGACAATCTTAGTCGTCAATCTTAATCTTAGGCGTCACACTCTTTAAAAGTTTGTAAAAACCCCAATCCAACTTGGATCTCCTTTGTTTTGTAAATCTCTCCATAAATATCAAGAAATAGTTTCAGCACTAGCTATATAAAAGCACATTTATATTTCTATTTACAATATTATTAGAATTTCTATTGATATAAAGTTCTAAACAGTGTAGGTTGCAAAAGTTGAACGTTAATTTACTCCACTCCAATTTATTGAACAATTCAGAGGCGCTTTGGCCCCATCTAGGCGCAATTTAGCTTAGAAGCGATGTTAAGTGCAAATCCTTAGCGTGATGATACTTTAACCTTTTAATTACCCATTGTGAAATGGATATCTTTACATCTTCGTGGCTATTTTCACACCTACGCTTTGCAAGAATTTTACTTTTATTTCGAAATATTTTGTTGTTTAAAGTCGGAATATAATTTAAAGGACACAAGTTCACGACGGTATAAATTGTATGTACACAATCTTATTCTTTATCTGAAGTACAGATACTTTTTTGTACAATGTAATATTTTATTTTGTTAACCAGATTTTGCGCACGTATATCTATGCTCAGAGCAAATAATGTCATTGTTCATCTGATCGTTCTTTAAAATAATTTTACACATATGTACATACCTATATTCTTTTCCATTCTAAATTCTTCGCTGGTTAACTTTGACCTTTGCATGTTGCTTTGACAACGGTTGTCCACCAGATGGAAAGAGTGATGAATCAATAACGTCTATACCTTTGTGTGATCCACAAATGTTTGTTTCGGAGTTGGGTGTTTTCTGTCTATAATATGTACGTATTTAGAAATATATAAGTATGTCTATCAGTCGTCTAGATCCCATAGCACAAGCTTATATTAGCTTAATTTGGGCTAGATGATGTTGTGTGAAATTGTCCACAAATATTTATTTATTTATTTTTACCGCCTCACATACCCCTCTTTCAACTTTCAGCTTATGAATCAATTTTTAAACAATCATGTGATGTACATTGTATTCATTTTGTACATATCGAGTTTCGGTACCCCGTTGTCCAATATCGACTAAAGAGTAATATATTACTGTTTATAAATTACCTTTGAAATCTTTAAAAATGTGATTTGTCATTTATATCTGATCAAAAGCAATCATTTATTAGTTACGTAATATAACGCCTTCTGCTTTTCCTGTATTAGTGACTAAATATGAAATAAATACACGAACGATGCAAATACAAAAGTTACTGTTGGCAAAATGACCAAATTTTGGTTGCGTAAAAGATATCAGTGACGTAAGGAGTTTATTATTTCCAAAAATGGAAATGGGCGAGTAGACAAAATGGTTTGAGCATAGCCTAAGTACCGCCTAAGGTGTATAGATTGATTAGATGTTTGGACAGGATTTGGTTTGGATAATGTAAGCCTACAACTAACACAACGACATTGTACTTTTACAATTCAAAGTTGTAAAAAACATTGCTGTCTAATTAAATCATAAGTACTTTTATAATTTTCTTTTTATAAGTTTTATCTAGTGTCTATTACATTAAATTGAAAATTAACGTAAAAATTCCATCTCCTTAATTAGTGTCTCAACTAATTTGGAGCACCGTAAATTTTGTGTATAAGCGTTTTTGTTTATGTATAGCTGTCAATATTATACTCGTATAGATTCAAGTGTCAGATCAGGCTATTTTACTTTGTAGGATGTATATTAACATTATCGAATAATAATATTTAAACCATTACTTCTGATTTAGTGTTTGCAGTGTTTGTAGATAGTAACTGCATATATATTTTCAATGTAGTACTATTTTCATTATAATGTAGGAACGTAGTAATATTTATACTCATACGAGACATATTTCCACTATATGCTATCGTGGTACTTAATTAATATCAAGTTACAAGTGCCACGAATTTCGGTAATGCTTCTATTATTATTTTAAAACTGTTTCATTGTTAGTTGCACCAATACGAGTTCTGATTTACAGAATTAGGCCTCAACATGAAACAGATTATATTGATGTATGTTTCAGTTCTTGCGGAATGTTGAAGTTCCGTAAACAATGAGATCTGTTTCGCAAAATTTGCGTTTAGCACAAATATTTTATAACAGATCACGAGAACACGCAATCGATCTTGAATCGATATTGTTGTTACATTATCATATGGTGGAGAGAAACCGTATTAAACACAGAACACCTGGTAGACATTAAAAACGGTACTCTGACAACAATGTGCTAAAAACTTTTTAATAGTCCAGTTGGTGGTTTATTTTAGCTTATAAATACTACATAATAGTTTTTACTTCCTTTTAATCAGTCTTGAAATGAAGTAGGATATGGTTGTTCCTTCTTTCTTTTAGAAAGCATTTTGTGTCGATTACAACATTTGTATTTTGTGACATTACTCGTAAAAGGCGATTACAAAATAATAAAGTATTTTGACTAACTTTAATAATAATAATACATTTATATTCTTGCCAGCGAACTACAAGTAGAAGAAGAAATGACACATAAATATTACTTTGAAATACTTGTTCCACTAAATTACAGATTAGATTCAAGTGTCTACGATGGTACTCGAATGGTCTGTTACATTATATGTATTATTCTCATTTTCCCTATTTTCCTCAATAATGACATAATTTTTTAATGACTCACGTCTTTCTAACTCAATTAATTTATTTTCTAACAAATACCGATGCGGATACCGAGACACACCTAACTTCTCTGGAGACTTTACAGAGTTCGAGTAGAGAGTATTTTTTCTAGTCTTCGTATTTGCTGTGCGAGTAGTACATTATTTCAAGCTCAAATCTGCAGACAGTAATTATGAGATAGGTAAATTTTAGCTCTCCCTCACACAACACCGTCTATTCGAAATCTGGCTTATCTATCATACCGACAACTGATAGACTTATACATGTTTCTAATTACTTACTATACGTCAAAAACACCCAAACATTCGTTCCCTGGAATTTGAACCTAAGACCCCAGCATGGCATTCGTATACACTAACCTCTGTTCCACCGAGGCAGTCAATGTAATAAATAGTAATGACTTGAATTTAATATCATAATTACTATTAGTATCTGGGTCGCTGTCGTTGTATAATTAATAAATAACAGTACTTACACTCCTCACAACGACAATAAAGCTTTGTCTATTATAAGTTGATCATATTTATGCATACGTTTATAGAGCGCAGGTTCTTAGCGGTATTTTTATACCTTTCGTTCAATATTATCTTCCTCGTTTAACACGTTTATTACATCAATAAATCAATGTCATTACTATTTTTGATCTGCAAATTTACGTAAAAGCTTTTTGTTTGGAACTACAATGGTATTATACAATGCCAGTTCACGCCTTCTGTGTAGGAGTTCAATTAGAATCGTGCTAGTATTCAAGTTGTCAAAACAATGTACGTATAGCAGATTTTCGTTTAGCACAATTTAAATCTCAATTTTCAGTCTTTGGTGAAATACTTACACATTTGAAGCATTAACTCTTAAACGTTCATTGCGTAAAGTACGTGACATTGTGGCTGGTCGAATGGTCTAAGATGGGTGACCACTTCGTGGAAGGTATTTGCATTTACAAGCGTTTTTGTGATTCTGAAACCACTATAATACATCGGTCCAGCCTGCCAGTAACAGGCTGCTTGAAAATAGACCATTTCAACACGGCAATAGGCTCACCTCCATAAGCGTGTGAGTTGAGCTTCCACTTGGGATAAAATGCAAATGGTGAAGGAAAGGCGCATTGTACGAGTATGCCTTTACCAACACTTTCGGGATATGCGTGATATAATGTCAACGTCGAAATGTTTTACTGTTGACGTCATAAACACGCACCTTCACTGTAACAATGGCGTTTAATGTCAAGTTTAGATATAAGGTGTGTCTTTACGTGTACCTGTGATAAAATGAACAAGGCGTAAAGATAGGTAGAGAGATAAATCTTTATTGTAACAGCATTAAATATTACGAAATAATGGAAGACTTGAATATAATGCGATCTTGAGCAGAAAATCTTTGAAATTTTCATTCTAAAATAAGTGGTAACTGCATTTCTTCGTTTATAAGTTACATTTAATAAACGAACTATTAATATGATAAATAACTGCTGTTAAAAGTTCAATATGTAATTACATTATAATTAGATTCGTAATGTTTTATGACACTGACGAATTCATTTAAATATTTTGATTTTTACAATACGAGTTTGATACTAAAATTACTGCTTGAAATCGATGATATGAAATTGATCATTAGAACCGGCGCCCTCCTTGTTACCGAACCCCATAACACAAATTTCAATAGAGTAAACTTATTTTAAAAATTCAACATCTCTCACTACATTTATATGAAATGTGACGTTGAACTATAAATCGTGATCTATAATGAACTCAAATTCATTTGAAGTGGAGTGGCCATTACTTCCCATGACCTTTGGAGTGCCAAATTTTCGTAATAGCTATTTACGTGTCAAGGTAACGTTTTTGTTATAAATTTAATAGTGTAAAATCTGAGTATAAACGTTTTGCATCTATAAAGCAATATTTTAAGATATATTTGACATTAACAGGAAGGTTTGTGAAAGTAGATTTGTTATAAAATTAAAAGTAGGGTGAAAATATTAGCAAATGGTTTGCTTCTATTCTGAGTAGCTTTGAGAATATGGTTTCACCACCAAAATGCTCTGAAGGTGTGGTTGAACTTGTAAAATGAAATACATTTTATAGATCGTGAATGAAAATTATTAATGGCTCTATCTATAAAAATCCAACAATTTTTAAATGCGAATATAGAAAAAGCAAGTACTCTTTAGCAGTACTTTAATTCTACTAATACTGTACTTCTTTGACTACTTATACGTTCTCTTACTGAAGACCAGATGATGTCCCCGACCTTGCTAACGTGTGCGATTAGCAATAGCAGTAGTATCATTGTGGAGATGAAATCGTTGCACTTGTGCAGGTATCTGCTGGATCATGTGTAATGATCATATCTACGGTGTCTTCATTTTGTTTGTCACCTGGTGTAGATAATATCGTTGCAAGTACTGTACGTATCGTATAATTACGTTCCTCATCTTAGCACCTTAGTAGCCTTGCCATATAACGCCTACGACCTATAGTGATTCTGCGATCTATTTAGTCGATTGAGCTATGCCTGGATCAGTTTTCAGATCATTTTCTATTTTTAATCAAACGAAGCAAATTACTCAAATTCTCATATTTAAAATTCCATAAAATAACACATTAAGCTAGTAATGAAGTGTTAACAGAGCAAATATTCGGGAGTTGGAATGTAGGCCGTTGTTGTTCACTGTCTACGAATGAAGTAAATAGGACGAATCGCCACTAACCCATTGACTGAAAATTCGAATGCTATAATAATGAAGTTATAAATTATCTAATGTGATTTAACTGATGTGTAAGTTTCATTAGAGCGTGTGGGTAGGTACTACATAACTGGAGGAGCTAACTGTAAAGCCAATATGACTAATCGAGCCGACTAAAACTGTGTTACTTCACAGTTTACAGGAAGACCCAAATGAAAACGAAAGAAGATTCCAATGTACTGGTAAAATTTACTTTGGTTTATTCCCGAAGCCAAAAAAAATTCAAGCTTTATTTTATATTTTATTTTTTTTTACGTTAGGAAAAATCCTCATGGATGCTATTCTGAGCTCCTACCGACTAAAAACCCCTACGTTACGCCCAACAGCCTATGGTTTGGAGTCCCGGGTAAGCCCTCGGAAGGATGTCCCAGGAGATACAAGCTTTATTTAAACAAATAGGTCATTTATTTGAAATTTCTCTCACCATTTTTTCAAATTATTTAGTGTTTAGGAATCAGAGTCCAAGGCATATTGTATTTAGCAGCAGGTAATATTTCAAATTGGTTGTTGTATAATGCCGGCTTCACACTTGCTTTATGACAATGTTACGAAACATAAATATTTCAATATCATAAAAAGAACAAGATTACATGTGATTTAAACGATGCTACTTGATATCGCTTCCCACATGACGCCCACGTAGAAAGTTCTGCCCGGTTCCCTTTTGACAAATTGTTCTAAAGGTTGCTTTCTTTGTTATGTAACATTTGCATAATTTTCAAATTAGTGAGCAACTGGAGTAGGTACTGGTCATTGACCTTCAAGTGAATACCTGTTTATATTTTAAGATGTTAATAATTTATTGCGAACTATTAAATTTACAGTTGTTTGAAATTGATTTCAAACTAAAATTTAAAACGGCAACATGGTAAACTTGTGCAAATACAAATACAATACAAAATACAAAATATTTATTTATTTAATTGTATGAAACCTGAAAAATATCAAGGCGAAGAAAATTTGGGTTCGTAGCAAAAAGGTTCGTATTAAATGATGCTGCAGTGCTTACCTGTTGCAAAATGAAGGCTCACTAAAATACATCTTTTCAGTGTGTAGAAGCCGTGGTAGTAAGATAAGGGTTTGCATGGACATGGCTGCAATGTCCTCAATGCCTTATGAAGTGCCATCGACTGAATTTAAAATTACCTATCTACTTACACAGAAGAAACACGGAAAAAGAATGTCTGCAAGTATATTACTGCTTACAACTCTGCAGACTCATTTAATACCGATTTATTGCGTTTATTTTACAAAAATGTCATATTAAGTCACACCTACTACGTTCCAAAACGATTTATGACACAAAAATGTGTTTCTTGTGTAAACGTGTAAAATTTCTTATAAAAACTTTATATTATTGCAAGATACCAAAAACATGCGTTTATATCCTAGCATAAACATTGCGAATGAATATTAATAAACATGAAAGCGTCCCATGGCTTTGCTTGTGTGAAATTTATCCCTTGGAACAATATGTTTTTGTTTTCCGGGAACTATTACCAAATTCAATTGCTTCCAGAACTATGATGAAGATAATAGGGATATTTATCGTATCATATTTTAGTTTTGGGAACGACTACGAGTATGACAGTCTAAATTCATATACCATTGTTTCTTTACTACGTGAAAGAAAAATGCGTCTCCTTTCAAACAATGGTAACAAACATACACTCCCATTTATAATATTAAAGTATAGTATGAATTGGATGGCAAGAAAGCAACAAAGAACTATGAAATGTGTAAATGGGAATTCTTTTATACATAAAAGGTCATACTGAGACCGTGATATTTAAGAACACTTTTACAATTGCGCTTCGTATAAATCAAGACGATACTCTGATAATTTCAAGGAATATTATTGTATTGTAAATGGAGACTAACATTATTTCTATGAAAAAACGATTCCGACTCATTTACAAATAACCAATTGTAACAGTATATACAAAGTATAATAATGGTGCCCTATCGATTAGTCAGGTCTTAGCAGGCCCAACCGCGACCTTCACGACACGGTTCAGCTGTCGGGCTATCAGTACATAGATTAACAGGGGCAGGGCGCCGGCGCCGCACCCGTCAGCCGATGTTCCAGGGTGCACCAGCAAAATCCAGTATCCACTCCCCCCAGGCACATAGGTAGCCCGAAGAGATACCGCTCTCCACGGACTGGGAGGTTTCCCGACCTCGACCCTATATATTTTTGAACGCTGAACACTTTATTTGGTTATCTTTTCAAGTCTTCCAATTTATCTTCTGATTAATTTCCATGCGGGTTCTAAAGGATTTTAAATTTTTATAAAACTTTTTCCAGATCAAGCTTTGATGTTTTTTTTGTTTTGGTCATTTCTGAATTCATGTAAATATGGTGTCAGGTGTAAATCGGGGTGTATGGTGCCAGTAAAGGTGGTGTCTATAGACAAAACCTTAAGATCTCTTTGTTCTCCTAAAATTTAAGCTCCTCATAGATTTAGCTTTGCTTTTATTATGGTAAACTAAAAACCAATAAATTGTAAATTATGTCATCGTACATTTCAACCAAACAATGAAAAACTTTCCAATATTAGAACGATTTATATTAAATTTCGTTGACATTCCGTTTCCTTAACAACATTATAGGTTTTTTATTCAATCAACGCACTTCTTCAGATGCTTCTCAGAACCATAACACTTTACATAACAATAGTATGCGTGGGTCGTATCAAATGATTCAATTGTAGGTATGCATTCTTGAGTCCATAATTTCTTTGGCAGTAGAGAAAATATTTTTATGTAATAGGTATTCAATTCAGTGAATATTATTCATTTATTTTGCGTAGGATTCTTATTACAAGTGGTGTTTAATGATCACACTAGACAGTGCTGACACTGAGTATCTGATTATAAAGTTTTTGTTCCACGAAGCAATTAGATGCTTGCATAGAAAGGAGAATAATAATAGCAGTTCTGATATAACAATTCGCTTCGTAATCAGCTTGTTGTATGAGATTACCATCGTCATTCGTAGAAAAAAATATTAGGAGAAATTATACTTGAACACGATAGCTGATCTTAACATGCACTTTCTTGCTAAGCTTTTGTATTCTAGTAATGATTACTAATGATAGACATTTTACTGTATTGCTCATTTGTTGCTATTTTACCAAACAGTTCGATTTCACAGAGTTGGGTATTTAAAATGTAACATGTTGCAACGGCATTATCGTGTAGTAAAGACAAGACCAATAAATTTAATCAGTATATTGCGGTCCACTGTTGGACGGACGTAGGCCTCTTCTAGTATTATTTTGGGAGGATCCCTCGCTAGCCAGATCGGTTGATACAGGGTTTTATTTCTATCTTTTCTTCTTTTTGCTATAATCTCGTCTTTTAGTTAGCGGGTCACGCTGGGTTGCCTCACCGGCAAGCTTATTCACCCTTTTATTTCTCATGATTTGCTTGCAGAACCAAGCATTGTAGGAAAATAAAAAACGTGCTGATAGCTTAGAGTATTTTTTTTAAAATATACCCTAGGGCCGATAGCAATAGCGTCTCCCTAGTTTTTATGGCATAACAGAAAAAAGATCTTTTAAATATTTCGGTTCCGAAAATAATGTTGTCGACTGCTCGACTGAGAGTAATACAATGAGAGTAATAATTGATCTTCAAGATTTATTCGGGACGGAAAAGTATTAGTGGAAGGATAATTTGTTTCTTTCGATGAGTTTTTTCAGACTACAAAATGAGATAGTATATTTTCAACGTTGCCAGCGTTCATAGGCTTATCCTCCTGGGACGTCCTATCGAGAGCTTACCCGGGCCTCCCGACCGTTGGCAGTAGGAGAAGTTGTTTTAGACAGTAAAAGTTATTTCATGAGAGATTTCTATACGAAAAAATCGTTCATAGGCTACGATTATGATGTTCGCCACAAACATAAGCAACCTTGAAGAAGTTAAGAGCTCTCCTGACCCTAACCAAATCGCATGATTCACTGCCGCTACCCCCGCGCCCCTTTGCTACAGATCGCGCGCCACATTCACGCGGCGCCGTCAGCCGGTGACAGATTACGATAGCAACGCAAGTAGGGGCGGATCACAACGCACTTGCGAACACTGAATAGAATGGAGTAGATATTTGTGTGAATAGTTTTACTCGGTTTTTGGTTTTATTTTTTTGAAAATTGACCGTATTATACTACTTATAAAAATAGGATAAGAATTTTTATAGAACTTTAAAATGAACAATTTCGCAATTCACAATTTTAATGTAACTTTAATTATATTTACTTAGCGCACGCAACGTATACTCTCAAAAGGAATAAATTTTCCCGTTTTCGAAACTTTACTCATAGTTGCTCCTATTCGTTGAAGTGTAATGTTATAAACCTTCCTCAACAAACGGACTATCGAGCACCCAAACTCCGAAACATCATTTTGTGGATCACACGAATATTCGGCCCGACCCCAGAATAAAATCAGGGCCTCAGCACGGCCATCGGTTATACTACCGAATTCACCACCGCATCAAGGCGAATTATGAAGAACGAATAATCCTTTTTTACTGTAAAATAACAATGATGAAAAAGATACTATCTATCAATCTACCTTCACGCCAAATCCCTTGCGGGGTAGGCAGAAAGAACCGAGCGCCACACGGCACGGTCCATACACACCTCACTTGCTTCTTCAACTTTCATTTCTTCTTTTCATGCATGCACGTCGGTTCCATCGGCTCTTGACACCACCTTCAACTAACACACGATCAATTTGGTCGTGGTAGGTGTGTCGTGGCTTTCCCCGACTCCTACGTCCATCCACTTTCGCGTTGTATATCTGTTTTGTCATTCTTTCATCTCCCATTCGCTCCACATGCCCGAACCATCGTAGCATGTCCTTCCTTACTTTAACACCGACACTCTCTTCCAGACCAACTCTCTTTCTTACATCTTCATTCCGAACGCGATCTGCGAGCGTTACTCCGCAGATTTTGCGTAGCGCACGCATCTTGACCGCGTTTATTCTACTTTCATACGTTCCCTGCCATACCTAACTCTCGCTTCCATAAATTAGCGTAGGTATCAGCACCGCACTGTGTACTGCGAGCTGGTTCTTTGACTTAGGGTTTTGGTACCCAAAAGTTTGCCTAACGCTCCATTCACTCTATTTCCAGCAGTTACCCTCCTTTCTACATCAGTGGTGTACCGTCCATCCCGGCTTAATGCACATTCAAGATATACAAACTTATCCACCTGTTCCAGCACTACATCATTTACAGTTATCCTGGCATTCGTTCTGCCTTCTTCTCTTTCGAATACCATCACTTTCGTTTTAGTCGCGTTCAAATGTAAGCCTCTCATTAGACTATCATCTTTCATCGCTGTGACTAGAGACTGTACTTCTGATGGCGATTCGGCTATGAGCACGGCATCATCTGCATACAGCAAACAGTTCACATTCACAAGTAAGTCACCCATTCGCAATCCAACATTCATCGATCTTACTCTCTTAAGACAATCGTCCAGGTACAGGACAAACAGCAGGACTGACAGCACGCAACCCTCTCTGACGCCAATGTTGAAGTCAGACCAGGGAGACAGACTGCCGCCCACCCGCACACATGCCGTACATCCCACATATGTAGACTACACAGCACGAAGCAGCGCACCATCAATCCCAAATCCTGGCAAGATGATGAGATGAGACGTAATCCAAACACGCTTTCTTCTTTCTTGCTACGCAGGATTGAACGTCTGCATCCCACCAGGCATCACCTTTCGAATGTTCATGTCTCTTTGCACTCCCACATGCTTCTTTTGCACTATCCACTATACTTTCTTTCATAATATTCCAGCATTCATCCACATCTAAGTCGGAAAGGCTCGAGTTTGCAAGCCTTTCACTGACTAAGCCTACATACATACTCCTTACGCTTTCATCTTCCAGTTTTTCACTCTTTATCCTTTCAAAGTCTCTGAGAGGGACACGCCCTCGCCAGTGCCTCCACTTCTTGAAAAGACTGAATGCAGAAAAAGATACTAATAATACAATTTTTTTTAACGTGAGATAAAATCCATCATGAGTGCTATGCCGGACTCCTACCGACTAAAAAACCTCACGTAACGCCCAGCAGCCTATGGTTGGGAGCCCCGGGTAAGCCCCCGGAAGGATGTTCCAGGACTTCTAACAGACCTACGGCCACAATTGCGGCCTCGCCCAGGGGGCGGTTCGGGTGCTATTATACCGCGTCTTTCGGGTGTGATCCCGCTTCTAAGGGCGTGCGTGAACTTTTCACGTCACGCAGCCGTCATGGGCCTGCTTCTGTAAGGACAGTGAGTAGCCCTCTCGCCGTCCTCAGGCTCACGGTCATGGAGGCCGATAGTCTTCGGCGAAGACATATCGCCGATGCCTAGGCACCAACTGCGGAACTCGGGTGGGAAAGTTTTCTCCCGTACCCGCCCCACCGCCTCTTTCAAGAGCATAACCTGCTCGCAGAGAGAGGCGGCACAGTCCCACTTACTCCCGCTGGAGAGCATGGCTCGCACCACGGTCTGGAGCGAGAGAGTGTCCACGTCCAGACCCACCACGAGGACCTGGCGCTGTTGCGCCCAACAGCATCATCATTCAGTAAAAACTCATTTTTCTTTCATTAGTACCTTCAATAAAATGATTATTCTTTTATGTGAATCAACAAGTATTTTTAAACAATAAATTTGTTTTGAAAATATCACCGGCAATTTTCTACTATTAAATCGAAAGCCTAAAGACAGTGTGATATTTTAAAGATTTTTTAAAATACTGTCTTTAAATTTGTACTTGAATTAGCCGACTCCATTGTTTTATGTTCCGTGCAATTACTTCCGGCACCGACTCGCTCGCACTAGTAGTGGCGGTTTCTGGGTTTTGTATGACATTTTTAGGGTTCCGTAGCCAAATGGCAAAAACGGAACCCTTATAGATTCGTCATGTCTGTCTGTCCGTCCGTGTGTCACAGCCACTTTTCTCCGAAACTATAAGGCCTATGCTGTTGAAACTTGGTAAGTAGATGTATGCTGTGAACCGCATCAAGAGTTTTGTATAAAACGAGAAAAAAAGCAGTTAATTTTGGGGTCTCCATACTCAGAACTGAAACTCAAATTTTTTTTTTCATCAAACCCATACGTGATGGGTATCTATCAATAGATAGGTCCCCAAAAATGCTATTGAGGTTTATAACATTTTTTTTTCTAAGTGAATAGTTTGCACAAGAGACACTTCCAAAGTGGAAAAATGTGTGTCCCCCCCCCCCCCTCTTCTAACTTCTGAACTAAGAGAATGATAAATCTAAAAAATATATATAATGTACATTGTCATAAAATCTACCAAAGAAAATTGGTTTGAACGAAATCAAGATGGTAGTTCTTTTTTTTTAAACGTCATATACCGCAATTTTCGCCGAGAAAAATCACTACCACTGCGAACATCAATGAAAGTTACAACGAACCACACGAACTTTTATATTATGTTACTTGCTGCTACGGAACCCTTCATGGGCGAGTTCAACTCTCACTTGGCCGGTTTATTATTATTGTTCCTAGAAAGCGTCCAGTTCAATTAGGCAACCTATCGGACTTGGGGAGGTAAGACAGCAGTCGCTCTCAACTTTGCCAATGAAGCAGTGCAGGTGCTGACCAACGAACGAGGTCCTGGTACAGGCATTCCGTAACGCCATTGAGAACTCTGATGATTCTCGGTGGCAACAATATCGAGGAGATAATATGCCAAATCATACCGACCTAGGTTCAAAAGTAACACCCCAGTTTCTACAAGCCATCGTGAAGAAACTAAGTAAGATGAAGAAAATTTATATCGGATAGTAAACAATCAATACGGTTCTTAGCTTTTTATTTCTTACATTCTACGAGCGAAAAACGTTTTTATGTTCCTTTTTAGTCATTTTTTGGTCTTTATATGTATAACTTTTATAATTAGTGACATTTATTATTAACACAAATTAAGATTTTATGCACCTACAGCCCCCCCCCCCCCCAACTTCAGGAATTCAAAAGCTTTTTAATCGATCTATGGATGTCGTAATTGAGCATTGTGTGACGCAATCGGGCATAGGTCCGCTTCCTACAAGGCGCGCAGCCAGACTAAACGTAATCGGTAAAGGATAGCGCATACAGATTTCGCGAGGAAAGAAAGAGAGAGAAGGTTTGGAGCGCGTTTAGCGAAATGATGTGAAAGCTAAAAATCAGATAATTACAGATAAAAAGAAAACTATTATAAATATTAAAAAAACCGACTAGTGTAAATGAAGTTTTTAGTATTGTCTTTCTTATACATTAAAAATAATATCTAAATAATAGATAATTATAGAGATCCAGCCTAAAGTTTAACTAAAACGAGGTGTTTTCAAAAATTAAAAGTATCGAGGTTTTTTTTAGTAATCGTGTTTTCAGGCTAGTAGATCTTTAGTTCATGAACTGAAGTTGCTTGTGTTGTAATGTTAGTTCATTAGACCTCAGGAGTCCTGAGATCTAGATCAAGATAATAGTCTATTTGGCGTCATACGTCCTCTTAAGGCCATGCATCGTGATATCAGAACAGGTTTTCTCAACTTAGCACTTTCAAGTATTTTATAGAGTTGCATTCATACCAGCTAGAAGTGTGAGATTCTCCTGTGTTGAATAAATTAAATAAATCAAACGAAGTACATATTTATGTAATAATATAAAATAAGCACATTAATACATAAATAAACACAATCATATTTCACTTTTAAATTAACTTAACGTATAATTTATCACCACAGCTCAATGTCAAGTGCAAATCCTGTGCTGAATAGGCTGTAAAGAAAGTTTTATTAGTTATTAAATACCAGCGGATGCCCGTAGATTTACTCATGTGAAATTATACGCGTACATACGTGGTACCCTTAAACCACTCTATCCGTCGCATCGGAGAAAACCGCACCCGCTCGTTAGTTTTGTAATTTACTAGATGGCGTCCATGTCTTATTCCAACCTATTAATATATCCCTGTACCAAATATCAGGCAGATCTGTTTAGCCATAAAAGCGAGAAAGAGTAAAAATATCTAGACACATCCATACACAAAAAAAATGTCATTGATTCTGGCAATTCATTTTGGCAAGCTAAGCATAAAAAGATTGAACTTGGGAGTTAATATTTTCTAGAGTGTTCTCCCTTTCAGCTAACTTCGCCAAAATAAAGAACTGAAAATAAAAACCATCACATGTGAGTATTTATGCCTCAGAAGTCAAAGAAAATATTTTTTTCCCTAGACTTCTGAGGTATTTATACTCTTAATGCCTCCTCATGCTTCGTGACTGATCAAAAAGATAATATAGTTGATCTAAACTCCATAGATTATCTTCTACCATATCTCAATTGTATCGATGGTCTAAAAACTAAATGGCAATAATACGTAGGTACGTTAAAGTTCTATGCTCCCATCACAATCAGGACCACACTAGGTCACGACAAGTAAATCGTGGTCGGATACCTGACCACACGTAGCGGAATATTTATAAATCATTCGGCGAACCTGTGTATCATAGATTTATGACTAGGATTACATGAAATCCTGTTCGCTATCATTTCAATATTATATTGAAGAGAGGCAATTCAAACTTTATATGAGGAGAGGGCGGTATGTACAACTGTAAGGGTGCGCGTTCATGTCAACCTTTTCTAAGATCGATAATGTAATCGGGTTTAGCTTTTATTTTCGATTTTATTTCTGACCGGTTTTTTTTAGGACGTGCATTAATTTTATCGTAATAATATCGTTATCTGACTCATGAAACTAAGCGCACACCCTTATTTTTGGGCAATAGTTAAATTTGAATTCCGAACTATATAGGAATCATAATATTAGCCGAGGAGATTTTGAGGGTGTTTTAAATGCCAACACAATGAAACAGGCAATCCCTACAGTAATCAACCAACTAGCCATAAAAAAAGTAAGCACCCCCAAATTAGATCAAGTGTCTAATCTAGATCTTATAACACTTGTAACATGAAAGGTACTAAGCGTATTCACATGTTATAATGGATATCTAATTATAGGAATCTATTATATAAAAATAAGTCGGGTTTTCCTTCCTGACGCTATAACTCTAGAACGCACGAACCGATTTCCACGGTTTTGCATTCGTTGGAAAGGTCTCGGGCTCCGTGAGGTTTATAGCAAAGAAAATTCAGGAAAAATTTCAACAGAAAAGCGGGAAAATCATTTTTCACATACTGCGCCATCGCGGGCGAAGCTGCGGGCATCAGCTAGTAATAATATAAAAATGTTAATCTACTTACCGACTCTGTCAACGACTTCCCTATGAGTTTCAATCTATATTAATATATAAGCTACAGATTAGTACATGATATTAAGATGGTGTACCCGGGTATAGCAATTTGTGAGTCCTAGGGATATACTTACTCATCCCGTCACCGGTTTCCTTATGCAAGCTTCTAATAATTTCTAGTTCATTAACTGGCTTTACTCTTTGGAATATAATAATCTAAAAACTGGAAATATAAAATATCTATCAAGGAGTTAATCGAATTATTCCCAGTATTAGAAGTAATTGCGTCATCTATGCATCCTTATTATGCACCTTGGATAAAAGTATGTATGTATAACGTAATGATAGTAAGTATGTAGGTACTCAAAATTAGTTGAGTTAGATTAAGACCAATCCACATAAATGAAACGTTTCAACAGCAGCCAATTTCAACAGAGTCTGGAACTCGCAAACCATGCATTTCAATTTCTTATGATTCAATTTATGATTATCGGTTTCTTTTAAATTTCGTATTTTTTATTAACTTAGGGTTTTAATGTCATTAAATATTAGCAGGTATTGAAAAAAAACGCAGTTATTGCGTTTTCGATACATTTCCATTCAACCAAAGGCTTACCTACATTGACATTAAATATAGTCTCAATTATTACCTGCCTAAAGATTTTTCTGATTACTTATTATATTAACACAATGAAATAATCGATATTGAAATCGATTCATATCTTTCTAGAAATATCGATACTTGCAACACGTTTGTATCGATTAGTAGTACGTATAACAATACACGTGAAGTCTATTGGAATTTTTGCTCGTCCTTTCAATAGCCAATATTACAAAGATACGTTATTTGATAACAATCGTAATGGTGATGAAAGTTCATTCATTCGGATTACGTTTACTTATTGAACAATAGTTTATTGTGCAATTACACTATCACTTGCATTTCATCTCATCGAAGGCTTCTTTTCTTGTTCTTTATGAAGAACTTCTTGATACAACAATACATTTTTCGTGTGCATAATACATTGCGCGCTTTCTTCAGTAACTATTCTTTACCTTTCAAGATAACTCATCATTGTACACGTGCTAAAAGTTATTGTAATAATGGTGTTACGTCACGGTGATCGTCATCTGTGTAACTGTCAAGGTGCGCATTGTGTAATCGCAATCTGTGAGGTGTCATTGACATTACGAGTGTTATGTGATTTGTGAATATGGAATCTGTTGGTTTTGGCAGTGAGAGTCGTTTTTGCGTTTAATAGATAAGTGTGAACGTGCTTGTGTATACTATTGTTTTATTATGTAGGCATTTAAAAAGGATTAGTCAAAAACTAACCAACAGCACGATTTCACACAGTCAACACTTTTTATCTCAATTTGAAAAAGAATAGTTTGATATAGGTTGAGTGCACATAGTTGAGTTGACTCGTGACCCAAGGACTCGCAGTTTTCTCTTACAGCGAAAAGGTATTGCTACCTATTCAAAAGGGAAATACTGCCTAGTCTTTTGGGCACAATGCCACGGGGGCCTTATTTTGGTTTAGTTTTACTTAGATAATAAATAATAATGTAAATATTTAATGTGTTTTGTTTTTTGTATTCAAAATGTAATAACTATGTGTCACTGTAAATTTTAATTGTAAGTAAATCTTACTTTTACATACATACATATAGTCACGCTTTTATCCCCGAAGGGGCAGGCAGGCATATTATACGCCCAAATTCCTTTATTTCGTCTCATGTAATTAGTGGTCAGCCTATTGCCATGATTTACTTACGATACGTGTCAGTTACTTTTGTCGCGAAAATTTTTGTATTATTCTATTAAGAAGATCAATAGATGTAAATAGTAGTTGTAACCCGGTCAGTTAAGGCTTGTATGTTCGAAAGAGACTCATCTTGGGGTAAACTTTATACTAGGAAATATTCTTCGATTTGATCTGATAAAACTATATTATTGTACTTTATTAGATACTTTTGCTTTTTTAACGTATTAAAACACGTTTAGGAATACTTTGTTCGATCGAAATCGCTCTCGAAAAATGAGAAATATTGCAAAAATCTTAACAAGTAATGTACTTTTTTTATTTAAATAAATGAGTTTAATTCTCATAAAAACTTATTCTAAAATAGATATAGGTCTTTAGAACAATATTTCACGTCTAGATATTTTTTTAAAACCCCTCAGATTTTATAACAGTAATTTAATGTATAAGAATTGAATGAAATCCGGCAAAAGCATACGCTGCAATTGTTCGAATTGCATTAGGATTTGTCAAGGTCGAACATTGCAACCTTAATCAAAAGGTATGAAATAAAAATGCGTTTATCCACGTCAATGGACCCCGAATATCTGGGCCCTTCATTGCCGTTGATCACTTACAAATTGTAAATGTATCCCTCCTAGGACTTACCCGGCGATCCTAACCGTAGGCTAGCAGCCTACGCGAGAGTTTTTAGTCGGTAGGAGTCTGACTTAACATCTATGTAGTATATTTCCTCACGTAAAAAAAAGATAGAAACATGTTTTGTAACACAACAAGGATAGTACGCTACGAGACAAATACAAACATCGAAAACAACATTATACTAATCTATTCACTATTAGGAAAATGAGATTAGGCACGCTTTTGTGATTAAGTATTCTAGTTTCTCAATATTGGTGTCGATATTTCTCAATATGTCCTGCACGTAATAGACTAATCGATATGCATTAAAAATCATATTATTATGAATAGACGAGACCCAGCGGAAATGGTAAATTGGGTTACAATTATCAAAATAAACTAGTCTGAGTTACATTTTAAATTTGAAGGCTGATGTTATACCAGGAAATAGCTTTCGGACCTGCACTGTCACTACTGAGCGATAAAAGTGATTTTCCGATACTAGTTAGCTACTCATTTCAAAATTGTTCAGTAAGTTAAGAGATAACCCTCTACAACGTCACAAACTCACAACTTTACCTGCTTATTATATTTGTAAGGATAACATTACCAAATATAGAAGAACAGAATGTAACACGTAATTAAAAACTGGATGCTCTTAAATTCCTCTCTGACACATAATTTAACTTCAGTTCCTCTTCGTGCCTATCATCATTCCGATTCTCTTAGTCATCAATCGATTAAGTAGATACTACACTTTCACATTCTACCAATTCTAGGAACAGTAGCATAGCAACCCATTATTACATTAAGATTATTACATAATGTCTTCTGAGATTCTTAGCAAACTTCAACAACATCAATGTTATGAGTAAAAATTGATTTTCCTTAAGTCACAAACTGAAACTTCTTGGGAATGCTTTCAGTAAAGTTTCTTATGCCAGTAGAGTCCCAGTAGACCCTGACGCCTCGGGTCACTCCTCAGAAGGGTGTTTTAGGTCTCCCGACAGACTTTGGCTATCACCGCGGTCTTGCCTAAGGGTTTGGAAGTACCCGGTCATGGAAGTCGTACTGTGGAACTACGGAACTCGGGTGGGAGAGTTCTCTCCCGTTCCCACCCTACCGCCTCTTTTTGCTCGAATATTGACCCTGATTGAATAAAAAATGATAATAATACCAGGGATTAAAACAACGGTTGCTAGATTCGCTTTACGTGGTTCAAAGTAGGCATTGTTACACTGCACGGTCTCGCCTAACTACTGGTGCTAACAGTGAGAAGGGTACCTCAGAATCAAACTAACTTAAGTTATTTCGGGACCACATAAATAAATATATATTTTTTTATGTACATTCTCACAAAACATTATCTAGTTCAAATTAAGCTAACATAAGCACAAGCTTATGTTAGCTTAATTTGATAGCACAAGCTATCGGATCTAGACGACTGATATACATGTATTTCTAAAAACATACATATTAAACATAGAAAACACCCAAACTCCGAAACAAACATTTGTGGATCACACAAATATTTGGATCGACCCGGGAATCGAAACCGAGACCTTAGCGCGGCAGGCGGTAACACTACCGAATGCGCCAACGAGGCAGTCAGCATTAACATAACTACTAATCTATTGTGGAGGAGACAACAGATTAGCAGCTATTATTATCCTGAGTCCATCCAAACCTTTGTTTTTTATTCAACGTGAGGGAAAATCTTTCACGGATGCTATGCCAGACTCCTACCGACTAAAAAAACCTCACGTTAGGTAAAGCCCAACAGCCTACGTTTGGGAGCCACGGGTAAGCCCTCGGAAGAATGTCCCATGACTCCCAACAGAGCTACGGCTACCACTGCGGTCTCGCCTAGGGGGTGGTTCAAGTGCTATCCCGCCTAAGAAATCTAGGGCCTGCTTCCGTAAGAAAGGTGAGCTGCCTTTCACTGTGGTAGCCCCCTCACCGTTCCATCCAAACCTTTCGGTGTAATTGGTGCTGGAAGTAACTTTTATTTGGATTTCTAAATTCTCTAGAAAATCACTAGATCCTCGACGGTTGGTCAACTATGTTTTGGACCCCAGTACCCCCAATATTGCAATTAGATCATTGTAAAATAGCTTTTTAATGAATAAGAATGAAATTCCAATACCTTTACCACCTTTAAATTACCCATAACTATATGACCTTTTACAACCTCGAACAACCACGTGCCATAAAACTTTTATCTCAAACATTTCCCAACACCAAGCAAACTCAGAAAAACAAAGATAGAAAATTTTGTAACACAAATTTCACGCACTCATAACACAAACGTTAGCTCACGTTACGTAAACCGTGCGAATTGGACTTTAGAATCGTAGAACCAGATCAACTGATTTATGGTATTGGCAAACTTGAGTGTCGTGACGTGGTTTAATCATATCGAGTTAAATGGCTAATGGACACTAATGGAAATAATCTGGGGAGAAGATCTGACGAACACTGTCTGCGACTACTGCGGAGAAAGTGACAAGTTTGCCGCTTTTGAGTTAAGGCGTAGTCCTACCGTGATTTTTTAAACATTTAGTCCTTAATATCAGATGGATAGTTAAAGACTGTGTATATTTAGTCAGTGTAGTTTAGGTTTTAATCCATCTATAATTACATTCATGGGGACTCCCACAAGTAAAGAATTAGTCCTTAATATCATCCTACTTCCCACTAATATTAAAAATGCTTTAATCTATACACGCTTGAATCCATTTACCAATTGCTTGAAAACTTTACCATAAGATAGCTGATATCCTGAACCTGTCTGGTACTTTATTCTCCGAAAAAAATCTGTGGAAAACGGGTCTGGAAACTGCCCCATGCTGGCATTAGTAAGTAGGTTATTTAGTCTAGTAGGTTAGGCATCTAAATTGCATCAGACGGTCTCGGCCTCCTTTTTCTGTAATGTTCAAATAAAACCACCCACCATAGGTAAAAATTCTGGAATTTTATAAATAGAGCAAATGCTCACTAGACTTTTCAGAAAAATTAAACTCGCCTATCGTCTAGTGGGTTGGCTTTATTCAAAGTACCCTAAATTTTCATTTTCAAGTTATTATAACAGCGAAATGGGTATGACTTGCCCTTAAGTCCATAATTTACTGTACAGATAAAACTGAGAGGCTAATTTGTAAACCGTTACAGTTGCGCAAATATATTATCAATATATACACATTAACTAATAGAGTATCCTAGCTTCGCACGAGCTCTGGGATATTTGTACAACAATTTATTATCATTTCGTTCTGATAAAGATAACTAAAGGATAATGCAAGGATATGAACATGGAGCTTTATTCAGTTACAACTTACTAAGTAATATTTCGTTACTACTCCTATATTCCTTTAATACCATATGTAAATGTGCCTCTATGATAGGTAACCAACTATGCAAATATGGGAGCAGAATTGTGAAAGAAACAAATTGACAAAATTTTACGTAAAGACAATTTAACTGAAGTGATTATTTTTCTCAGTCCATTGACATCAACTGCTGGCGGACAGATGGGATCCTTTACCGATATTTTCGCAGCACAAACAATCCTCATCTACTATTCGTGCACCTGCTGAATCAATCGACCACGAAAGTTAAATAAACATACATACAATAAAACTGTATATAGTTATTTAATTACTTAAAAATATTCCTTCGCAACATTCGAACTACTTTTACTGCTGCAGAATTTTTTTCTTATTATGTAACAGACAAGTCACATTTCGTGATCAATGTCTTACGGATAAAGTTTGCGGTAATTAGATGGCATTAGCATATTGCGTGAGATCTAATCTGTTAGATATATACACCGATTGTTAGCAAACACTTATCATATTCCATTATAAAAATGTGTTTGGCAAAGTAATACCTATCATTACTACATACCAATCAATCAAATAACTAAGTCTATCACAATCTGCTGCTGCACGTAGACCTCTTCGAACTTTCACAATAACAAGCGGTTCCGTGCCTTCCTCGTCCATTTGACTGGAGGCCTTTGTCTAGTAGACGTCTCCGCTTTAGAACTTGGCGTTTCTATTGGTCATCGACTCTTCAGGGATATGACCAGCAAGTGGACAGGCTTACTCTGCGGGTTATGTCGGTCACTTTGGTTTATAACCTTATTTCCAAGTCTATCCCTAGACAAGACTCCAAGCATTAGTGGCGATGAGATAGAGTACCACTTTCATCTCTCCAACATCCGTGTGGGTGTCGTAAAATGGAATGAAGGAAGTCTTTCTCCAAGCACTTATTGCCTATGGTCAACTGTGGGTGCTAATAGACTGAGAAAAAATATTTTCCGAAATATTACGTGAATGAATTATGAAACATCGAACGTTACATAATGTAAAATTCATAATAAATTTTCCATTACAAAGAGTTTGATATGAACCTGTCATACCAAAGAAAAAAAAATATTTTCAACATATGTACATGAATATTTACAAATTGAGAAATTAAAATTACTTAAATTCTACAGCTTTATGTTCAAGAAAAAAGAACAAAGAAAATATCATCAAAAAAAGGGGTGAAGGAGGGGGAGTGGTAAGACTGGCAATGCCTCGTTTAGGTATCAAAGAATTCCTCCCCATCAATGTCAACCGGTAAAATTCCCATAAGACTGGCCGCATTCCCACGTTGAATTGCAATACTGATTCTTTAAACGAGAAAGAGGCCAGCCCCATGGTCACGAGAAGAGTCAACTAGACGCTTTGCGATCTCTCTGTAAAGTGAACGAGCACTTGGGCCCCACGAGCCCAATGTCTCGATCCCAAACGGTTCAAACAATTACCTTTTAAATTATGTATTATATTTGCGCCGATTCAGAGTCTCAGCAGATGCAGCAGCAGAACATGCGCAGCCCGAAGTGCTCTCATTACAAATGATGAGATTGTATTTTTGAAATAAGGAAGTTTATTTGCATCTCTATTGTTTTTTGCATTTAATTTAAATGAAATCTAATATGTATTGCTACTTGTAACTTATCTTTTTCCTCATCTTAGCGTCTTTCCTATTGCTTCGAAAAATGTAGTCTGCTTTATGCTGGTCGTTAGTATCATCTCACCATAATGAAATCATTAAGTAATGATAGACAGGATACTGAACAATTAGTTCAATAGAAAATTATGTAAATATCTTGTATAACTAATGAAAGTTAAACCAGTAATGTGTCGGATTTAATTAATGAGTAACGTTTTGCTACTCCACCGGTGGCTCAGTTACAGGCGGCCCGTCAAAATATTTTGACAGCTACCATATCGCGTAATGCGTCATCTAAACATCGTGATCAGTTGCCATTTAAAAATAAACAGATCAGTGCGTCATTCAATTTCCATGTTCCTTAGTTGACAAATAACTATTGGTTTGTAAAAAAGCATATTTTTTCTAGTATTTTGTAATTTCGTCGGCTTATTCGTAAAAAACTGTGTCTACAGTATCTAAGATTTTACGGAGCTAAACCAACGTGACCTGCAAACGATGCACCTGCTCACATAACAATGCTCTGGCCCTTAGAAATATTAGCTGACCAGTTGCTCTCCAAACAACAAATTATAATGCATGATTACCTCAAAAGTTGATACTGTGGTGTACACAACACTTCAGTCTGAGCTGAAGATTATTTAATAGTAGTTTATGACACTGTTGCATAATGAGGGTTCTTATAACACGAGTGTGTTTTAAAAAAACGAGCCGTAGGCGAGTTTTTTTATAGTATCACACGAGTGTTATAAGACCAAGTTATGTACAGTGTCATACACTACTTTATCTACTCTCATACTATAATACCTGATTTCATTTTGTTGTGATATATAGTTGCTCCTTGATTTCGCCGGTAACAGGTTCATGGTCATGTTTGACGCAGTTTCCAGAATGTCTGGTGGTGTACAATTACCACCATCCTCGCTTTAAGACATGTTTTTACACAAAAACTAATTTATTTTACAAACAAAACCAAACTTTGTTTAATTTAAATGTAAAATGTTGGCGCCAAGGCGCAAACATCGATTGCGCATGCGTGTTTCTTTTTTTTTTTAGGCTGCGGAGACCATAGATTTAGGATTTTTCGCTACTCTGGAGACACATTTTTTTTTAAAGTAGAGGTTCAAACTTCTTTTTCAGCTGGAGATTGTTTATGGTGTATCGTAATGATTAAAAAGTTTTATTATGATACAGGTGTCCATACAAGACCTGTATCGTAATAAAACTTTTTAAGATAAAAGTCTTTTATCTACTCTGATACTATAATACAAAGATTATAAAATTGAAATCAATACTATTATGACAAACATTACGCACAGGCCAAAAAAAAAGTTTTATTACGATACAGGTCTTGTATGGACACCTGTATCATAATAAAACTTTTTAATCATTACGATACACCATAAACAATCAACAGCTGAAAAAAAAGTTTGAACCTTTACTTTAAAAAAAAATTGTGTCTCCAGAGTAGCGAAAAATCCTAAATCTATGGTCTCCGCAGCCTAAAAAAAAAAGAAACACGCATGCGCAATCGATGTTTGCGCCTTGGCGCCAACATTTTACATTTAAATTAAACAAAGTTTGGTTTTGTTTGTAAAATAAATTAGTTTTTGTGTAAAAACATGTCTTAAAGCGAGGATGGTGGTAATTGTACACCACCAGACATTCTGGAAACTGCGTCAAACATGACCATGAACCTGTTACCGGCGAAATCAAGGAGCAACTATATATCACAACAAAATGAAATCAGGTATTATAGTATGAGAGTAGATAAAGTAGTGTATGACACTGTACATAACTTGGTCTTATAACACTCGTGTGATACTATAAAAAAACTCGCCTACGGCTCGTTTTTTTAAAACACACTCGTGTTATAAGAACCCTCATTATGCAACAGTGTCATAAACTACTATAAAAGAGATAAGACTATTTCAAAGTACTATGATTGTATTGTAAGAGGAAATCAGAAAGAGCAAGATACTTTATTATACACTTTACAAATAAAATTTAGGTTTGACAGGTAGCGTATTTAATAATAAAATGACAGTTGTTCAAGCTGCACGACTTTGTCTTGGAAAAGTTTCCGATCGGCATATTCGACGCAAGAACTTTGTCTTTTACGTTTCCTTTGTCTAGAAATATTACCGCAAAAGGGCCGAAAGTTATGTTGCTGAGAAATTGTACAACTTCATAAATTGTGGGACGTTTCGCTTTTGACAGTCGTCTCTAGTCTATACGAGAAACTATGTTACTGTCTTCAATAAACTTGGCCCTACATTTGCTTAGAAATAGGAGAACGTAGAACTTGTTTCGCATTTTACTGTCTATTGTCTAAACACCGTGTCCTGATACTAATTTCTAATTACTGAAGTCCGGTTTCTGTCATTGATTGCTCCGATATTATCTCCAAACTCGCTGCAGTTTCACTTTGTAATTGACAACACTCAAGGTTCGTTACATTTGACACCAAAATCTGCAAACCAGAAACCAAAACCACTTTTTCCACATGTATTATATTGAGGACAGAGTTATTCAAAGCTAAAAATTCCAGAATTTTCTACAGCATTGGTACATCATTATCCAATTACGAGATGCACGAACACATTGAAAGTATCTTTTTTCTGGAACAAAAACGTAAGGCAGTTAATGCTCGAGTTCACATTGAGCAAAGGCGTGACAAGATAAAATCTAGGGAACACAGTCAGTGAATTAAAATAAAATATAGCATTGAAAACGATCTGAATAGCCTTTGGGACAACATGAAGCGCAATTACTAGAGCCGGCACGCTATTTACACGTATTGGATGGGACGCGGACGCCTTAAAAAGAGCACATCATGTGTGAGTCTCTCTTCAATAATGAGTTTGTTTGATATATTGGCGGCTTGTCCGCAATTACGTCCCTATTTGAATTGCTTGTTCGTATATGATGAGGTATTTCTTAGGTCGATTCTAGCAATTTTGAAATCGTTTCGTATATCGGACGCTGGAGGATTTCTTGCGAAAATTACTTTGAATTTTATATGATTGCCATAAAATATTGGTTACTTGATCCAAGTGAGGACTGAAGGTGTAGAATTTATTTGTGAACTTTAACGCATTATTATTAAATAAGTTCAAGTTTCTTGGAAATCTAGAAATAGTCATATGAGAAATTGGTTGAATTACTATGTAAGTACCTATGTGTTTGTTTATTTATTGTATGAAAAGGCCTAGGTAAGTATTACATTGTATTAATATAATTACTCCTCATTATATCATACGTACAGTACAACACTATTATGACGTGAATCTGAAACTGTATCAAAATTTCATTTGTCTTATAAGACAACAAAAGCATGTCTCATTGCTGTTGTGTGTTGTACATTACACATCATGTAAAATGGGTAAAAAAAACGGGACCCTATTCATGAGACTTCACTGTCACGAGGCTGTATATCAGGAACCGTGATAGCTAGAGAGCTGAAATTTTCGCAGATTATGTATTTCTGTTGCCGCTATAATAATGAATCTGAAATCAGGAAAAAAAAGGAGATTAAGGGGGCTCCCATACAACAAACGTGATTTTTACTGTTTTTTCGTACGGAACCCACCGTGCGGAAGTCCGACTCGCACTTGACCGGTTTTTATATGGTTCTACCTATATGTCATAGATACGATATTATTCTCGCTAAGGCAGAAAATCTGTCGGTACCTAACAGAGTGGAGGTACAAAAGAAGATTTATGAAACATTTAAGACCGCAGTTAAACATTTATAGATCAAGTCATGTCAAAAGCACCCATAATTATCCACTCCTATCTAAAGTCTCATTTGTGACGCCTGGGGCTCAGCTTTCTTCCTTCAAAATTTATCTCTCATTATTCTCATCTTCTGCTAGGACAAATTAAAAATTCCAATAGGGGGTCGTCCATTAATCGCGTGAGGTTAGTTTTGGGCGTATTTTGGACCCCCCCTCCCCCTTGGTGATATTTGGTGAGGTTTCAGATTACCCCTCCCCCCCTGGGCCGAATCACGTGTATTTTTAGTAACTACATGGTTTTTTTTAAACTTTATCCATACTTCTATAGTATACGAATACTAGCTAATCCTCGCAACTTCGTTTGCGTCACATAATAGAGAGAGATATGGTATTAATATTTTAATATATTTCCCGTTCCATTTACTCCCGTCGTGTTTCTATATAATATTCATTATTTTGGAGCTAATGAAGAAGGTGTCAGTTTGTCAAGCTTAAAATCTTACGTTGGTTTGATCGCAGTTGGCTAAATAGAAGCGAAGTTATAAACAAAAGTACAATAATCAAGGTTGAATTTCCATGCGATCATTATGCTTTTGGTCACGACTATCGGTATCCACCGAAGTCGCGGGAAACAGCTAGTTTTAAATAATACTGACATAATTTGAGATTATTATTGATCCTATGGGAGACACGATGAAAAACAAAATGATTTTTGTGTTGTCTGATCAACGCATAGGTACTCCGATTTCAATTAATTTCTGATGTAAGAAAGGATTTAAGTGCTTTATGAATTATTACATACAAGTTTTAATATTGTAGGTTTTGTTGTTCAGAAATTCCAGTGATCTCAAATTCAGGGTTGTAAAGTTGCTGTTCGAAATAAATACACGTGATATCTCACTACACCCCCCATCCCCCCTGGTGATGTTTGGTGATTTTTGTCTGACCCCCTCCCCCCCTTTCGAGCCTCACGTGATTAATGGACGACCCCTAGAGAAGACAGTTTACATTAATACAGTTTCTTTCCCTCGTTCATCAGTCTCTACTATCATATCCCTGCCGGTAAGTATCCTTCCTTCTTCAGCATAACTTCTTTTAATTATTTTTGTAGTTCAATTGGTTGCCATCAAGTGAATCAATATATTCCGTCTAATTAATACTCCGTTTAATCTATACTTTCATTCTAATATGATAAGACGGAAGATTTGATTGTTTGTTTGAATCAAATAGGCTCCGTAACTAATGAACCGATATAAAAACATTCTTTATTGTTAAAAAGCTACGCTATCCCCGGTTACCATAGGCTATATTTTATTCCCGTATTCCCACGGGTACAGGATGTACGCGTATGAAACTGCGTGATATCTGCTAGTTTAAAATATAAACTAGGCCTCCGCGAAGATTTTTAATGAACTTTGACGTGTATGTGAAAGTCCATTCAAATTTCTAACGAAACTCCAACAAAAGTAATTTCATACATAATTTACATTAAATTGATTGCGAATTTCTTTAAAATGCTATTACTTTGTTTGAGAATGAAAGGGTAATTTATACATCAAATTGGGAAATTACATGTGCAGTGAGAAAGGTTTATATTTATCATGTTCACATTTATTCATACATTTGTACATCGTGTAGCCTCCAGTTAATATTACAAATTACGAACACGATTGAATGATGATCAATCAACACTGTTGTCATGTATTCATGCTTCTTTAAGCTTGTAATTGAGGATATCTTCTCAACAATTACAATTGTTTTATTCATTGCGTTTTGTATGATGACATATCGCGGGTTGAAACATCTATCAATGTCAATTTACTATATAGACGGTAATGTATATGAACGTTCCAATTGAATTTATTTAATTTTATCTAACATTATGTTGTATAGCTAATATTGCAACTTGTTGATTGATTTTATTGATTTCGTTATCTGACTAAGTAACTCTGATGAAACTGACAATTATTATTACTTTTATCGCAATAACATATTCAGCATTAATGAGTTGATGTAAACTAGTTTTCAAAGGAGCAAACCCAAAAATTAACTTTACACAATAGTTTTCTTACTTTTATTATAAGAAGTAATGACCAATAATCGGTTTGTACAATCGAGTACTTCAATAAATCTTTATTTAAATTTTAAAAAAATATGTGACCTTGTTGAAAGAAATAATTTAAATTGCATAACTTTACAATCAAACATCGGTATTACATGTGCACACTCAATCTGTCAGCTATAAGGACTACGTATGCAGTTTATGAGAGGTATTTTAGGTGTAGATATCACGTGACAACTTTGTGTATATTTTTAAAACATGTTAATATATATTCATTTGATGTTGAAATGACATCCGCCATTTCTTCGACGAAATCAATACTAATAAATGAATTATTACTGACTTTAGAAGAAACACTACGTATAAATCTTTTTCTTTATGGTGTTTCCAAATATTAATACGCCACCTTGTATTTGATAATATTTCGTGATATTCAATGGAGTACAAATTGATCATGGGTGTGCAACTGTACAACTCAATCGATATAATATGTCAAACAAATTCAAGGTAGGATCCCATTAATACTATGTTCTCATATTTATTTTATTACCAAGTAACAAGAGAAAGTTTAAAAGTTAGCGGTAGAGGCAGCTTTGAAATGGATGTAGGTACATTAAAGTACACAACTGCACCTGACCTGATATCTTTTGGCATTATACCTACCTATAGATTTAGAATTCTTCGCTACTCATTATACCTGTGACAAACAAATTTTGTAGATGGTCCAAAGGTCAAGGAAGAAAGTCAGGTAAAAAAATGTAGTTCTACATGATTGTCTTAGTCGAATCTTTTACCTATTGGCGAAGTACCAGTTAAACAAGCCCTGCATAGCTACTTATAAAAAGTAACACACAATCACGTGCATATCATCAAGGCGGTAGGCAGAGATGAACATAACACCCACACTGTCAGTAGCTATGTTGGTCCCAAGTAACAGAAGGTAAAGGAAGAGACAACAACGATGGTTAAGGGTGAAGGTAAAGAAAATCTGAATCAAAATTCCAACATCAAGGACAGATGTTATAAGTCCACAAATATAGTTACAATCTCTGCAGTTCGAGCAAATCACAGCCGCACAAAGATAAATAACTAGCTGACCCGCGCAACTTCGTTTGCGTGATAAATGAAGAACCGCTTGACCGATTTTGTGCAAACTTCACATAAACTATCTACTAAATAGTCCGAACAAAGCCTAAACATTTGGTTTGGATAGATGAGCCCGTTCTTGAGTTATAAAATTACAACGAAAAGTGGCATTGATTTTTATATATATACTAGCTGACCCGCGCAACTTCGTTTGCGTGATAAATGAAGAACCGCTCGACCGATTTTGTGCAAACTTCACATAAACCATCTACTAAATAGTTTGAACAAAGCCTAAACATTTGTTTTGGATAGGTGCGCCCGTTCTTGAGTTATAAAATTACAACGAAAAGTGGCATTGATTTTTATATATATATAGATAGATATAATCTTAATTCCCACAAAAAATATCATCACTGGGGTCATTCACTCATAAATGTTAACTTTCTCACCGCATTCGATGCGTATCTATTAATCTTTCTGTCTTGTTATTAATCTATCAATTCGTAAAACTAATTGTACAGGCGTCTGTATGTCTACAACACATGAACATGTGAGTGCCTTCAAATTCAACAGCGCGGCGCGGCGTTCTGAATTCTTACTATAATACATAATTACCATTATGTCACTGTTTATTTTTTTAATTCATCTAACATCTGGGCCAAAGCCTGTCAAGGAGTATTATATCATAGAATGAGAAAAAAAAAACAAATAGAACACCAAAGCCCTAATCGAATTGGGTCACCATCACCCTTGAACTATTTATGTAGATTACAACACTTTGCAAATAGGATCAAATTTATAGGTTAACATGTCGTATATGATGTGGATGTTAATGCTAAGATTACATGTAGTATTATATAACACATGTTTCATTAAAATAAAACTGGCCAACGGCGAGTCGGACTCGTGCACAAAGGGTTCCTTACCATTACCTAAAGTAATGTTTTATTACCTAAATTAATAAAAAAATTGAATACTGGTATGAACACGTAACGCCCTTAGCACACCTCCGCCGCGAAACCATGATAGCGGAACCGCAGTAATTTCGCCAAGTTCTGTCACATGTAGGAGCAGCGGAACAATAGCGAAACCGCCTGTTCTAATGCATAGATTTAACTATCTTCTATCTCTTTCACCGCACGGTTTCGCCAATCTGCTCCTACGTCAGTCAAACCTCCGCGCTTCGGCCACCTTGTTATTGCGGTGCCGCGTTGTCTACGCGCCGGTTTGTCAAAATTGACAGAAATACAGAGCGGAACGGCGAAACTAATATTTTTTCAGTAAATTGACGTGAAGTTCACGGAAACACTACTTCAAGCCATCGGAAATAGACCCTTTATGTATTTATTAAGTCATCCAGATAATAAAAATAATATGATGAAATTGCGATAGCGCCACTTCGACTAACTCGTGTCAGGTTCCGTTGCCCAGTTCCGCTGTTCAATCCACACTTGATCACAGCGGAATTCATTTAGCGGTTCCGCTGTTCTGGTTTCGCGGCGGAGATGTGCCTAGGGCGTAAGGGATTATAGGGAAGATAACATAGTTAAATTCTGTAATAGCAAAATAAAATAAAATATAAAATAAAATAAAATTTATTCCCTTTGAAATTTTTAAAAAATTATTTAGGTTTGTCAAAATTTTTGTGACTCTACCGGGGGTTCGGAAATGCTACAGACTGAGAAGAACACCCCAAGAAACTCAGTCCGGTCCCTCTTATTCATCTTAGTATCTAATACAGTTTTTTTTTAAATGTAGAAAGGAGCAATTCGTGTCACTGCCAGGCAGTCTTGTCTTCTAGAAAGTCTTTAATGCTATAATAAGCTTTCTGGCACAATTTAAGCTTTACTAGTTTTTTAAATTTATTAACTGACAAACCTGTTATGGCTGTCGGCAATGTATTGTACATTCGAATACAATTACCCGCAAAAGAATTGCTTATTTTATTAAGCCTAAATCTAGGTACAGCCAATTTATTCTTATTTCTTAAGTTTAGGTTATGGATATCACTATTTTTAATAAATTTACTGTTATTTTTATGAGTATATAATAAGTTTTCATATATGTACTGTGAATACACAGTAAGGATGTTGATATCCTTAAACTTTTCTCTTAATGACTCCCGAAACCCCATACCATAGATAGCCCGGACAGCCCTTTTCTGCAACACAAAGATACATTCGATGTCGGCAGCGTTACCCCATAATAGTATGCCATAGGTCATGACACTGTGGAAGTAGCTAAAGTAGACAAGACGCGCTGTTCTAATGTCTGTCAGTTGTCGGATCTTTTTAACGGCATAGGCTGCAGAGCTCAGTCTGCCCGAGACTTTCCCGATATGAGGCCCCCACTGCAAGTTGGAGTCTAACTTTATGCCCAGAAAGACAGTTTCATCGACCAATTCTACTTGATCATCCCTAATCCTAATACTGGTGTTAACGAGCCTAACATTTGGCAAGGTGAATCTAATACATTTTGTTTTAGTTTCGTTTAACAATAAATTATTAGCGTTAAACCAGTGGACTACCCTAGAGAGGGCATTGTTTACTTCGTCAAGATCGCGTTGTCCACGTTCAACTTTAAATATTAAAGATGTGTCATCAGCAAACAAAACTACCTCGTGATCGTCTCTTATAAGGTGAGGGAGATCATTTATGTACACTAAAAATAGAAAAGGTCCCAGAATTGAACCCTGAGGCACCCCCATTGTTACAGCAGAACCATTTGACTGTTTACCATTTATAACTACTCTCTGTACTCTATCTCTAAGGTAAGAACTAATTAAATCCAAGGCCGTCCCCCGGATTCCATAATGATTAAGTTTTTGAATTAAAGTCTGATGCTGGACACAATCGAAGGCCTTAGATAAGTCGCAGAATACACCATAAGCATCATACGACTCCTCCCAGGCCTCATATATACACTCTAACAATTTGATGCCAGCATCCGTGGTAGACCGACCTCGCGTGAAACCGAATTGTTTAGTATGGAATAGTTTATTTGTATTAAAATGATTTTGCATTTGATTAAGCATTACCTTTTCAAAGATTTTACTAAACGTGGGTAGTACAGAAATAGGACGAAAATTGGACGGATCTGAGGTGCTACCCGATTTAAACAGAGGAGTTATTTTACTAAACTTCATTAAGTCAGGAAACACACCACTATCAACACAATTATTAAATATTATTGATAATTCAGGGGCAACCATTTCAATTAACGAATTAACTAAATGTACAGAAATTCCCCAGAGGTCAGCAGTTTTCTTAATATTTAAAGATTTAAAAGTTTTTATGACAGTGTGTATACTAATTTTACTGAATTTAAATATTTCATTACAGCAAGGAACATTTGCTTTTAACAAGGATTCTGCTATTGGGGTAGAAGAACCTAGGGCTCTGGTCAAATCTACTGGAATTCGAGAAAAAAATTGTTCAAATTCGTTAGCGACTTCGGCATCTGTTGTAATTATGTTACCATTTACTTTAAGTTTAAAATTATTATCATTCGATTTTGCTTGGCCTCTTTCTGCGTTAATTATTTTCCAAGTAGCATTTCCTATATTAACTTTGCACTCATATGTAGTAAACTTGACCTGAATCAATCATTTCAGGAATTTCACAGTTTAGTAACACTATTTTACAAACTAAATTTTCCATTAATTAAAATGTCTCATAAAAGAAAGTCAGCTTCCTGGATAACCAAGGGAATTAAAAAATCCAGTATCAAAAAGAGACACCTTTATTTGAAATACAAACATGCTCATTCAAACAAAAAGCACAATAAATAAATAAATGGTTTAAAAAACCCTAGAAAAATACGCTTTTATAATGCACGAAAAAACCAAAAATAAATTATGGATCGTTCAAGTTGCCTCTATTTCTGGGCTGAAGTGTAAACTATGTGCTTTTAGTTATAATATTTGATTGTAAAAGCGTGGGGCGCTAGAACAAGAAAGACTTTTTTGTAAGCAAATTCCTATTAATACTAATCCTTATATAATAAAAATCCTAGCGAAAGCTGCATGAGGCCGCACAAGAGCATAACGTTTATGCTGCCAAAGGGAACAACGCCTCTTCTTTCAGGCAATTAAGTAGATACATGAAAGGAATATATAGGACACTTTTTCCATCGAAGTTTCAGTGCCTATCTTCCGGCTTCATCATCATATCAGTTTGATAGTACCATATTATTGTATTGTCATCAGAACTACATACAGCTGCCAATTTTCATGACGCTACGATCCTTGGAAGCTGGTTAAATTAGCTACCTTAGATTCCACTTGTTTTCTGTGCCTATTTTCTGACTCCATCATCATATCAGTTCGACAGTACCATATTATTGTATTGTCATCAGAACTACATACAGCTTCCGATTTTCATGACGCTACGATTCTTGGAAGCTGGTTAAATTAGCTACCTTAGATTCCACTTTTTCCATCGAAGTTTCAGTGCCTATCTTCCGGCTTCATCATCATATCAGTTTGATAGTACCATATTATTGTATTGTCATCAGAACTACATACAGCTGCCAATTTTCATGACGCTACGATCCTTGGAAGCTGGTTAAATTAGCTACCTTAGATTCCACTTGTTTTCTGTGCCTATCTTCCGGCTCCATCATCATATCAGTTTGACAGTACAATATTATTGTATTGTCATCAGAACTACATACATCTGCCAATTTTCTAAGAAAGAAAGAAAGAAAGAAAGAAATAAATTTATTCAAGCGCATTGCATTCATAAGAGCTCATAATAGTACAAAAATATAAAAAAAAACCCAGTGCATGCACCCGAAAAGGCAGCCATCTCAGCATATGCTACATACCATTCATAGAAATGGTATGCAGCGCTGGTTTTCAGATGGTCCTTACTCCTTACGATGCTTAGTGACATCACGCTCACCATTGTACGAATATAAATTCATTTTATAACTAAATTTTACACGCAAATCAAATAAAAAAAATAAAAATAAAAAATAAATAAAAATTAAATGAAATTAAAAATTAAAAAAAAAAAAAACAAAATAAAATTATTTACGTTATGCTATTTCATTACCCTAACATTTCAATTTGTTCACATTAATTTCATTTATAACATTAAATTAAATTACTACAGTGAGTGCATTGCATATTATAAAAAACATTACATTATATAAAATAAAATAAAATAAAATAAAAACATTAATAAACAAATTACTTAGTATTTTAAACAAAAATATTACATGAACATTGATTTTATCTTACTTTCATTATTAATATTAATACATTCATTCATTAAAACATCGACTAATGAGTGGGCTAAAAGCCAAAACATCAACGTACACAACAATAAAAACAAAAAATACCAAAAACAACTGACAAGAGCATTAAGCAAGAGCAACGTCAGGATTCGGCGGGAAACTTTCAGACAAGCATTACATTATGTTTTAATAATTTTTCAAAACTAGTGTAATTTCGAGTGTTTATGTGTAATTTATGGTGGATTATTAAACATAAAGGTTCGACAACGTGCAAAAGTGTTGGAAAGTGATAAAGCGCAGTGAAACGCAAGTTTTTAGGTTTGTCGACGAATTCCACAGCAAGCCCTAGTAAGGTACCACCGCCTTACTAGAGTAGAACTTAGTCCAAACTTGGACATACATGAATACGCTGCTCATAAGAAGAATCATAATATGAAAATGATTTATATTTTCACAATGAAATTTACTTGACTTTGGCATACTCTCAAACCGAGAAAGTCCAAGAACAAGAAGAAAAAAAAAAAAAAAAGAGCAACGTCACTGTCAACTTTTCAAGTTGTCAGATTTCGCTCCATGCTCGACTCAAAGTTCCATCCAAGTTATTTTGAAACTGTCGAGTCGCACGCCGCTCTGCCATGTAAACTCTAAATTATCGGTGTTATTCATAGTTCCACACAATCCCACCTACCTAATTACATATATCATTTATTGAAATTGAGATAGAGACCACATTGACACATTACAAAACACGATAAAGAAACCGCCCGAGTGCTACAATCGTGTTTCAACACACGCCTTTTTGTTTACCCATTAAGAACAACTTGTATCTCCTTTTAAACGTGTGTACTGACTTTACGGCGTGTAATGGCGGTGGAAGGTCGTTCCAAATACGACTGGCAAAGAATTTAAATGCTCCTCTATACGCAGCTGTATTGTGATTTGGCGTTAACATTAGGTAAGTACACGCTCTTGTCTTGTATGCGTTTACATCCCTTGACCAAGATAATTTTTCATACAAATATTGTGGTCTACCAGTCCTCACCACTCCGAACAACAGCGTAGCAAGATGCAACTCGCGTCGTTCCGCCATTTTCATAATATTGCCACTATTTAGGAAGGGCGTCACATGTGCACGCGGTGGGATTGCAAAACAAAAGCGAGCGCAAGCATTTTGAACCCTCTGTATCATTTTTTCAGTTCTCTTCAGAAGACAACTACCATACACAGTGTCAGCATAGTTAAGTTTAGAAAGAATCAATGATTCACAGAGCAGTGTTCGTATGCTGACACTTATGTATGGGCGTATTCTGTACAGTAATCTTAGTCTATAAAAACAGTTTCTAACTGCATACATTACATGAGTCTCAAAACGAAGCTGCTCGTCAAGTGTTACCCCCAGATTGCGCGCCACAGACACCCGCTCCATAAGACAGTTATTAATCCTCAGGTCCAACTGATACTGCAGAATCTGACTTCTCACATGTCTTGAACCCATAATAATAAACTTAGACTTCTCTGGGTTGAGAACCAGAGAGTTTCTCTGAGCCCAGTTTGCAACTTTAGCTAAGTCCTCATTTACTCTACTTACAGATTCAAGACAGTCAGAGGCAGAGAATGATAGGTGTAGCTGTAGGTCATCAGCATACATATGGTACTGGCAGTTAACGATTGTGCTGGTGATATCCGCGCAGTAAAGGATAAAGAGCAGTGGCCCGAGGATCGAGCCCTGAGGAACGCCCCTGGTCACTGGATAATGAGCAGAATCCACATAGCAACCAGTTTTATCATCCATGACCTGGACAAATTGATATCTCTTACTAAGGTAACTATTAAACCACCTGATTACCCCGTCCGAGCAGCCATAGTAAGCAAGTTTAGACATAAGGAGTGCAATACTAATCCCATCAAAAGCACGACTGAAGTCCAATAGAGTCAGCACCGTACCCATGCCCTGGTCCTGAGCCTGCAAGATATCGTCTACAACATCTAATAATGCTGTTGCTGTGCTGTGCCCTCTACGAAAGCCAGACTGTCTCACTGGCAACACATTTGAGTGTTCCAAGTACTTAGTAAATTGATTACTGACTACTCTCTCCAGGACCTTAGACAGGCAGGGCAGTATGCTAATGGGCCTAAGGTCCTTCGGTCCAGCAGGACACGGTACCTTGGGAATTGGTTTCACTCTAGCTGTTTTCCATGATGCTGGGAACGTTGAGGTTGTGATTGATGTATTGATAATATGAGTCACAATACTGAGAGTTTGAGGAAGAGTCATCAGCAGCATATCCAGGGAAATCTCATCTACACCCATGGCATTTGATTTAAGATTCCTAATTATTTTCTCAACCTCTCTCTGCGTCACTAACTCTAGTCGGAATGTATTGGTGTTAAATCGGTTCCATTCAAAAAAAGTGAGGTCAGAGATGGATACTTCATTACTGCCAGGTACATTTAAAAAATGTTTGCAGAGTATGTCAGGGTCACTACAGAAGTCAGGCAATTCAGGAACACTCTTACTGTTCATCACAATATTTGACTTGAGTTGTTTCCACAGTCTCCTTGGATTATCAATACTGTCATTGATATGGGTTTTAAAATAAGCCCGCTTCTCACTTTCAATAGCATCCCTCACTAAATATTTTAGTACTACATACGATCTGCTGTGAGAATCTCGATTAGAGGCTTTAAATTTATGGTAATATTTATCACGTAAGCGCATCATATCTTTGACAGTACTGGTAATCCATGGGTAACCTTTCTCTTTTACAAGAATTCTTTTTACCGGTGCATGCAAGTCAAACAATGAGACAATGCAAGTGCTCAAAGCTTCAACCATGTAATCCACATGACCCAGATCCCTAATAGAGTCCCAATCTACGCTGCCAAGGTCCTCCTCAAACTTGTTTATCAATATGTCTCTTAGAGGTCTGTACACAATCCACCGGGGCGCAGGTTTTTCAATTCTTAGGTTAAATTCGGCTGTAATCATGGCATGCCTACCAAGGTCTGGTATATGCCACACTGATATGTCAGCCACTTCAGCATCTGTACAGATCAGATCAATCAATGTTGCACTGTGGTCTGTAAAATGTGTAGGTTTGTCTACCAAATTGACTATACTCATGCTTACCAGGAAGGATTGCAGTAGCTTCGTCTTATAGTCCTCCTCATCCAGTAGATTTATGTTAAAATCACCAAGAAGAAATATCTTATCAGCTCCAGAGAACGAAGAAATGGTGTCCGTTATTGCATCTACAAACGTGTTTGCATTAAGCCAGGGTGGCCTATAAGCCGTACCAATGACTATCGATTGCGACTCTCTACTCAGTCTCAACCACATCTGCTCAACATTTGCGGCAGCAGGAAAAGGCTCGGCCCGCACATTTATCCCCCGTCTCACGTAAAAGCCAACCCCACCGCCACAGCCATCACATATGTAGGTCGGTCGCGGGGTGTGACGAAGCCTATAGTTAGGCACCCGGGGCGCGCGACCGTCACCCGTGTCTACCTTAATCCACGTTTCGTTTATCGCCATGATATCAACATTAAGGTTGCCCATTGCTACAATAAACTCATCATGTTTTGTCCCCAATGACCCAGCATTGAACAATCCAAGTTTTAAACGCTTATCTTTACTGTTACGCATCTTTATGCTTTAGTAATATAATTATCATTTTAGAAATATTGTAATTAGACTTAACATACCTATGTATAATTATTTTATATTTACAGTAAACAATGACGCAGCACAAGAGAAAAAAATGACAGGCCCCACTGCTATCGACCATATCATGGTGCAAACCTACAGGAATTGGGAGTTGATTGCAGTCAACCCGAGAACATCCAATTGCCATGTACAACAACACACAATGCATTACTTGTGGAATGCAAGCGTTTTCATTACTAGAAAAAATATACACAATATTAATTAGGATGTACGGCCATCTTGATATGTTATGAACAAGCAAACATTTGTTAGCTAATATCCCTATATAATATTTAAATGCATCTGAATAATAAATTCCATTATTAATAATTATAATAACAATTACGAATATATGTGTAAAATTCATTACCAAAACTAAATTATAACAATGTCGCATGATTATCATTAAATTACCATTTATTTGTGTGAGTATATTCATTTCTATAATATTATTAACTTCCAAACCCTGCCCTATACAGTTATGGAATGGGGTCGCATGGAACTTCAACATCAAAAACCCGTTTCAGATCCGATTCTGTACGAATACTGTAGATCTGTTTACCTTCAGCCTGCTTAGCCAATATTCTGCCACGCTTAACCCATACATATTTCCATCCCAATCTTGTAGCAGACTCCCGAGTGTGGAAGAAAATCATCTTGTTGTAGCGGCTAAGTCTCTCGTTGAGATAGAAACGGCGTGGAGGGGCGGTCATGCCCAGATCCGCAGAGGTGGCGCCGCGCCGTATGCGCGCACACCGCAGCATCTCGTCGCGCAGGTGCTTCCTGGTCAACCGGACCACCAGGTGGCGCGGCCGAGCTGGCGCACTCGACACAGCGGTATCCGTCTGCCCAGACACCTCCCTCCTGCTCCTAGCCGAAGGACCTATTCTTTCCGCAAAAACAATATCGTGGGGTTCGAGTTGCATTCCCAGCTTTCCCGCTAACAACTTCACGACGTGCACTGTGTTCTCACCATTATCCTCGGGAAGGTTGGAGATCTCAATATCACAAGACAGCATTTCCTGATCACGGTCGTTTAAGTCCATTTTCAGTTTCCTCACTGTTTTCTCGAGGTGATCAGTGCTGGACTCACGATCCTCCATCTCCTTCACCTTGCCCTCCAGACCGTCCAGTCGGCTCACACAACCTGCTATATTTGCACGAAGATCAACCACTTCCCGCCGCAGATCCTTCATTTCTCTTGTGAGCTCATCTCTCATGTTCCGAAGTTCTGCCCTCAACAGCCTTATCTCCTCCACAAGATTAGGCTGCAAAGATGTGCCATCAGATGGCGTGTCACTAACATCTCCAGAACCGACACAAGGGCTGCTCAAATTAGAGGGTGTACTCTGCACACGTAGATTAGGCTTCTTCTTCAGTGCACTTTTGTCTCCTACCACGACTTTCCCCGTACAGCATTTACAGGTGGTAGCGCCATCCTTCCCCTTCGCCGACCTGAACTTTCCACATATGTTGCATTTAGCCATATTATTGTTATTGTTTGTTAGTTTGCGTTCTTTGTAACAGATGGCGCTGTTACCAAAAAAACACTGCAGGCTGTATTTACTGCTGTTAAAGCCTTCAACCTTCTATTAACCCTTAGAGCTCCTCGCGGCGACCCGTCGCCGCGCATAATAATCAAGTTTTTCCGTAAAGCCCCGCGCGGCGACCGGTCGCCGCACCTACCCAGACGACTTTAAACTTAAATTTAGCCTGCTTACGTCCTACTTTTCAATGAACAGGTTTATTGCATGTGTAGTTTATAACATTTTCTTGTTTTTGGAATCTTATGAAATGACGTCAATGGGCCAGAATTATTTACAAAAATCGAACAGTTGAAGTTGAGAGTGGATTGCGCATGGATGGCGTGCGTTTGTGTAGTACGTGTGTGTTTCGTGTTTTTATTATAAATAATGTGTTTGCATTATTATTTATTATTATACACAGTAAAATAAACAATATATCAATAATCCGGTTGGTGTTTACAGGATCGTAAAATATGGTGTGGTGGTAGAGTAATCAATGTTTTTTTTGTTGAGTGCGTGTGTACCAAGTGCAAGTGTGCGTGTGTGTTTTGTTTTTTTATTATAAATAATGTGTTTTCATTATTGTTTATTATTATACACAGTAAAATAAACAATTTATCAATAATCCGGTTGCTGTTTGCAGAATTGAATAATTTGGTCTGGTAAGTGAGATAAAAATTGTTTTTTGGGAAATGGGAAATCTTTTTTCATTTTTAGGGTGGTGGAGCTAGGTCCACGTGATTACCGATTTTCGATATATTTTTTTAGTGTGTTGAAGGGTTAACTAGTTACGAAAAATAGCCCTGTGTCCCGCACTACCTATTTTATATCACAGTAAGATGAAGAAATGTCCCTGTGCTATTTTGGCGTTACTATTCATTGGATTAGGGTAGTTTTACAGTCCACTTTGAGCTGACTATTTTTAGTTTAGTTTAAAACACTGAATTACTTGGCACTAGCACTTGCTAACTATTTATAGTCATTATTAGTCGACTGCGAATACATTTACACAAACAGTCCCGAAATTATCACACGTCTTGTATTTTTAATATGACGATAAACGCATAGGTAATCAGTAGTACTTTACGTCAGTGACGTCACTCCAACTCCTATGCAAACCATTTTCTAGACGCTACGATCATTAGAAAATGGTTAAATTAGTATCCTTAGATTCCATTACATTGTTAGTTACATTCACGACGACCTAATAAAAGCTTATTAAAAAGTATAAAAAAATACAGTACAATATTAAAAGCATGCATTCAAAAGTCACAACAAATACAGAGTAAAAAATACATAGATAACAAGAAAAACAAATGTAAAGCCGTATGGGACATTATAAATGAGAATATTGGACGGGATTTTGGTGCAACTGACATTAATACAATCGTAAACGGAAAAGACATATATAATGATCCAATGAAAATAAGTGAACTATTCAACAATTATTTTATAAATTTGACACACTTAAGTGATTTTAGTTTTGCAACTCGCGACATAGGTAACTACATTAAATTTGATAATCCCAATACAATTTTTCTGAAACTAACTGATTCTCAAGAAATATTTAAAATTATTAACGACCTTAATAACACGGCATCGGTAGGCATTGATGGTATTAGTACAAGAATACTCAAGGCCTGTGCAAGGGATATCAGCGCGCCGTTGAGTGCCATCATAAACACCTCTCTTGAAGAAGGTACTTTCCGAAATATTTTAAAACAGTCCATTGTAAAGCCGTTGTTCAAAAAGGGGGATGAAAAAGAATTGGGCAAAATATCGTCCTAACTCCAGTATTATCAAAAAATTTTGAAAAGGTCATGTTAAAAAGACTATATGAATATGTCGCTGACATGGGTATTCTCAAAAGGGAACAATTCGGTTTTAGGAAAAACAGTACCACATCATTGGCTTGCTTTGATCTGGTCAAGGGAATTACCGAAGCTATTGATGCTGGTGTGCCAGTCACCGCCATTTTCCTTGATATGAGCAAGGCCTTCGACTTTGTTCACCACGAAATTCTGTTATATAAATTGAACAGATACGGAATTAGAGGAAAGGCTAATGACTGGATTAAAAGTTACCTTTCTGATAGAAGTCAATGCGTAGAAATATCAAAAATCAATAATATTCTGATAAAAGTAAACATAACTATAGATCCCATTACCAAAAAAATATGTTTGGTGTCCCGCAAGGCAGCGTGTTGGGCCCGTTTTTGTTTTTATTGTATATAAATGATCTCCCAAATGTTACTGACCATAAAACTGTACTATTTGCGGATGATACGACACTTGTCGTGAAATGTGAAAATATTAATTCTTACGAACAAGATATAAATGCCGCGTTATGTGAAGTTATAAAATGGCTAAATATTAATAACCTTAAGATCAACATACATAAAACTAAACTTATTCAATTTCAAACTCACAAACGTCGGAAACTGGATATAACTGTATGCAATGTTAATATAAAACTCGAAGAGGTAAGTTCTATCAAATTCCTGGGAATAATTCTGGACAAACATTGTGATTGGAAGGGTCATGTGGAATATGTTTGCGATAAGCTTCACAAATTTGTATATGCTATAAAAAGGGTACGGGCTACGGTATCCACTGCAGCAGCTCTTAGTGCTTATCATGGCTATGTATCCTCTGTATTGGCTTATGGTCTTTTGCTTTGGGGAAATTCCGTTGAAATAGAGAGTGTGTTTAAGGCTCAGAAAAGGTGTGTGAGAGCGATATGTGGTGCGTGGTCTATGGATAGCTGCAAACCCATTTTTAAACGTTACCGTATACTGCCACTAGCCTGTATGTACATAAGGGAGGTTTGTGTCTTTGTTAAGGAGCATGGAGAATACTTTGATCTTCAATCAGAAGTAACACAAAGAAATGTAATACCGAGAAATAGATATAAGCTGTATCAACCTCCATGTAAACTTGTATTGTTCAAAAGGAATTCCTTTATGAATTCGATTAAGGTATACAACAAATTACCCAATACTTTCAAAGATTTGCCCATCAAAATATTTAAGAGTAGGTTGTCTAAATGGCTTTTACAGCATTGTTTTTATACTTTAAATGAATATATGACAATTGATCTAATGTTTTAAACGAAATTATGTATTAGTGAGATTCATCGGTGACATTTTTACTATTAATCTATACCTATAATAAATCTGTAGAAGTGAAAATTCTGTACATTCAAAATATCAAAAAAATAAATAGCAGGGGGTGTTACTAGACCGACACCGAACCCAAAAAATGATTAAAAAAATTTTTGTCTGTCTGTCTGTCTGTCTGTTTGTTCAGGCATCACGCAGAAACTACCGGTTCGATTACGATGAAACTTAGTATAATTATTCTTTAATAGCCTGGGCACCACACTGGGTACTTTTTATCCCGGAAAAGTATATAGAATTCAAACCAAACTTAATTTTGCGATTCGATCCCTAGACCCAAAGTTATTATCAATTATTGCTTAAACGGTTAACGGTACGATGATGAAACTAAGCATGAGCGTTGTTTGTTACAATATGAAATAAGTAATTTTAACATTTTTGCAAATTCCACCTCCAATGGTATAAAAAAGGAGGGTAAAGTTTGCATGGAACAACGTAATTCCTTGGTCCGATCTACTTAAAATTTGGCATATAGCATTATTATTATAATTGATGGAAGACGTGTTTCGTATTTTATTCAATTTTATACTATAACGAGCTAAAAAGGGAATGTAAATAATTTTGGCTCTGATTTTCTCCGGAGTTGATATCAATACTCCTTAAATACTCTAATTTTATACTTAAACTTGCTGTTGCCCGCGACTTCGTACGCGTGAAAATTGGTGCAATGCCAATTTGATTGCTCTCTGCTTAGCCCCTAGGATATGAAGCGTGATAATATATAGCCTATTTTAACACCCTACCCCTAGGTAATATTTGTGCTAAATTTGAATCAAATCTATTGAGTACTTTTCGAGATCCTTCCGGACAAAGCAAAGCAAACAGACAAACAGACAAACAGATAAACAGACAAACAGACAAAAAATTTTCTAACTATATTTTCGGCTTCGGTATCTTATGTTGAACACCCAGCAATTTTTTTTTTAAATATTTCCAATGTACAGTTTTGACTTTTCTATCATTTTATTATATGTATAGATTACTTTTTATCTTGACACATAATTTGTGAAAGCGTTGTCATTTATTGGTTTTACTTCAGACTTCAAAGTGATGATTTTACTACAAAGTCATAGGGTTAAATAAAAAGCGCTATTTTGGTATAATATTAACCAAATATGCTATACTTCCGTATAGCATATTTGGTACCAATTATACTTCCGTATAATTGGTAATTTATTAAAATATTGTGTGACAAAAATACATTTGTGCCACACATAGTGCTGACTACATTCTGTCAGGAAACAGACTCACTAAGTCTTTGTAAAATACAGGAATGGCCTCTACGAAGACTACATTCGAAAGGACTGAAAAGAGCCATTACAATGAACATGAACGCTCAGCTGATACGGTACCAGGTGTTGATTGGACCATCTGTATTAGGAGGACAAAGCCTACAGTAGTTCGGTGTGTCCAAACGTCGTAGGCTGGGACTACCTGAAGAAGGAATTAAGTTACGATGTCAATTGCTTAGAAGAGAAGTTGTGTCAAGTTGTAGTTTAGCCATTGAATTAAGAAATGTATTTAATAAATAAATTTACTTGGCTCATATATTATGCATTATGAATTTGTTAATCAGAAATCTATCTAACTAGGTATTATTATAAATGCGAATGTTTGTGAGTGTGGATGTTTGTTACTCTTTAACGCTGTAACGGCTGAACGGATCTGGCTGAAATTTGGTGCCTACAGAAGGGGGGAGATATGTTATAGTCTAGGAACAAAATTTCACGCAGGCGAAGCTGCGGGCATCAGCTAGTTTTATATAAACTTGACTTGGTGATTCAGGATACTGATTAAAATTGAAATTTCTCTTATCTTAAGACTTTGACATCTGTGGACATACCTAGTGAAAACAACACTGATTTTTTTTTATAACTCGCATTAATAATCTATTGACCACGTATTATGAAATTATTAATTTATTGATGTAAGTATGTAAATGCCTTTATAAATTTACTTTGCACACCATACTTATGGTAGAATGTATGAGACTAATTTATGTATAACTAGCTGATGCCCGCAGCTTCGCCCGCGATGGCGCTGTATGTGAAATTTTGCTGAATTTTCTTTGCTATAAACCTCACGGAGCCCGAGACCTTTCCAACGAATGCAAAACCGTGGAAATCGGTTTGTGCGTTCTAAAGTTATAGCGTCAGGAAGGAAAACCCGACTTATTTTTATATAATAGATAACACCTTGCTGTAACTACATTCTGGCATAATAAAGATATTTCATTTCATTTCATATTTCATTTCATAAACGGCAAACGGAGTACGACAAACGTATAGGATCTCCTCTTAATTATTTATTTTATTGTTTTAGTACTCATTGGCGTTATAGTGTATATAAATCTATGGATTAATATTATTGTTGTTTTAGATAAATATTCTGCGAAATTTTAACGGTCTAACTATCAAGGGCAAAGTTAATAATAGTGTTCTTGTTTTTACCCCTTGGGCACGGACCCCTACAAAGATTATTATGGTCAGACTGCATAGCTGTTGAAAGTTCGATTTATAGAATGGTTTTAGGTTCTCTCCCTTATAACGGATTTTTAAAACAAAGTGCAAAGTGACACTCAGGAACATTGGGCGTAATTGTATGTTATCTTATGTACTGTAGTAAAGAACAGATGGTACTGGACTCAAATTCCAGTCAAGTAAAGTATAAATTGTTGTATATGCTTAATGTTATTTATACTGTGGCTTTATGTGCAAAACACCTGACGTTTGGCACTAAGGCAGTGAGTGTCGAGTTTTATGTGTTTAGTATCCAATTTTCCCGGATGTTTTTACTTTTGAACACATTTTTGGAGTTTATTGGCCTAGAGATACACTATCATTGTCACTAAATTCCAATTTACATTTAAATGTAGTGACACCATATATGTGATTCTAAACGAAAATCCTTTTTGGTGTCAAACAAATTCTACACCGAAAAACAGACACTAAAATTCGATGTCTGATATCAGTGTATCTTTATTGCATTTGCTTCGGAATAAAAAGCACGACGAATGGTAATTTGTAGTTTTTATTTTTATTACAAGTATTTATTACTTAATTAATTTAAGTTTTTTTACAAACTTTAAGTAAACACTAAATTGTGTCGTGTCAGGTGTTTTATAGCCAATGTCGGTATATTCAACTATAGAGCTACAATATCGAACTTATGTCAACGACTTCTTCCGCGTGAAATTGCCGACTTTTTACTCTTGAACTTGCTAAGTATTTATCTAAACATATTGTATTTTATTATCAATACAAAATGTTTTAATGTACACCATTAACTTATAATAATAGCATTAAAGTTGTTTTTCCTAATCTATCTTATATTTAGTATAAATTTTTGCGCATAAAATCAACTCGTGACATTAGTAATTGATCAGTAATAGATTCGTCAATATATATGTCCAGCTACTCTAAAACTCACTGGATAGGTACAAACAGACAGGCCAGGCCAACTTAAGATCAATTCCTTGACACTGCAGACAGCTTAAGGAATATAAACTCTGTTAAGGAGTTGTGATCAAGACAAGACATTATCGTCCAAATATATTTAATTTCGGAGCAATCTGTCTCAGTAAGATTGTTTTAGTCTGAAGTAATAGGTAATCAATATTTTTTTTGAAGATTTTCGACTAGTTTACGAAGATTGTTTTAGTCTGAACTAGTACGGTAATCTATAAATTTTTAGTTCATTTACACCAAACCTTGGTCGCAGTACAAAATCTCAGTCTTGTTCTTTGTTTATATTTTTCTGATATTTCGACTAGGTTACATCAGTAGGTCACGGTACTCGCCAAAGATTAGTCACTACATCGTTAACATGTTACGAAATTACTTCTTGTAGAGTAACTGAGATATATATTCGGGTTCAGCGAGAATACATTAATAGTACTAGTGTGATTTCTGTGTCGACAAAGCTGTCGTGTGCACCCAGGCTTTCTCTGGCATTGTTGTCAACACCTAAAGACGATACTTTCGCTACAAACTTAAACTGTTGACTTTTGAATTTTGTAAATACTTCGATATTTCGAAACACTTGTGACATTCCTCTTTACTTATGTCACTAAATAAAAAATGTTCGAGCCTAAGTTTATTTGCCTTTTTTCTTGCGAATAAATTTCTTTTAGTGTCGATGTGAGAACGGCTACAACAGGAAGAATGTTAACAATCCGGTCGCACTGAGGATGCTAATTGTCTGTCTGCTAGCGTCACCAGTCTCGGCGATGCACCTACTATCAATTTTCATAATTCGCAATGTTTATTGTGAATGGCATGCATAACTTCTTTACGTAGTAAGAATATTAACAGACTCCTTGTTTTAAATCTTTTTCATAATTAATTTAAATAAATTGAGGTTTATCACCAAAACACAATTACTTAACTAACAATACCAGATTGTTCGTCTTTTAAGTAACGGAGTATCCGTTACTTAAAAGACAATTACAACTATTACAAACGCAACTTTACCATTGTATTTGCACACTTAAAATTAATTTACTTACATAAAAATAAATATAAACACAATTCGTATTGTACTGTTATGTGCAGCTATATCGGATCTTAGGAATATAATATAATATAATGCCAAAGTGTGTTACGGTAGATATCTGGATGTTTGTTATCTTAATAAAATTTAGTTTAAGGACAGATTAAAGACTAAAGTATCCCGGGAGTAAGTTCCCATGGGAAGCGGGAACGGGAAAAATATACCACTCGGCCAGAGCTGCGGGCGCCATTCAATACAATATCGTGATTATACCATAGAGAACACATTCATGCAAACAAAAGTTCATGAAAATTAAATCTTGCTCTATCTTCATGAATGGACAGTGTCAAACGTTCTAGTAGTAAGGGTTCTATCCATATGACGAGTCTTAAGGTACGAATAAACGGCGCGCAAACACGCGAGCCGAGCCTGACTTCGCTCGTGATTCAGCGCGCCACGCGCTGTTTAAACAACTACGCTCGGCGCGGCTCGGCAAAGTTTGCACGATCCATCACTCGTCGGTTTTTTCGACACGGATCAAAGGCGCGCGCGCCGTCTTCGGCTCGGCTTGTCTTAATACGCGCCGTCTAAACAGACAGATGATGATGAACTAAAACTGGACAAGAGTGAGCCGGAGTCGCGCACGTAGGGTTCCGTACAAGAAAAGCGGCAAAAAAATCACGTATGTTGACATTCTATATTTATTATTTGTTGCTATAGCGGCAACAGAAATACATCTTCTGTAAAAAAAATTAATTGTCTAACTATCACGGTGAAAGAGTAACAGCCAACACAGACAACGGAACCGACAACAAAGGGGTCGGGTTATGTAAAGGTACGAATAAACGGCGCGCAAACACGCGAGCCGAGCCTGACTTCGCTCGTGATTAAACAGACAGATGATCCAGAGCGCGCGACGAAGGAAGACCTTTTTCGTATTATAGCGGCGTTTTTAATTTTAAGAATTGGGTTTTTACATGATGGGAGTTGAGTAATGAAAATGTTCAACTCTTCATTGAACTATAATAATATGAAAAGGAACCAGCGATATGGAACGCTGAAGATCCAGGTCACAAAAATCGCAACAATGTGCACGATGCTTGGACAAGAATAAAAACTTAGTTCTGTGAGGGACGTATATCTGTGAAAGAATCAAAGAAAAAGAAGGACAGCGCGGTTCAACAGCGAGATGTGAGCCAGTGTGCCGCATCTCCACGGACGGCTCGGCTCGCGTATGATCGTGCTACCCCGCGTCGTTTAAACGAGCAGGCTTGCGTCCGAATTAAGCCAAGCCGCGCCTACACGGATGGTGCAGCGTGGCGCGGCTCGTGTTACAGCGGGCCGTTTACCTTTACTGAGCCAGCTGCATATAAATGCGGCTAAATCACAATTTTGCACAGAATCGGGTGCATTTATTTGCATTACTATGTTGTCTTCTCTTGACTAGACTATTTCCCGGATGCCAGGACCGGATTGATGTCGCATTTTTGTTCAAAATGTCGTTGATTACTCTTTTCTACTTTATTCTCGTACCAATGTCACTTATGGCCGACCAAATATTAGTAAATACTGATCGACTTTAAAATGCGTGGACAGTAAATTTGAAAAGTATCCTCATTAACTAAAAAAAAATTGCTGAGGCTATAATTGTTAACGCGTATTTAGGTACCTAGTGGTATTTTTTACGCAAAAAAAGCATATAGATACAAAGCAATTTAGGAGTATATTAACGAGATCACGCTTCGATTACAAGTATCCTTTCACCAAAGAAGAGTCTGCACAAACCAGTAAACTATTGAGTAATATATTCTAAACATCTAAAACTGAAACTTGAACCTCCGTGTCATAGTATAATAAACCAATTAGTATGTTTTTAGAGCTAATAGAATATAGATAGTAGGATTCACTCATAGCAGAGTAATTAGTAAAACGACCTCTATATTAGATTGAATTTTAGTAATATTTATTTACCTAATTTTCAATAAATTAGTCAAACACATTCGTAAAACTTAGAAGTACAACAACCTCAAAACAACTATCTTGAAATAGCATGTTAATCGTTTCTTTGATTTCTAAGTTCAACAACACAAATAAGTAATCAAAATGTAAAAAGAACTAATGGTAATGTGATAGAACATGGTTCTTACATACAAGTCCGTGTATAAATAGCCGTCTACTACTGGTAGTAAATAATTAACCACGGACATCAGACATTGCTTTGAATGGTTGTGTGACCACTCATCTGAGTAACAATTTATTTAGTTTTATTGTAAGCTGAGGAATGTAGTCCATCGCTTCAGCTCACAGTCACAGTCATTAGCGCATACCTTGTGCTCAGAATACCCCGAATAAAACTAATGCAAGTTGGCTAAACTGAAAGGCGTAGCGAAATATTCGTCTTAGGATGACTTGATACTGCGGTTCCTGTTATAGTATCACTATTTAAATATATTTTTGGAACGATTTTACTAAACAACTCCTTTTGTCTTCTAAATTTATTTATAAGGAATAATATACAGCAGCATGCATAAAGAATTTCAACGAATGTGGTTACGTTACGGTTTTAGTTAAGTCAGATAGCAGATAGCAAGGCAAATACAGACTTCTTGCTACATCCTACGTATTCTTTAACTATAAATACCTACCTACTTAAATTTTATACAAAATTTTCTTTAACCGGCGACTGAATTATGATCCAGAATAGGAATGCAGGTTGCAATAAAAGTTAGCATGGATGGACTCAGTGCGTAGCTGATTAAGTTTAATGATTGATATGACCAAGAAAGCAAATAGAATAATGCTTGACGCTTCCGAAAAGTATACTGGATATTCCACTAAGAACTTCAAGGCAAAAGTGTTTTTCATCTACGGGTAGGGGTGCAAGCATTCGAAAAATTATTTCAACATTTAGTAAATGACAATCAGTTTTTGAAGTGAATACCAGGTTCCATAGACGTTTGGCAAGCCGCCAGTGTTAACTAAAACCGTGAATCGGTCCAGACGACTAGGATCTTTTCGTTTGGTACATTGAATATCTACAGGAAACACGAAGCTCACTTACTGAAATTTCCTGTAACTAGAACTGATGGCCAGGCTTGTAGTGTAGCCTCATGCAGTTTGTTGACCTCTATGGTTAAAACAGTGAGACTGCTTCACCAATTTTGGCAAGAATCAATTTACAAAATTCACAGATACGAATCGTTTATTTGACTAATAAGTATTAAGGACAATTACAATACCTTACCCGTACCAGCGACTGTGTGTTTAACATATTTATTAATAACAGACTTGAAGAATTTTCAACGTACCTATATGGAAATGATGGGCAAGATTTAAGTACATTGGAGGATGAAGAATGTTTATTTAACTCAATACAGGTTTTTTCGGAATTTTCCTGTTTATCAAGACTACAATGAATCACCAATATCCAAGATAAAATCTTAATTAAAGCTAAGTACCTACATGATTCAACGCAGCGACATTATAGTCTAGTTGTAGTATTACACATAAAAATGTTTTAGTTGACCCTAAATTAAATTATCATTTTCAATAGAAAGTGCTGTTTGAGTCATGTTACAAATTATGAAAACATTTTAACAAGCTTTGAATTGACTAAAAATTTCAAAAGCCATGTTGTGCCTGGCCCCATCCAGATAAATTTTGATAATATTAAGTAGGTTTATTATTACCATATTATAAAGTGACAATATCTTATTTTGGTAGTAAATTGTGGTGAACAGATAGGTGGGTTTGTGCCAGGAGTGAACTCAACAGAAACAATTATAATTCCCCTAAAAAAATTACGCTTATGTTCGCTTAATTCTGATGTGCCAACCAAGATCATTTGTGCAGATCATAACGAGATCCCATGAAGTACTCGGGTAGATCTTGTTCCATACAAATACAGAATTTTAACAATAAATCACTGTAAAGTTCAGTTTTAAACACAAGCAACTAAACTTCAATTGAAAACGACAACGTAACCAAGAATTGTTTAAAAAACAGCATAATTAAGACAAAACCAATTAAAAATAATACCAACATTAAAAAACTATAAATAGAATTTTCGTAATATTACGTTGCGTGTTACGCACTGATACCAACATGGGAGACATGTGCATTCTACAAGTTGCCGTTTATGGCGCATCGCACTTGACGCGAGCGGAATCTGCGCGAGAGCACCAATCACATCCGTCTGTTTAACCTATTAAATTCTCATTACCTATCCATAGTGATCATATCTTTATATTGCATTACATAATTTTACAAGTCATTGTACAATTATCAAAAACCAATATAACACATACCAATTATCAAAAACAAAACTGGTGACACGTCCAGGTTGACGAATTACAGGCCTATTTCTTTGGCGACTATAATTGCTAAGATATTGGACAGTCTGCTTGTTGGCCAGCTTGAAAAACATCTGACGATCAATGATGCTCAATTCGGGTTTCGGTCTGGTCTGTCGACAGACACTGCTATTCTGTGCCTCAAGCAGACTGTGCAGTACTATACAGCGAGGAAGACGCCTGTATATGCTTGTTACCTGGACCTTTCCAAGGCATTCGACCTGGTATCATACAGGAAGCTATGGGACAAGTTGAGACAGGATACAAGCACACCGCCAGAGGTAGTAAATTTGTTTAAGTATTGGTACGATAACCAACAAAATCGTGTGAGATGGGGTGATTCACTTTCGGCAGAGTACAGATTGGAGTGCGGGGTGAGACAGGGGGGATTGACGTCTCCGGCGCTCTTCAATCTTTATATGAACAGGCTGATCGGTGGGCTCAGCGGCACCGGTATCGGGTGTCACGTGGATGGTCAATGCATGAATAACATAAGTTATGCCGATGACATGGTGCTGTTGAGCCCATCGATCGGAGCTCTTAGAAAATTGATATCAATGTGTGAATCGTACGCCGAGGACCATGGGCTCAAATATAATGCAGCCAAGAGCGAATTCATGCTATTTAAAGCTGGAAACAAAACCTTCCACAAAATACCACCAATTAGGCTATGCAACACTCCTTTAAAACGAGTACATAAATTTAAATATTTGGGTCACTGGGTCTCGGATGATCTCAAGGATAATGAGGATTTAGAGCGTGAGCGAAGGTCGCTGGCTGTCCGATGTGGCATGTTGGCTCATAGGTTTGCACGTAGTAATAAAATGGTAAAGCTTACGATTTTTAAATCATATTGTCAAAGCTTTTACACGTGCAGCCTATGGGTGAATTTTACGCAGAAGGCATACAGCAACCTTCGCATTCAATATAATAACACGTTCCGGGTGTTGATGGGACTGCCGCGTTTTTGCAGCGCGTCGGGTATGTTGGCCGAAGCGAATATCGACAGCTTTCAGACGATTATGCGCAAGAGATGCTTTACTCTTTTACACCGGATACGCGACAGTCCCAACAACATTGTAAGAACGCTGGCTGACCGGTGGGACTCTCCGATGCTGGAGCGGTGGATACGACTGCATGCAGTCAAGTAGACGCCGTCCTTGGTGTTGGGGTGATTCATTCAGCCTACTTAGTTTTTAAGTTCCACTAACACTAGTTTTAAGGTTATTGTTACTAACCCAATATAACACTAACATTAGTTTTTAGATAATTGTTACTAACACATTTATGGAAGAAATTCTGAGAATAAATGATTATTATTATTATTATTATTGTATTCTTTTTTATTAACACACGTAAGAAATTTACTTTTGTTTGTTCTGTAAGTTATTTCAAAAGATTTATTGGTCATATTTTCGTAAATTTATTATGCTATTTTGAGCTGAGTAAGTTGTCGTCAGTTGGCTGGCTTATTATGTATCAAACACTAAATTACGATGAAACAGTTAAATACAGTTGCAATTTGTGCAACTGTACGATCTCTTCAGAGCACAATTATGAAATAGTAACAGATGTGTGACATCTAGTCCATGATAAGGGCGGCCTGAAACTACTCAAACATTCAAGAAGGACCTTCTGTAAGTAGGTTGTTTAGTCAAACTTCCCGAAGATGGGCATGTACGAATGACACTCATAAAAGCTTTTTTCCGATTACATATGGATATTGGATCTTTTCTAATGTTCTAACGCAAATTCAAAATAAGTAAACCTCTTACCATCAGAAGCTTCATTCTAATATCGTTGAAGTCAGACTTACCACAGCTACACTACATTGAAACTACAGTTACAAGGTTACTGAGAATCATTGGAATACTAACTTGGGTGGTAGGCATACGATCACTGATAACTTAGAAGCCGTATTGAGAGAGCCTATTAAACTATACCGTCTTTGGTGCCAAGTCTGAGACGTCAATCGTTCGGACATCAGATGCAAGTCGGTAACATGGTCCTGGTATAGACCTCGTCAGTCGTTTGATAGATGCTAGCTGGATATTTTAAATTAAATGATCGATGCTACAAAGTATTATAATTGCTGAATTATATTCCTTAATAATTTATTTTCCAGAACAATCAGACTAGATACTGTAATAATGGTTTATGATAGTCAGTTCCTTCTAGATACAATGAGACGAGAGGTTGAATTTATACGAAAATGTTAATAATGAGAATTAACTTTTTTTACGTGAGGTAAAATCCTCATGGATGCCTTTTTTAGTCATATAAGTCATAACTTATAATGACTAAAAAAACCTCACGTATACTGCCTAACAGCCTACGGCTGGGAGCCTCGGGTCAGCCCTCGGAAAGATACCCCAGGACATGAAAATTGCCTTCCGATGATCATTACAAAAGGGCAACTTGCTTATGGAAGAGACATTCCTAACGTCATGTTTTGCATTATCATAACATTTGCATACTTTTAATTTTTAAATAATTTCACTCACCGAAAGCTTTGGCCATTTATTTATTCTGTTGTGCACACATAAACATATAACACTGAAATACAAGAAAAAGTAGTACAAAGGGTCAGCTTATTTCCGAATAGAAATCATAGATTAATTGATAAATACATGTAAATGGGGATCCCCCTTTCCCAACCGACCACCTGAGTTATCCACCTGGTTGGTCAGTTAGGAATAAAAGTTCCTAACCACCCACCTTGTGCACCTGGTTGGTCAGTTAGGAATAAAAGTTCCTAATCACCCACCTGGGACTGTATAAAATAAATAATGTTCATAATGTCTACTTTATCAATAAACCCACATGTCTATATGGCAAAACAAATGCAGATCAGCAAAACAAATGAAGAGCGACAAAACAAATGAAGATCGACAAAACAAATGAAGATCGACGAAACAAATGAAGATCGACAAAACAAATGAAGATCGACGAAACAAATGAAGATCGACAAAACAAATGAAGATCGACAAAACAAATGAAAATCGACAAAACAAATGACGGTCGGATAAACAAATTTCGGTCGGCAAAACCAATGACCGTCGGATAAACATATGCAGATCAATAAAACAAAAGACTAGGCAATTTGATAAGATAAAAAAATATTTGCAACCATATTTTGTAATCTAGATGCGATTGCCATTCAAAAATATAGGTGCAAGCAAATCTCGACCTTAATGACACTTCTCTATAAATGTTCTTATAGTCGTTTATAGACATCACTGATCACGCATATGTAAAAATTAAATAAATATTATGCATGTCCATAAGGTCGAGAATTGCTTGCACCTATTTTTTTAAAATGGTTAAGCATCTAGATTAAAAAAAATGGGTGCAAGCAAATTTCGACCTTATGAACAAGCATAATATCTATTAATTTTTTATATATTAGTGATCAGTGATGTCTATAAACGCCTAAAATCACATTTTTAGAGAAATGTCATTAAGGTCGAGATTGGCTTGCACCTATTTTTTTTGAATGGCAATCGCATCTAGATTACAAAATATGGCTGAGAGTATTTTTTGATCTTATCAAAACAAGGCTATAAGCGATAGTCTTGTTTTATTGATCTGCATATGTTTTTTCGATCGTCATTTGTTTTGCCGATCGACATTTGTTTATCCGACCGTCATTTGTTTTGTCGATTTTCATTTGTTTTGTCGATTTTTATTTATTTTGTCGATCTTCATTTGTTTTGTCGATTTTCATTTGTTTTGTCAATCTTCGTTTTTTCGATCGTCATTTGTTTTGCCGATCGTCATTTGTTTATCCGACCGTCATTTGTTTTGTCGATTTTCATTTATTTTGTCGATTTACATTTGTTTTGTCGCTCTTCATTTGTTTTGTCGATCTTCATTTGTTTTGTCGATCTTCATTTGTTTTGCTGATCTTCATTTGTTTTGCCATATAGACATGTAGGTATATTGATAAAGTAGAGATTATGGACATTATTTATTTTATACAGTTCCAGGTGGGTGGTTAGGAACTTTTATTCCTAACTGGCCAACCATGTGCACGAGGTGGGTGGTTAAGAACTTTTATTCCTAACTGACCAACCAGGTGGATAACTCAGGTGGTCGGTTTGGAACGGGGGAACCCCTACATAGACAAAAACAAGAAGTACGAAATGAGTCAACTGCAAGATAAGGCCGAGGCCGCACTTGCGGTTACCGCGGCGGTTTCTAACCTCAAAATGTCAAAACATTGACTTGATTTCATTGATTTTGACAGTTTGATGACATTTTGAGGTTAGAAACCGCCGCGGAAAAACGCAGATGCGGCCTCGCACTATGGAAAGATAATAATGTCTGAGTTTGTATTTAAAACTGTTAAGCGATTTACAGTTCCAAATGGCAGCTGAAAGCGAGTTCCAGAGCCTCACTGCATGAACGAAAGAGTAGGAAAAGAAGTCACTTTTATGCCTACACACTTTTTATTTAGGGCATTTCGGAACCCAGGCTTATTCTTTGAGGAAGATTAATTTCTTTGGGTCTCAAAATAACACTTTTATGTTTTTCTGAATTTAAATTTACATTCGCTACTAAAAATAATATAGGTAGTTAGTCAGAGTAAACGCACTGAATGCAACCAGGAATTAAAGCTAAAGTGACTCCCACACACCGTCATCAATTAGGCATCTATTCTATTCAGACTCAGACGCATTACATATTCGCTACTAATAAAAAGAAAAGACGTGTTGTTGTTTAACCAAAAAGGTTGAGAAGCAATAGACTATAATTAATTTATATTTGCATGCTGATGGCAAAAACAAGCCATGAATTATTTTAAAATATACAGACGTTTATGGTCAGGCATATTTGGCCCATAATACTGACACGGTTTGGTAAAGAGATCCGGATTGTTATGGTTCTTTGTTTGAATTTCAACAGAATTGCTTTTTTTATTAAAATGAGATGTAATAAACAATATTCCTTATTTCAACTTTTGTTTTTTTCATAAACGCATGTGTGCTAAATTGCCACATAGTAATATCTTCAACCTTTTGTTTGTTATGTTCTCTATTCTGCTCTAGAAATTGAGTCACTCAAACTGAAAGGAACCTTTATTATATCCCTGTGATTGCCAAGAGTTGCAGGTCTTTTAAGTATGTTGAGATTTTGTTTTCATGCCTGCCAAAAATCCAGTACAGAACTGTAACTACAAATTTTCCCAACCAAACCTCAAAATTTTATGTAGTTTTATTTTGTAGCTATGCAAAAAGAGGCTGTGCATTAGTAAGATCATTTTAATTAAATTCAGTACGAAAAATTCCAAAACAGCTGACCCATTCTGGTTTAGCCTGACCTCTGCAAATCGGTGTAAGTAAACAAAGGATTTAGCCCCTCTCTAAAAAATAGAGTGCAGAGGGGCTTATGGCGAGACTTTGTCGTTGTGACTCTGTCGCATTAAACTACGTCACTAGGTCGCGTGGATCGTCTGTTCAAAGTTTGAAATAAAACAAAAATGACAACGTCAATCGGATTGAACTTTCACTTTCACAATAAACGTGTTAGAGAGGGACAGTCTGGTGAGAACGATCTCACGGCTTTATTGTTCTTCTTAGTTTAGTAGTTTATCTGATTTTGCAAACGTCTATTGGCTACAGTGATTATTTACGATCAGTTGGCCCTCATGCTTCCATGATATAAGAAATCTCTAATTTAGCGTCCCCAGATTTAAAAATATTAGAAGCACCTATGATTTCTGTATTCCCTTTCTTGGTATTCTAACAAGAGTAGTGAAAACTGAGCTGTCTATACTTACTCTATTTCCGTAAACAAATTTTTACTGTTGCCACAATAACCTGGTTTACCTAACAGACACCATTAAAATGTTTAGGTGTGAAATGAGTTGTTATAAAAATGTTTTGAACTGATTCACCCACGTTACTCACTCGTAAACATGATACTTGTAAAATATTGCTACAATACACCTTTAACATAAGGTATGTAATACGATGTGTGAAGAAACTTTTGGCTAAGTGCAGACTGGCGAGATATTATGTGGTCGTTACACTTACATATTATTGAAACCTCAATAATAGGAAAGTTACTGTTGTAGGCCACATGAACTCTTGAAAATGTTATGAATAACTTGCGTCTTAGAAAGCTTTTGTATATAAACCTTACTGAGAAATTTGTACTCTAGCGTCTTAGGCTAAATTTTTAAGCTATTGCATAGCTTCTATCGCGGGCCTTGCGTGGAGACCGAATCCAGAAATTGTGTCACGAAAACGAGTCACACTCGGCTACCTTCGGCCACGTTCGTGTATCTAGTCTAGCAATTCATAATTTTTTTGTTTACGTCAATTATGAACTCTGCAGTCGTTATATATTATTATTATTATGTCAAATAATCCAAAAATTGATGCTTGTACCCAGAATCGATCTTGCGCCTTCTGCGTACCGATCCGCGTCTTAACCACTCGACCAAAGTTGAATTAAGAGTGTTGGTCGAATTTAGAGTTCTTAATGTGAAATGACTATTTCGATGCTGTCAATTACATTAGTTGCTGTCAATTTACTTCGTCTAAATAAAAATTCGACTATAGGTGTATAGGTATTCATCATCTATGTACAACAGTGAACTGTACTCGTATAATTTGTGTAAAAAGTGTTTTAAATATAAATAAACAAAGTGCATTTATTAATGTAGAAAGTCACGAAAAATAGTGAAAGAAAATGAGTGAGTACTCTATATACATACATTTTATTATTATTATCACCAATGCAGTATCATTTTTTGTTTTGTTAATTTATATATACTTAATACTGCTATAAAGATAACCAAACCCGGGAGTACGTTCCCATGGGAAGCGGGAAGAAAATTTCACGCTGACGTAGCCGCGAGCGCCATCTATCCCATACCTATGTACTTTAAACGTGTCATAAAAGTCACAACAATACCATACATGCATATTTCAAAGAATGTCTATTATTACCATAAAATTTGTAAAAATAGTTTTTAAGTAGAAAGAAGAAACCTATTGTTTTATCTTTTAACTAGCTGACCCTCGCAACTTTGTTTACGTCACACAAGGTCTATGAAATTAGAGGTATTTATTAATCATACTCATCAAGTAGCGTGTAAATCTGCCCTGTATGCTATATCAAAATAGAGCTTAATGGTTAAAACTATTCCTCAGTATAGAATTTTCCTCAGTATAAACAATTTACATACAAACACCGGCGTGTTCGAATTTTATTACATGTATCAATGTAGTAGACGTAACGTGTATAAAATGACATCAATCAAATGTCATCAATATTCTGAAAAAGAAATTAAAAATAGAGTTCACAAACTCTTTTGAAAATACATACTGTACCTACCTTAGAGGATCGTTATGAAGATAACAGGATAGTTAACAACCATCCATAGAAAATAGATGGTATAATGCTGAATACCGCAAAGAACAATCGGCGCGGCATAGAATGGGGCCTATACTGATATCCTGGAGGATATTAATGATGCCGATGTCCTGTGCCTGCTGAGGCACAGGACATCATGTCTGCATCATGTCTGCAGGACGTGCAGGATGTGATGTCCTGCAGACATGCATCCGTCATGCATGTCTGCAGGACAACGTGCAGGACAACGAGCAGGATGAGGCAGCGAATGGCTGGACTGAAATTAAAATCGACAGACGCAAGAGATGTGGTGGAGGCACTAATTCACGTACCTCGGGAGTGTCGTGTCAGAAACTGATGGAATAGAAGAGTACCCTACATCATTTCGAGTCTCGCCAAGGCCAGAATAACCTTTACACAGCTGCGCCCCGTAGGCAGTTGCGAAAATAGACTCGAAGAGTGAAACTCAAAACAAAGTAAACGTTAAAACTGTACTGCTAACTGCTATACGGATGCGAGACATGGAAGGTCACTAAAGTAAAGACATTTCGCACCAGCTACCAGCTATAAGTCTTCGTCAAACGCTGCCTCCAATGGATCCTCGGTACATATGGGCCCGAGAACATCACGAACGTAAGACTATTGGAACGCTGCAGTGAGACCCCAACAGATCAAACGTCGGAAGTGTAGCTGCTGCGCTGGATTGGACACACGCTGCAAAGGGACCATGAATCACATCATACCAAGGCAAGCCTTACTGAAACTACTGGTAGGCTTTCAAAAACTGTTCGATAGTAAGTAGGTACATTTATTGATAGTGGCTATAGGCTACATAACATAATGCGAAGATTAATAGGAGTGGTGCAGCAATGAGGAATGTTTCGAAAACGGAAAACATTTAATCGTTATAAGAGTATCCGTTGCGCCTCTGCGTAAATGGTTGAAGTTACATAAAAATAATTTATTAAGTACAAAATAATTGTTCTTCTTAAAAAGTTCTAAAACAAAATTCCAAAAGCCCAAATGTCCACAGTCAAGTAGGCACTTGGTACTTTACTTTGTTGAACATAGGCCTTAAAATCTTACTTCTTACTAATATTATAAATGCGAAAGTTTGTGAGTGTGGATGTTTGTTACTCTTTCACGCTCAAACCGCTGAACGGATCGGGCTGAAATTTGGTACGGAGATACATTATAGTCTGGAATAACACATAGGCTACCTTTTATCCCGGGAATAACTTCCCGCGGTAACAAATTTTACGCAGGCGAAGCTGCGGGCATCAGCTAGTATTCTTATATAGAAATAATTATACTAGCATAGTTGGTAAAAAATGCTATGTAATAGCTTTACCGCGGCAGTCCCCGAGTGCCACACGTCTTTTTTTTAAGTTCTGAGGGTATCATCCACGAACATATCTTTAGGGTTCTTCTTATCAGTCGGTCACTCTTACCAGAGAGGTCGTGGCTCTGATGAGCAGGACTGCGGTCCACCGTCGCCATCCAATTTTGTGGCTGTTGCACATCTCAATATGTCCTTCCACTTTTGGCGATGTTCGGCATTGCGAGAGCATTGTACTGCGGTCGACTGAGTTGCAGTTCTATCAAGATTCACTAGTCTCTCCATTGAGTCCTCGTTTCTGGAGATGTGCCCAAAGAACTTCAGTATTTGCAGCTGAACAATTGACAATAATCCATCCTATATACGAAGCTTCTTGAGAATAGAATTATTGGTGGAGAAGGCGGTCCAACGTATTTTTAAAAGTCGTCTCAATAAGGGTACTTGGGTTTTAAAAATAAACCGACACACAGAAAGCACCATGTATCGATCGAAGTCATATCCCATGAGAAATTGGCTACATCATGCGTTCAGTACAATTACCTAGTATCCTTGACTGTGTTGTACGCTAGGTCAGATGTATCGTGTGAGATCGGATGGAACGTGTAACGGTTTCCTACTCCTCCTCCTTTGTTATCGTTTGACGATAGAAATCCGTCATGTTAAGCCTTACTTCATTAGCTATGTCGAAAACTTGTGATAATACATTGAGACATTAATATTAACTACTACGTTGCACTGAAGCTGTAGTTAATCGTACACGCAAAACACTCATTTCAATATTGTATCAAAATATTCTATCCATTCCCGTTACTTCTGTATGCAGTTACATAACAGTAAGTTTGGCAACACGGCTTTCCTAGAATGCCAGACAGAACATACGGCTTATCATACATGTCACTGGAAACGGTAGCTTGTAACCGTACACCAAATATATTAGTCAGAGGATCTTTGTTTATATTTTGTAAACCACTGGATTTAGGGTTGGTGCTGAAATCAGATTAGCGATTTTCAAACTGTTCATATGAGTTTATAGCCAAACTAAGTTGACACACAAAAGGCAAAAGAGTTCGCCTGAAGACGTAGTAACTATTAATTAATCTGTGCCTGAAGGTTGTAATACTACATCTCTTAACTCACTTACGAGAATCTCACTCAGGCTCTCGTAAAGAGATTAGGAGATAAGATACATCAGATCAGATCATTGGAAACAAATTGAATCCCGGCCCTTGAAGAACTTTGAATGAACCGTACCGGTTCGCACCATACGTTGAGCCACTATAATGACAGAGCAACATAGATTGACATAGTCACGTGTCAAACTTACTACAATCCTCTTTACTGTTGGGATTATTGTTCAAAAACGTATATAGATATCATTCTACGCAATCAACACTAGTAGAATACAGATAATATTGACAACATTATAACCCAAAATCGCTCCGCTTGTCACTATCACAGGTATACATAAAGGTTCATGTTCCCGGAACACGACACCGAGTCACCTGCTGCGACATCAAAATGATAAATAAGACATAGGATTAATTGCTTCCTACCAAACCCTACAATACTAAATCACATCACATATTAAACTGTCACGTTTTAATAGCTTTTATCATTCTCACTGACATTTTTTCCTTTAGATAGATACAGCTGCTTGTCGAGTTGCACCAGATCGTGTCCCAAATAATTTATGTAGTCCGTAGCAAGCCAGACGAAACAAGTGTATCTCCTCAGACCAGACTATCTGTGAGTCACGCATCGAAATTTAGAACTTCAAGCGCCAGCATTTGTGTATTGTTATTGTATTGTGGTCCACAATGTTCATTACACATAATTAATGTGCTAGTATAACTCTAGTTTACTCACATTTTAGGTTATGATCATAAAATGTAATGTAAATCATAATGCCTGATTCAGTCTACTACACAATCGTGGTAATATATTTACCAATCCATGCCCTAGATTCTTGAATCTTTACAATTGAAATTAACGTTTATTGTGATCACTGTTTACTGTTTAATCGATTGGTACATTGCATTATTTAACATTATAGATCTATCTATGAATTAGAATACTCTAGATCATTTTGATTTCTGCACTTATAACAATCGTTTGTCGTACCAACAACATTGAGTCATTTGCCCAAATGCGTTTGCCTACCTATTTACCTAAATTTTATACGTGGTGTAATGCGAGGAATTCCTACACAAAGCGCGGTGGCTTTGTACAGAACTTTCAACCCTGGAGCTGGGTCAGGCTACCCACTACTGGACCAAAACGTTGTTCCGCTTCGCTTCTACCGAGTCGCAGTATAAGTCAGAGGTTATGTCCCGAAAGGGGAAGAAACGCCTCGAAATCTGATTTTTTTCTGGTTAGAAATGGACTTTTAGCGGACAGCCCATACATAAATGAACCGACGAAGATAAATATCCAAATATTTTTCTATAACAAAAAGTACTCTATAATTTTTGTTATTTATACTGTTGATTGATGGCACTTGGTGGAACATGCTGCACATATTGAATAACGCGACTTGTAGTGTGTTCCACAAAAGTCAAAAGTAACTTCGAACGCATTTAAATTACTTTTGCCTTTGAAAATGCCTTTAGGCGAAACCGGTCAGGTGTAGAATAAATAAATGCTGTGGAAAAGTACAAGTGGCTTTATTCAATATCTCTATAAGTTTTGAATCTTCATAATTTTTATTTGGTTTGTTCACAGGTCAAATTTGCTGACTTCCATTATAATGCAAGTATTATCGAAGTCAGCAATTTTGCTTTAACCTTCAGACAAGCGTCTCACTATTTCTGAGAAAAATGACCTCGGCAGGGATACAACGCAGTCAACCTATATCTACCACATAAGGGTTCCATTTATTTTCAGAGGTACGGAACCCTAAGTATAATATTTATTCACTAGCCCACCTTACATGAGTCTTGCCAAGTCTCTTACGGTAGGTGTTCATTAAATTAAACAAAAAATTAGGTGGAGTGTTTCAATTAAACATGCTCTGTAAGTTTTAGCCTATATACCTGATTATCTAATGTTAATAATGTTAGTCTACATTCTTACAAAAAGCAGGCTTTGATTATTTTCTATCCTACATTTTGCTGCTATACTAACCAGGCACATATAATTTATGCTTGTATTGCCCTCCATACATTTTGCATTATTGAAAGAAGTTTGTTTTTAAAACCTGTCATTCTCATCACTGTAACTCATAAATGTCCCACTTGCACAATCTGTTGTTTTTCAGGAACTAGTAGATTTCCACGAGGAAAATAGAATATGCCGCATTCGACTATAAGGAAAACATGAGTATTAAAAACATAAACTGTTTTGAAATATCTATCATTCCAGTCATACGTTTTGGTATCTGATACAATCATTATCTCAATTTAAGATTTCGGCTTATTTTGATATTTTAGGGACTTATAATTTTTTTTTATTGCGTAAACACTATCTTTTTATTTGTAATTATCGTTCATTATCATAGAGCAACGAGACTTGTACCAAGGAGGGTAGGCATAGCATGTTTGCTCTACACATATCTGTGTGTCATATGTTGCGGGCGGAAATCGTATTCGTACACCACTACAAAACCCTTCGACTGTCACTATGAAACTTACACAAAACGATACATACACTCATGATTTCAGACACACAGATATATATTATTTATAATAAAGTTATACTGGTAGAATTGATATGTGTATACATATAAGCGTATTCCTTTTAGGAGCATGCTTTGACATGGGGAAAAGGCTCAGTCCGATAAATATCCTAGATTGCGTTGCTCTATGTTCGTCATTTACTATCCCTGAACTCTACAATCGAGATCTGCAGCCAGAATCCACTGATCTTTAGACCAACAATAAGTCACAATAGAAATTTGAACGTTGTAAATGAAACTGAATAGGTATACCTAATGATACTTCAAAGAATAACCATTTTGCAATTTTTCGAAATACATGTCTGAATCATTTCATTTTGATTGTCTAAATTCCTATACTTACATTCTTTTAATACTTATTTTTAGAAAATATTTTGCAATGAACGAAATCTAGTGAGCACGGCATTAAAATGAGCCAAGACACGTCATTTCAAATTAAACCCAAGTCGCCCTCATGTTTCAGCTCAATAATAGTAGAAGGTGTCAACAATAAAATAATATTGAAACCTGGTTCAAATACACCGAAATGAATAAATAGTACTAGTTATAGTTTAAAAGTTTGAAATTTTTTGTATAAAAGGTTACTGTGTATATAGTTACGCTATTCCTGAAGGAGTGGGCAAAGCCGTACTAATAAGCCCACATTTCACCTTTTGTTTTGCCCCACGAATGAGAGACCTGCTTATTGCCGTGCTGGAATGAACATTCGCAGGTCGTGACTACCCGCAATTTATATAAGTATGAGACTTTAAAGTATGCGACTTTATTTACAGCAGAAATAAAATCTAAAACTGATATATAGATCACAAAGAAAGGAATTTAGTTCAAAACCACTAACAACATAGTACAAGTAAGTCATGATCGAGAATTTAATGTGGCCAGTTAACATTCTAGCCTAAAATACGGATTGCGGAGGCAAGGACAAAGTGGTCGTTAGTAAACCGAACTGCAATAAAAGTGCAACGAGATGCTTAGAATGAAATAAATTGTAACATTGTACGTTAGTTCAGTTCACCTTGTGTTAGTTACGGTATTGCGTCCCGTTTCCAGCCGTCTTGATTTATGTGACCCACTCTCAAATACAAAACATCAACAGGTGATTCAGAGCAAACGGTTTACGATGTTTTCTAAACAAAGGGCACTAGATGATCCTGTTCCATACCACACAATCTCTGTGCTTTCATTTTCATCGACAGCATATTGCTTTTAAGGAAAATATGAATTTTATTTTGTTATAGTCGATATGTTAGTTGTAAATTATAAGTTAAGTGACATAATTTTGTATATAATGTGTTTGTGTATATTTATTTCATAAATACTTAAATAGACAGTCTAGGGCTAGGGACTCTAAGGTTCGAAAAGCACTTGGAGCCTCCACTGTTTAGTGCCTATTCACAGTCATTGCGTTGTGATGGTTCGCCGAATGTGGCATATTCATTTACACGGTAGTAGTTGAGCCAACCATACCTTATAGGCTTGAAAATTTTCAACAGCAGGAAGCCCAACCTGCCAATGTTTAAACGCCAATAGCAAATCTATTAAGTAGGATGAAATTAATACAACCTTGTAAAATGCTCACGTACCTATGTTCCTAGCTATCCTTTCAGGGAATAAAGCGTGAATATCTGTATGTACGTAAAGGTACGATAAATGTTAAGTTTTACAATATTGTGTAATAAACTCTATGAGAAGGTAGTGATGGACCATGTGATATAAAACTACCTTTTGAAACAATAAGTATATAGCTCCAGTTATCCTTTCAAAGTTTCCAAAACGGCGACAGAACAGTTACACGTTTATTGCACTCTTGCGGCACTCTTGCAAAACGAGTGCTTCCTTATAATAGTAATATTTGAATATCTAAACTGGGATGCCTTATGAGGACATCACTAACATTCCGGTATTGCATTATGATAATGTGCCATTTTCAATGCGCGCATCGTGGTCGTGCACTCCGCAGCACGCGCCCTCACTGGCGCCGCTGCCTATTACAAATAACAAAAGTCGTAACACAATGTACTCATTTCAATAGAATTTCTATCCTATGCAATACTGTTAGGAAATAGAATCATTTGTTAAAATTCAACAGCACTCTACACAATCTGAATAGTTACTTCTCAAGCCAATCGAGACAATAATACTCAAAATAGGCTCCATTGACATAATAAGAAAATATGTTGATATCATTACGTTTCCACAATATAAGAATACACCTTTTGTAAGTTACAATTGCTACTTTTATTACACCACAGGTGTCGAAGGTGACAGTTTAATATGAACAGTAATCAATTATGGCGATGTTTATCAAAATTTATTTATTTAACAATTTATGTACACACATGTATTACAATAGAGATGTAGTTAGGAAAAAAGAGTACAATGGCACTGCTTATTTCTTTAAGAAATCTCCTCCAGCAGGCCGGCGAGAGGAGAGCATGACAATGATATAGTTGAAAAAGGTAGAAGTGTGTGAAAAAAGACTAGTTAAAACAAGCGATCATACATACTTGAGAAACAAATACTTACATACACATACACACATAATATATACACATATACATAAATATAAATATATAAATACCTAATCTTATTAAATATAAAAAGTTACATTAGAATTACGGATTTATGTTATATACTTAAATAGGAGAAATGACGACATTAGCAGTTAAAAGTGGTTGAGAGATAGTGTTCACGGACTTTTTTCTTGAAACTTGCAACCGTATTAACACTTCTAATATTTGGTGGCAAGCAATTCCACAACCTAACCGCATGTGCCGTGAAGGAATAAGAATAGAAGTCAGATTTGTGGGGTGGGACTTTAAGGATGGAGCGAAGGTGCGTCCTGCAGGGAGCTTCAGGAGAACGTAGTAATGAGAATCGCTCCCTCAGGTATGACGGGAATTTTGGGTTGTGCAGTATATTGAAGAGGAGACAGAGTATCCGAGTGTTCCGGTGAAGACGGATTGGGAGCCACTTGAGCTTTTGGCGAAAATGTGAAACATGGTCATACTTCCTGAGGTTAAAAATAAAACGAATGCATAAATTCTGCAGCCTCTCAAGTTTGTCTAGCAGCTCCTCTGTGGCATCTAAGTAGCAGGCATCAGCGTAGTCTATAATGGGCTTAATAAGAGTTTGTGCAAGAGTGATCTTAATCTTCAAGGGCAGGAAAGTCTGGAGGCATTTCAGAGAGTGGAAGGTGAAGTGTACCTTCTTGCTGACCTCGTTGACATGAGCTCTCCAGGATAGATTTTCATCTATTATGATTCCCAAATTTTTGACCTTGGTGGTGTAGGCAATGTTATCTCCATCCAAGAGAACAGGCGGCAGCGCTACCAAATCAACTTTACCCTTCATATACTTACTACCTATTAAAATGGCCTGTGATTTCTTAGGATTAATAAGCAAACCAACCGACTTAGCCCAGTTGCTAATACAAGCCAAGTCATGATTCATACTTGCTACACCTGATGCAACCGCACACACACTGAAATGATGATACAGCTGTAAGTCGTCTGCATAGAGATGGAAGTTACAGGAAATTAAAGTAGTGACAGAATTAATAAAGATAGAGAATAAAAGAGGAGAGAGAACACCACCCTGAGGTACGCCCGCAACGAGTTGGCACCAGTCTGAGGACTTTTGCTCCAAATGAACGCACTGCGAGCGCCCTCGAAGATAAGAACTGAACCAAGAAATAGAAGAATTAGAAATATTGATTGACTTCAGTGTACCCAGCAGCATATCAAAGTCGACTGCATTGAAAGCGCTACTGAAGTCCAATAGTGTTAATAGAGTGAGTTCTTTCCTTTCCATAGCCCAGCGTATATCATCAGTCACTTTGACGAGAGCTGTAACTGTGCTATGTCCCTCACGGAATCCCGATTGGGTTGGGCTAAGTAAGTTGTTGGTGGAAAGGAAGAAGGAAAGCTGTCTATGTACAATATGCTCAAGAACTTTTGAAAGGTACGGGAGAATGGAAATTGGACGAAAGTCAGTAAATAAAGATGGTTTAGAAGTTTTAGGCAAAGGGATAACAAATGCCTGCTTCCAGGATTCTGGAAAGGAGCCAGAGGAAAGGGAATAATTGAAAATGTGTGTTAAAATCGGGATTATAGCAGGAAGTATAGGTAGGATCATTCTTGAGCATATATTGTCGTTGCCGGTAGCAGTAGAAGAAATAGACAAAAAAGATTTCTTGACCTCAGCTTCAGATACTGGATTGAAATAGAATGGAGATATCTGTGGAACAGGTTTAGCCGAGAGGGTCGTCAGCGTCATATGTTTAGCACCCACATCCAAGGTAACTGGCGTTAGGGCGAAGTGACTATTTAAGGCATCGATATCTATATCACTCATGTCATTAACGGGTGACCTCCCTATTCCAGCAGATTTGAGAAATCTCCAAGTATCAGAAGAGCTACTATTAGAGAGGGATTTGTGGAAATGGTGCCTCTTTGCATCTCTACACATGCGACTACAGCGATTACGCAGAGTCTTAAATGCAAGTAAATTTTGCTCTGATGAACAGTGCTTATAGCGCCTTTTCGCTTTGTCCCTGCGTGCCATGAGTTGTTTTATGGAATCATTTAGCCAAGGTGCAGGATTATGCCTGATCTTGACTTTTCTGACTGGGGCGTGTCGATCGTATAGCTGCAGTATATTTGTAGTGAATATACTAACCATTTGGTTAATGTCAATAGAGTCGAAAACCGGCGTCCAATCAATGGACTCAACGTCCCCCCGCAACGCCTCCAGATCCATGCCCTTGAAGTTACGAAGAAGTCGTGTTTGAACCACACGTTTCGGAGGACGAATACGATATGATAAATATATAAGGTCATGATAGGAAAAGGGAGCAGTAAGCTGACCATGAGTGTCAACGTCATCATGGGACGAAACAATGATGAGGTCAATTAAGGTGGGAGTGCAATTAGGGAAATGATGAGTAACAGAAAGAGGTAAAGGAGTTAAATTGTATGAAGACAGAATAGATAAAAGCTTACGTGCCGGGCTATCGCCCCTCAGCAAGCAGTTGTTGAAGTCGCCCATCAAGACTACGTGATTATAGGAGAGAGAGATATCATGTAAAAGAGTATCAAAGGAGTTGTGATAGACAATATTCTCATTAGGATTGTAGAATACTCCAAGAAGAACCTTAGTATGCATTAAAGATATTTCAAGAAAGAGATGTTCTGCAGATTCAGAGTAAGGAGAAGGAGATGCACTGAGAACTTTATAAGGAATGTTAGCACGTAAATATATTGCTACACCTCCACATTTCTTTTCCGTTCGGTCATTGCGTATCAGTACAAAGCCAGGAAGTGAGAATTGTGTAGATAATAGAGAAGGTTTAAAAAAGGATTCAGAAATTAGTACAGCATCGAGGTCGGAGTCGCTAAAAGATGCCAGAACGTCGGAATAATGAAAAGGAACACTCTGAGCATTAATGTGAACAAGGTTGAGGTTTTTAGGGTAATGGGAAAATATAGAGGATAAGTGGCCATGCAAAGTTAGTGCTGCTGTGGGATTATTGTCGTCCGCGCTGAGAAAACTATCGGAAGAAGAGGAACAAGAAAAAAAGCTTGTATTAATGAGATCGTTGTCCATCAAAACTAAAGTATATAAAAAAAGGTTATAAGTATATAAATATGAATATTATATAATTAAATAAAATAACAGATACTAATAAAATAACCTAGTTCAATCTACTCACTCTTGCTCGCTGACAGTGGTGGAAATTTTGACAAGGAAACATTTAACATAATTTGAACAAAGGTCGTGTAAAAGTTAGGCCATAAAAAAAAAAAAAACAAGGTAACATTCACAAGTACAGTTTTACAACCATTAGCATTAAAAAAAAAAAAAAAAAACAAATTTCTGTTAACATAAGTAACCGCTGCGATACTCACACCATCCATTCACATGAATGTATGCAGTTGTGTAGTAAAGAAAAATATTAATAAAAAGCCATAATAAATTTCCACTCGAAACGCACACGATGTCAGTGGGCGTCCACCCTTAGCGGCTGAAGCCAAAGGCCTTACAATAATTAGGCCTTATAATTTATTTAGAATTAAGTCACACATGTGGGATGTGAATCGGTGTTTTTATGGTAATGTTATGACAGCAATAGAAACCTACCAGCGGTACACCAAAAACAATGTGTTATTTCAAAACACAGTTGTACATTTCCTATCGCTGATTTGGTTTTATGATCTAATGGAAGAAACCTCATGTAAATTCACAAGACCATAAACCGGGCATTTACAACTGGTTTCTTTCAACATAATCCTGAATGTATTAGGTATATACAGGTCTTTTCCCAATTTTGTCAAATACCTAGTTGTTTAACTCAGTTTTGAGAATAGAGACATCTTTAAAATTCTGATAGAGGGATACTCTGTTTCAAGAGGCGGGTACTTACATACAATATGTTTGATCCCTTAGGTTCTTTGTGTATAAATATACTAAAAATATCACCTCCTCAAAATTCTCTTCGTCTTCATACAGTTCATCAGACAGCAGCCAAAAATTGCGGAATTTTGATTTGGATGCTGCGTTTAGCATGCCGCATCAAAAGTTCCTAGGATAGAAACATAGATTACCCTATTCATGTAGAGTTATTATACATGCGGCCGGAGTCACGTCCTAAGGTTGGCACCGCAAGTAGGCACTTTGTTCGCACATTTATAGATCTCAGAAATAAGTTGTATCCGTACATCCATAATTACCGGTTCTATATTTCTCGTTTATTCCTGACAGCAATAGAAAGAGTCGTATTTATCATAACCATAAGCTCGGTATTGATATGCAAGTTAGATGGTGAACACCGCGTGATTTGAATCCCTCTGTTGAAACCCGGTGGGTGGTGCGCCATCAGTCCAGTAGGAATTGCAACTGGCTGTTAATTATACAACATTTATCCTGTCTGTTAGTTACCGTTTCTGTGATTGTTTGTTCACGACCCATGAAACGTGTTTGCTACAATAGCTAAGATGATATCATTGGACGTTTTACTCATATTTTATGTTTAGAATGCAGCTAGTGTCTCTTTGCTCTAAATAATTTGGTTTGAGTGCAGTTCCTCACTCCCATTCTAAATAGTAGATACACCTTGTTGATTAACGAATGATAAGACTTTGTATTTTAAGCGCAATTAATGTATTTGAAGTGGATGCAAAATAGTGATGGGAAAGGCTACCCTACATAGAGGTGATGAATTATCCCTACAGCCTTCTAAAACCTTTAAGATCTCAAGGACTCAAACTCCGGTTGAAAATAGTACACTCTGATTGAATGATAGGACTTTGTATTGTAAGTGCAAACGTCCTCGTCGTGACTACTCAACCCAGCCAGGGGAGTACAAATAGTGATGGCGGAAGGCTACCCTGCGCAGAGGTGGTGAATTTCCCCTACAGTTTTGGATGACCTGCTAAGAATGACAAGCAGCTGTTATACTCTACGATTTTCTCGCGGTCCCTGATAGACACTGATGTTTCATCAACATGAGAAATACCAACATAATAATTACCTACTACTTTTATAGTACAGCGCTCGAAAGCTACTATAGCTATAAATAGCTCCGCCACTTGAACACGCCTTACGCGAATACATCAATTTATTCGCTATAAAAATCATAATTAAGTGCAATTTTTCCATACAGTGCCGTACTTGACGACACAGGTTTCCCGTCTCAGCCAGAATCATGTTTATAGAAAAGTGGAACTGTATTGAGCGGTGAAAGGTATGTGTGGATACTAATAACTGCCATTATGGCTGTTTTAGTACCTGGTTTTCTACCTTGTAATGGCATTTTACTGCTTGTTTTGCGAGGTGACTGAAGGAACTGCTCCAATCCCAAGACAAGTATAATATATGTATGTGCGTACCGTTGTCCGTGAGATGTGGAAGGAAGCTTTCAAGGTAGGAATACTGACTAAGTTATTTTGAGCAGATTCTTTACAATAGTTCCGTATAGTAATAGCTAAACTCATTTAAATGATCACATATCATAGATTCTCTCATTGAAAAAGCTTGAAACGATTGTGTACAGAAAGTGTTTTAAAATGCTGTCCCATGTAACGCCGTCTTCTCTTTTACAATACTGAGCAATATCGGGAAAGAGGTTTCACTTTCATCCATACTTATACCCTACGTAAGCTGATAGCTGATATCAGCAGTTGATTCCTCTAATGTTCACCAAAAATTAAAAATGGTTTAATACGTAATTATTTCTAAACTTGTAAGTATTCAATAAAAAACTGGCGCAACGAAAAACAGTCGCCTTGAAAAATTTCTTCCTTCAAAAGACGTAAATCTTCATTAAAATAAAGACTTGGTTAAAGTTAACCCGTACTATGTGCAAGTACAACAGAGTGTGGCAACACAGAAATTCTCATCTTGTAGGCCTACCTACTGAAAGAAATTTGCTAAGAAACAAGTATTTTCTCTTGTAAGTTTCTTAAATTCAAAACATATACTTCATGTAATTGTCACCTATTTCTTTTTTGGAACATTAACCTCAATTATCTAATACTATGACTGTAATTTAAAGTGAAATGATTCATTTTGTCTCTTCACATTCAGCTGTTCACTGGTGTTAGTGGCAAGTGTGGCCACTAACATATTTTATCGCGTTCCATCTTTAATTACTGCAGCTGTTGTTCTCACTAATGTTTCATAATAATTATGTCATTCTAATAAACACATGCAACCTTCTTAAATTACAGAATCAATTTAGTGATCCATTCTCTTATGCCAGTGATAATTTTATTTAAACTTTGTTTACCTTTTCTACCCGAACCGTGCCACGCAAATGATGATGCTATTTACCAGTCTATGATACCATTGCGCGATCTAGAGACTAAACGCGTGAGCCAATTTTGATGATTCTAACGTTAATCGATTGGTGCCAACTTTGTGAGAGTCACTAATTCAGGACATAAAGTTCTGAATGAGAAATCGACTAAAGGATGATGAGCGTATATATAATTTAATAGTATTGAAATACTGTATGTGATCATATACTGTTACCTTAGACTTTAAGAACAGCACCTAAGTGATGGTTCAATCAATCAAATGCAAATATTTACCTAATTTGGTTACCTAACGGTGGCTCTGCATCATTTATCATTAAACTAACAAATTAATTCTGAATCAATTAGGTTTATAAAGGTTAGCAATACAGTCGGCATGTAAGAAATGAGCTTATGATTGAACACATTGATAACTGACCACAGTGTGAGAGGTAAATCATAACTCTGAAGAACTACACAAACTTTTAAACTGAAATCACGGAGAGCGGTCTAAAGAATTATTCATCGTCCACCCTCTCCTTTTTAAACAGTGTGTGCAAGGCTGAGGTACCACTCTCATTATAGAGGAGGGCTTCAAAAATCGTTTTTTCTGTCACTGTGATCGATATTAGGGTCGCTCTCTCAGTGCGAGTTTCTTTTTGCTTTCATCTACAACCGCTGGTTCTTCAAGTTCTTCAATGGTTTTATGGACTGTGAGAGATGTTGCCATGGCTTTCGTTTAGGGGGCACAGCGGCATCCTTTAGGCGAGCTAAACATATGAAAAACATATCTACCTCAGTAAAAGCCTGCTAAACATATGAAAAAAAAACTACCTCATCAAAATCGTTCCTTTTGTGGCACTGAGAAACTGGGTCTAACACTAAGATGTTAAAAAGTCTAAGCCTAAATATAGTACTCCTTTGTAACGAGAAACTAATTGTGCTATAGCAAAGGATTCTTTAAGATCCTAGTTATTCTCTACTGTTTCTAGTCATTGACTTTACTGTTTCACTGTTGCCAGATGGGCTGGTACCGAGTTTTGTTTCAAATTTTCCTTCTTTTGGTCATGACCTCGTTTGTTGGTCAGCAGATGCGCCACTTGTAGTTTGGGGCGAATCTCGTCAAGTCCCCATTACACTCCAATAATCGTTGGAAAAATGTTTAAAATACATGTTTTTAAAATTTGTGGAAGATTCACATTTAGCAAACTTGACATTGAGAATTAGAATGTATCTAAAACAGGCTGCTATGCATCATTATACTTAAGTACATTAAGAGTACGTTCATTTATAACAGACATCGTTGCTTCACTGACAGCGCCTATCTACGCTAATTTATTTTACTCTAGCGAGGTACCGGTCAAGTAAGTGCAAGTGGCCATCATCACATTCACTGAAATATTGCATGAAGGCCTCCCATGCAGAGAGACTGCAAACTGCAAGGAAATGTGCTGCAGGCGTTTCAATTAATAAAAATATTAACCACTATACCCAGTAATACTACCGTGTACCAGTAGTACTAATGGGAATTTTGTTACCATTGAACTTATTAATAAAACTTGACTGTAGACTTAATAAGATTAATATAGGAACTCACTTTTACTTTTTCATAAGTACCCATTCCCGTGAGAATACGGGAGTAAATTGTAGCCTATGTCAGCAGGGAATAATGTATTTTCCCAGCAGTGAAAGAATTTTACAAATCGGTTCAGTAGTTTTGGAGTCAATTACATGCAAACAAACAAACAATCAATCCTTTCCTCTTTAAAATGTGTACAAGCTCAATTCCAAATGAGGTTTACATTTTGAAAACTATCAGGAACAATAAAATAATACATTTTGGTCTTGTTGTTCTAATAGCTTATACAAGCTCAATTGAAGACAATAGCTGGAGACCAGACGGTGTAATCTAAAAAAAATCAAATCAGTACACAAATAGTAAAAGGTTATAGGAAATAAAAATGCTATAAACATTTCACAACTTTTAACATCTTTATTTTAAGATCGTCTTTACAATGAATTTCTAATAGGATCTCTATTGTGCAAATGCGTAGGTATATCAGTCACTATACTTCTTTAGTCGTTTAGTTTTCAAAAGGGTTTAAAAAGTAACAAACATTCATTTCACGAATTCAAATAGGTAGTAGTTATTTAGTTAATCAATATTACAAAACAATTATCGTATTTCATTCCATAACAATTTACTAGGTAACGTTCGGTATGGCATATTGCAAGTTTTGCATTTTCACATGACACCATTCAAACAACCCATTTGCGATATCAGGAATTCGATTTCACTTTCTGCTAGCTAGGTGTTATCTTAATAAAACGCCTCGAATGTTCCTAATAGACTTGTTTTAATCCACTTATAGCTAAAATACGACATGTGGAAGTGTAATTCAAATATCAAACTGCTTAATATAACAAGGCGTATGTATATTTAATATACTGATATCGTATACTGGAATACTTTCTTCCGTGAACGTAAGGTCGTTATAAGACACTATGGTATGAGCAATACATAAATAAGTACATGCTATATGACTAATGGTTTACAATTTGTAACAATTATGTACAGAATATAACAGTCTTGTTTTTAATGGATATGTTAAATAAAATTGGCTGGTCTTTATACATAATATTCATAACATGATTAAATATAGAATTTGGGAATTGAAAATGTTATTTGAATTGCATTCACTTCACTTATGGCTTAAACAAATGAAAATAGGTAAAAGTATAGAGGAATATGGAAAAGGTATGCGTTATTGAGCAGTTTATACGAAGTGGAAGGGGCACTCACCATATAAAAAAATGTACTACTGTCACGTTCGTTGATTGATCGGCATTATCGGATTTTTTTTGTATAATACTACTTCATTGCTCATCAACATAGAATCTTTTTGGACATCCTTATTTTCTACAATACATTGAACGTCGTTCTTAGTTAAGAGTGATATCATTTAAATTATATTTGAAATGAAAAATCAATAAATCTAGAGTCTTAATTTTGTTATTTACAGATCAGAAAATTATATCCAATATACTGGGGTGCCAGATAAGTCCGGCCGTCATATCAGAGTACCTACATACAAACATAACACATTTCTACGATGTCTTTTATACTAATTTCAGCCTGATCAATAATAAAAAATATGTTACTAAAGATAATATTGGAAAATATTGAAATACGGGTAAAAAAAGTTTTCTAAAAGTAGGCCCAAAAATTTAATAATTCTAGATGAAATTCATGAACGAATAATTTGGTTAAGTTATATTAATAAAAACAATATATTCAGGGTTTTTATAGTCTAAAGGGGCACCCAACAAATGTACCTACATTTGTAAATAAGACTAACGGTGAGGGCAACAATATTATAATTATTTTATTTTAAATTCAAGAGAAAGGTCACTTAGCATGCAGGAATCCTTGTACTTATGCAAAAACCTGCGGCACATTTTTGTCGCACAGGTAAACAATATTGCATGGCAATATAACAAGAATAATATAAATAATACTATATACTAAGATCAGAACGTCTAATAATACTAAGATATACGTATATGTACACCACTTTACAAAAATTACATTCCATCGGTATCCTGCTTCCTTTCTTAGTACATTTCACTTTCCATCCAACGCAAATCCACCATAGATTCGACCCGACGACCAGCAGACAAATTGCTGCAAACTATTGGCAGCCATTGCATAATTATCTGTTTACAAAACAGAAATAGAGACAAACTCCTATCATGGAGTGAACAAGATCCAAAAGTATTTGGACTGACATTTCATATACTAAGTGATGGTCGTTTCTTTCTGACACTCTTGTTGCTCAAACCGAGAATTGAGCCGATTACCTGCAACAGAAAAAGTACATTAACCATGATTTCATCCACTCAAGTTTAAAGATGATTTGTTGGGTCCCATTTACTTCAGATCTTTGAAGCATACAAACGAGGCTTGGACGTGAATGTCCATAGACGGATTGGGAGTTTGGACGGTAGTCGCTTCACATATTCCAGCATTTACTTATCTGGATAACTCGTTTTATTCCCAATTAATTGACGGATATGACAAATATTACTGCGGGTGTAAAACTAACCTTAGAAACAGAATATGCAGCTAGTTTCCTTCTAGGTGGCAACAACAAAGCTAATGCGCGCGCTTCTCGCAGCAGTGCATGAAAAGCAAGCGCAGCGCCTGCGGATGACTCCGCTGCGGATACCTCGTAGAACTGGCAACTGAACCTTAACGACAGCTCCTGGCCCTCTTCCGCTCTGACAACTCTGTTAAAAAAGTTTTATATAAAAATATCTATTTTACATCAAAGTTAATACAAACTCAAATTTGTTTATAATAAAAGCATGGTCGTAAGTAGGAAAAGGTATCACTTCTGACTTGTTTCTTTACTCATTATTTCCAGTCCAAAAACATAGACCTAAATCGAAAATTTTGCAGGGGATTTTAATTTAATATTTCAGATTCACAAAACATGATTTTCAAATTTTACCACTAAAGAAACACAAGCGAGGAACAGTTAGTATTAGTAATCTCAGATAGATAATATTGCTAACCTTGCATGTTCCAGATCTCGTTTATTGCCAAGCAGAGTAACAGCTGTACATCCTGGTAGCCTGGTCCTCTCCAACAGTGCAAGCAATTCCGCAGCTGCCATGAAGGACCTTCTATCGCACACTGAGTAGACGATTGCAAAGGCGTCGCCCCACCGAAGATGTTCTGGCAGGCAACCACGTTTCTGGACAAGGAAATGAAAATGGTAAAGCTTCAAGTTTACTCAGTAGGTACAGAAAACTTACATATGAATCGGATAACTGATGTATTGCTTTAACACATTAAAATAAAGTGCAGAAAATAAAATCTGGAGTTAACATTATCAGGTTACATAAAAGGTCTTAGCTACGCAACTGACTGATGACAGATCTAATGGTTAAACGGATTTGATTCAAATTTAGCAGTAAGATGAAGATTAGCAAGAAGATGTTATGACGTAAGCATCTACTGTGAAATCATTTTAAAAACTTCCACTTTCAACAGATTAACGGGACCTAGTACCTAGTACATCGCGACTGAAACTGCAAAACTAACTAGTAAGGTAATAAACATAAAATACAGATACAACGCTATTAGGTTCGATTGAAAATAGTGTAAATTAAATTGCAGTTCATTAACATGTCAATCGAGATTACCTCGAGAGCTTTAACAAAATATTTTCGTCGTTAATATTTACGCCAAAGTTGATTTTGGCACTTGTAGCTCGTTAAAATGTTAAACTAAGTTTTGACAGACACGTTGGTGGAAGCGTAAAACATTCTTGTTTTTGATGGGAAAAGTGTTATTTCACAATTCTGTGAGTCAACAGACAGCCTTCATTATTAGAGCATAACACCGTTGTAATATTTGATCGAAGGCTGAATCGAAAACATCTTTTCATTTTGTTTTTTCAAAAAAAAATTTTTCTATAAAAAATAAAACCGACTTCAAACAAATCCTAAAAAATAAAATTTACTTAGCACAAAGTAATATGTATTTTTATTTTATCAGATTTTATTCAATATCATATTGAAGTCGGCGCCAAGTAAACCCATAGTTTTATATAGGTATTATTCATGGCACCAACTTCAATATTATATTGAACAAAATCTGATAAATCAAAATACATATTACTTTGTGCTAAGTAAATTTTATTTTTTAGGATTTGTTTGAAGTCGGTTTTATTTTTTATAGAAAAATTTTTTTTCATTATTTTTAGTGACGGGTGAACCGAAAAATATATCTATCTAGGTGAAAGTTCTTATCAATACAAATCAATTAAGCCCAAACACAAGGTAGCTGCTGTAAATCGTTAAGGAATTCCCTCGACTGTCTTTCGGTTCCATCATCAGATCGACTCCAGACATACATTAAATTGTAGTACATTAAAGCACTGAATTAAAAAGTTAACAAACGCATTAGTTGTCCCTACTATATTTGGTGGTGGCCCTCGATTTCTCCTGAATCCCATCATCAGATCCTGACCTGGTGAAATTGGGACCACCTCAGAAGTGAACTCTATCCAACAAAAAGCAGATTTGAAATTCGTCTATAATTGGTGAAATTTGGTAAACATACATAAAACATTGAGAACTACCTTTTTTTTAAGTCGGATCTATCAATCTAGGTGTAAAGTTCTCATCAATACAAATCAATCAAGCCCAAACACAAGGTAACTGCTGTAAATTGTTAAGGAATGCCCTCGACTGTCTTTCGACTCTATCATCAGATCGACTCCAGACGTTCATTTAAATGTAGAACATTAAAGCACTTAATTAAAAAGTTAACAAGCGCACTAGTTGTCGCTACAATTTTCGGTGGTTGCCCTCGTTTTCTCCTGGATCCCATCATCAGATCCTGACCTGGTGAAAATGGGACCACCTCAGAAGTAAACCCTATTCAACAAAAAAAGAAATTTTGAAATCCGTCTATAATTGACGGAAATATCGCTGGACATACATAAAAAAAAATACATACAGACGAATTGAGAACCTCCTCCTTTTTTCGAAGTCGGTTAAAAAGAGGTGGCATGAAAACAGTCAGTCCACACAGAAACTGTGTAAAGATTTTTGAGCGTAGTTTTGAAATGGTGTTTCATGTAGGTATATGAAAATCATTATTTAATAAATTATTTTTTCAGCCAATTTGACATGGCACTAGGTCTACGAATTAACTCGTGATGTAAGATTGTAATAAATGTTATTTTAATAAGACTTAAGTTAGATGACTGTAATCTTAATTAATGTTTTAAATAATATTTGTATGCTAAGTATAATGTGCAAAACATAGCGATCGATTGTAACATCTTATACACCTATGTTTATGAATAAAAAAGAATTGAATTAAAAAATCTGAATGTTTGGTTCTTGACGAAAACACATAGTTATTTCCACCTTCTGGATAAGTCGTCGATAACTTTCAATCACGTATCGCGAATTGGATACCCAGTAATTAAACCATCGATGTGCCACTCCTAACGCAAGCAATTAAGCTTAGCTGGAGGGAAACAGGTAACTTTGCTGATAAAAATTATGATATTTTAGTTTATGCAAGGAAATAGATTTCGTTTACGAACACGTCATCAATACATATGCATAATATTACATTCAAATTACATGTAAGTATGTATCTTATTAAATACATTTCACAAATAAAAGTTATATTCTTGTAATAAGACACAGCAGGGTATAGTCCTAGGGCTAATTACTACACCGATCCGCTAACGGAACATGCTCTCACGAGTTGGTAAGTACCTACCTGTACTGCTAACATTCCTGGTGACAGAGCCATGTTTTACATCAATGAAATGCAAATAGGTAGGTCGATTTGTAACGGTTTATGAAAGAGAGATAGGGAGTAATAAAAACGTTTGATAAAGGAAAAATCTATGCTTTCTAGGATACTCCTCTTTGATATATGTGCATCCTATTATTCTTAGTGTTCAAGTCAAACTTCCAAAGCTGTGATAAATTCTGGCTCTGGTAAGTAGTCACAAAATACGCCCTATAAGTTTTACACCACACCAGAGAAGCTGTGTTGTCTAAGCGGATAAAGGCACTCTCAAAAACCTAAGCTCTATTACGTGGGAAAAATACTAAAAAGGTATAATTTGGGCGAGTACTATGTATCTGCCTGCCCCTTCTGAGATAAAAGCGCGACTACATGTATGTAAAAAATCCTAAGCTGTCTGGAAGAACTCGCGTGATAATATTGTCACGCGATAACCCCTAAGAAGATAGAGCTTATTAAAAAGAAATGTACTGAAACTATCGACCTAAGTTTACCTCTCAACTCCTTCATTTGAGTTTTAAGCTCTAGTACATCCAACCAATATCACCGACTCACCGTAACAGAAATAAATGTAAAATTTGAAGATATCGATCTACCTTTAATAGCTAAGTACTTAATGTTAAATCTAGATATAAAAATAACCTATAAAATTAAATGGTGCAGTACTAAGTGATGCTTTTAAAAGATAAAAGTTATAAAGCATGCACTGTAAAGCGATATCAGTTTACAAGCGCATAGTTATTGAGAAGAATATGCATTTACCGTACAATCGCATGTATCTAAAACCTCCACTTCAGACGTGGCGCCATCGAACGCCACTCGATGTTGGTATAGGAAATCTGTAAACAAAATGCACAGTAAACAAAACTTGCAATTATTACCTTTACGTATACAATACAGCCCAGTCAGAGAAAAATACCCAGTGCAAAAGATCCAGACGGTTAAAATTAAAATTATTATTATTAATTACTAAATTTTTTATTTTCATGGTAGTTTAAGCTTAATTTAATTTTTTTTATCATTAGTTTAGTTACATTTATTCTGTAAATATTTATTTTTAACTTTCATTATTAAATTTTATCCAAACGGTTATAAGACTTTTATTATATACAAAAAATAACATACTATGATATTAAGCGGTACTAACAAAGTCATGTTACATACTATTGTGGACCAGTACAAGTAAAGTATTTCACTATGTGTAGCAACTTCAATCAGTATCAATAATCGTATTAAGAGGAGTCAGAATTCCGGTGAGCTGAACAAATTAGGCAACAAGGATGCAATTCTCCCCTGTCCCATCCAAAAGTGACAGAATACGGCTTAGAGTATTATCTGAAGTAACCTTCTAAATTTCACGCCTGGATCATTTCACGCTGTTAATTTGATTCATAGGCTATTCTACCTATTGTATAGTATATTTGCACAATCGCACACATATCGACCTCGTAATATATATCGACTTTCTGAAGATCATAATCATCAGTCATGCACATCTAGGTTACAACCGCAATACTCCTGCGATACGCAAAATGACTTATTAAGTGTCACTGATATGTAAAGAACAATGAATCAATCGTCAGTCAAGATTTGGTTGCTGATAACGAACAGTATAAGAATGAAGACATCAATGCGTTAAACTCAACAAATCACTTGCAACCGACTAAATTTATGTGAGAAGACTGGATATTATAGTGACTTTTCTTTATTTATTATTGAAATAATGTAGGTACTTAATGCAAATTAGAGGTCAACGGCCTATGGAAACCGGCGCCAGAGTGGGTCGGCCTTGGCACTCCCGGGCTGCATCTTGCCAATATCGCAAATAATTCGCCCATTGGCACTCGGTGCTTGGCATTCGGTAAGTGCCCTCGCTATGGACCTACATCCATCAGAATGTGCTTTCCGACTAAAAGTAATACAGCTGGCATATCTACAGCAGATCCAAGAAGTACGACAGTAAAGAATTATGATAATAATTATTGACACGATGACCTTAATATACAATAGCAGCATTTATCTGATAAAAGACATTGTTGGTATCACTGCTAGTGGTAGTAAAAGGCATCTTATGATTTCATCTCGCTAATATTGGGTTAGGAGAAATTTTATATGAATGCATATGTTTATCTATTATTGCATGTTTATATGTATAATGTAAATGCATATCTATCACCGAAATGACATTATTAACAGATATTTAATCAAAATCAGTAGTAGTTTTTAACCACTTAACATTTAAAACGTATGTTATTACTAAAAATACTCACCACCTGTAGAGCTGTACTCCCCAATGTATCGTTTTGTTAAATATCGAACCACCACAGCTGCAACAAAGAAAGATTGATGTTTAAATATTTTCGCAATGAATCATGTTCAATATGTTATCAATATAACTAAAACAAAGTATTTACCTAACATGATAAACTACATCGATTAATTGAAGTACCGAGAAAGGTATAGAGAAAGCACCAATTAGCGGGCGACGGCAAGGTGTTACAAAATTTGCACCCCTCGATGAATTTATTAAACTACAAGCTTCAATTAAAGCGAAAGTGGTGAAGGAACAAAGTTGTAATAAAGTTATTAGCCAACTACTAGAGGACTTTACTATAAATAACTTCGTAAACGACATCGAGAAGAACGCCTATTAATTGCATTTATATTTATAGGAAATTCTTATGATAGATTAACATAAAAATTTCTTAGCGGATTATTGAGTTTTGCTTCTGTAATTCTACAGATCCCACGTCCATCCGTATTAGATAGAGACTTGTGTAGGTGAAATGAAATGAAAATCGGATGTTGCATGATAATGTTACATGAGTACATGTGATGAGTACAGTGAAATAGGTACGGGGAGTTGTTTGTAGATAAAACAGTAGTCACCAGCTTATGCTTAAATTTTTTTCGTTACCCATCTGATCGGTTCTTACTGGTAAAGTAAAAAAAAAATATCGTACTTATGTCAATTTAGTGGAGTGTCATATGGATGTCATTTCCCTGCTAAGTCAGGCTTTAACAACCTTGGGGGTGAGAGTAATCTTTGACGATATGATCTGCAGCGACTACTCTTAAAACGGTCAATCAACTCGAATATTTTACTTGTGTTTAGGAATGAAATATTTGTTTACCTTTAACAGTAAAATAGTCTAAGGTACATCATTCAAAGTTTAAATACATTTACCTGACGTAATCTGTTGAAGAACAGCTCTTCTACTATTCTTGTCTATTTTTTTGAAGCATTCTCAACGAGTTGTTTGAGTGCAATAAATTCTCTGTAGTTCTTATTAGCACTTACATACCGGTTTTCAACCTGTACCTCCATAATAATGAATAGCGTAAGGAAACGCAGAGCGTATTGATAGCAAAACATTACCTCCGGCTTGCAGCACAGCTATTGTACTGAGAGGTTACTAACCCGTTATCAACAAAACAATAATAATAGATGTTGTTGTTACTATAAGTTGTTTACATAAGTTACACCATTAAGGTGAATCTCTATCGAACAATATATTTAAATAAATTGTCAGAAAGAATATTTTTATCTCAAATGCAGCAAAGGTTATCTACATACAACACATTGTTTGACAGTTATAGCAGTGTATAATGACCCACTGATAAAGCAATAGTTTACGACTTTCCAAAATACTACACGCAAGGCACCATAAATTAATCTTCATCAAAATACCTAGTAATAATACTACTCACAACGATATACGAAAAACTTTCATTCAGTCAATATTGGGTGAAAATTATTTTTCTAAGGTTGCCAAGGTTCAGAACTTCAATATTGCAAAGTAACATCCTGGGTTTATCCTTCTGAGAGCGAGGCCGGGTCTCCCAGCCGTAGACATAAAGAAAGGCACTGTGCGGTTTAAGCCGCCAGGAGTCCGGTGTAAGAACCACGAGGATTTCACCACGTATAAAAACCTGAAGGCTGTGTAGATGATAATCGCTACCTAACTATAAATAAAATCACCTTCTCTGCGATCATAGCAGAGACTGTCTGCGACACAGTACCAATTTAATGTCCAAGTTATGGAATTTCTCATTATGAGACTGTAAAATGATTTTCATTCAGTACAGCTCTTAATTAAAATCAATCATAAAAATTAGCATATCGCATTATGTGTGTCAACGTTTTGAAAGGATGTCTGGCCTTACTATTATAACGCTGGCCAGATGGGTGGGAACAGGGCTTTGTTTTGAGATTTTCTGCTCTTTGTCGTCATGATTTTGTTCATTATTCAGCAAGTGCACCTATTCCAGTTACTTAAACTACAATTTCACCAATTACTGATGTCCTGCTTAATCCTACTATCCTACTAATATTATAAATGTGAAAGTTTGTGAAGATGTTTAGATGTTTGATGGTTTGTTACTCAATCACGCTCTAACGGCTGAATGGATTTGGCTGAAATTCGGTACAGAGATAGCTTATAGTATGGAATAACACATACTTTTTATCCCGGGAATATGTTCCCACGGGAACGGGAACGGATACCGAATTTCACGCGGGTGAAGCTGCGAGCATGATGCTAGTGCTTATTATAAATTTTAAAGTTTGTGAAGATGTTCGAATGTTGAGATGTTTGGATGTTTGTTAGTCAATCACGCTCTCACGGCTCAACGGATTGGGCTTAAATTTGGCACAGATATAGCTAATCGTCTGGAATAACACATAGGCTACTTTTCATCCCGGGAATATGTTCCCACGGGAAGTGGGAACGGGTACCTATTTTTACGCCAGCGGAGCCGCAAGCATCATCTAAAAAAATAACGAATATTGAATCCAAAGCAAGAAAAGAGTTTCTAGAAGATAAAAGCCGACAATAATATTACAACGACCGAGAAAATTTACTATCACACGTAATAAGCTTCCATTTATGATAGCAAAATAAATAGGTACATAATATAGCCTTCAGTGACCCACTTATGTCAAAGTTTGATGAGAGTCAGATCGATATTGAATAGTAAACCAATATACTACTGATTTTAATCTAATCTTGTATAGATTTTATGTCATAAAATTGCCATGAAATGTCAGATCTCATCAATTCCTCTTTCGTTAAATTTATTGATATTTACATACATTCGTTGAACGGTAAACGTTAGTAGAAAAACGATAAACATATCAATTGATTTATTATTCCACTTCTGTTTTATGATGCATTTGGTTTGGAGTCAATTCCCGTGTATTATGACTTATGATTTTCCAGGTTAGGTCAGCAGCATTGAAATCTAGTGCGTTATATTGATTTTTGTGGTCAGTGCCTGCATAAGCATTTAAAAGTAGGTGCTATTTGTAAAGATCTTGCAGAATCAGTGCAAAACTAATACAGCACTACTTGTAATATTGACTAAGGTTGCCAGCTCACACTTATTATTCCATCTATACTTATAAAAAAAAAATATCAAAAAAACCGACTTCAAACAAAAACTAAAAATTGAAAAATAAAATTAACTTGTCAGAGAAAGTCCTACAATTATAATTTTCAAAATATCTTCCATGTACAGACTCTCGACCCTCAACGGTTTTTAACCGACTTCCAAAAAAGGAGGAGGTTCTCCATTCGTCTGTATTTTTTTTTATGTTTGTTACCGGCAAATCGCTTGAAAGAGTTATCCGATTTTGATGATTCTTTTTTTATTTGAAAGCTGGTGCTTTCCAACTAAAAATTGAAAAATAAAATTAACTTAGCACCGACTTCAGTATTACAGTCAATAATATCTGATAAAACTAAATATACTACCTATTACTTTGTGCTAAGTTAATTTTATTTTTCAATTTTTAGTTTTTGTTTGAAGTCGGTTTTTTTTGTTAAATTTTTTTTTCATGATTTTCAGTGACGGGTAGACTGAAATTATATCTGTCTAGGGGTAATGTTCTCCCCAATACAAACTAATCAAGCCCAAACACAAGATAACTGCTGTAAATCGTTCAGGAATTCCCTCGATTCGAGGGATTTTTTCGATTTCTCCAGAATCCCCTCATCAGATTCTGACTTCCTGTATATGGGACCACATGGAAAGCAAGCAAGAAAAAAAAATTAAATGAAAATTTTTCATTTCCATTTCCTTTTTTTTTTGTTCGATTTCTCCAGGATCCCCTCATCAGATTCTGACTTCCTGTATATGGGACCACATGGAAAGCACCAGCTTTCAAATAAAAAAAGAATCATCAAAATCGGATAACTCTTTCAAGCGATTTGCCGGTAACAGACATAAAAAAAATACAGACGAATTGAGAACCTCCTTCTTTTTTGGAAGTCGGTTAAAAACTGTTGAGGGTCGAGAGTCTGTACATGAAAGATATTTTGAAAATTATAATTGTAGGACTTTCTCTAATCGATACTGAAGTTGAAAATGTAATTTAAATTTTTCATGTCTGTCTGTCTGTCTGTACCCCGAATAAGTATCACGCCAAAACTATAGAATCGATTTGAATGAAACGTGGTACAATCAGAGCTTATGATCCGAGGAAGGTTCTAGGATACTTTTGATTCCGATATTTTGCGCGGTTCCTATGAGAGAGAGGATGAAAGACAAAATGGTTTTTTAGTTGTAACTTCTCAATGCGTGGTCCGATTCCAGATTTTATTTTCAGTGTTATAAAGGGTGTACTTTAAGAATTGTTTCACACAAGTTTCAATGTTGAGGGTTTTGTTGTTCATTCATTTATCTTTATAACAACTTTATGATATAAATAAAATGATTTCGTGGTCAATAGTTACAATCACTTTTTTAAACCGAATACTTAGGTACAATAAGTGCAAAGTTTATTTTGACCAATATAAAATTTCAACATTACTGAAGTATGGAAAAGATAATCTTAGGTTGACTACAAAAACACCATCCAAATTAATTATGCATTTGTATAAGAATAAAGAATAATATCATTTGCTAAAGCTCCTTCAACTGTAAATCATAACTACCTAGCTACACAAACAAGTATTGCAGAAACTGAAAATTCTTATCAATTCGTGCAAAATAAACATGCAGCCAGAGTCTTACCAATTATACTAACGAGTACTTTCACTCCAATACTGATAGTCTGGCGGTTCAAGGTGATCCACACCATGTTACTCTATACCGAATTACGATAGCACACCATACCAATATATCTGGGTTAAATTTGCGACACAACAAAACCTTTATAATCGTAAAAGATTTATAAAAATAAATACTTCCATCCTTAAAACGTAATTTCGACAACTGGTTTGATACAAAACCTTTAAGGCATAATATTGTTACTGCAAAGCAATTTATAATAGTGGATTCAGTAATATTAAAATGTATAAATAATGGCAAATTGGCAGAATACGGTTTGTTACCACTCACTTGTTTTCAAATTTATCGATATTACTCAAGAAAAACAATCAAGTCTTTTTCACAATGATGAGTAGAGAGTAGTTTTGTACACACTCTCTTGTAAAAAATCACAATTATTTTATTTAGCAGAGATAATGACTAATAATAAAAGTACTTTCTTAAAAATCGTTGAATTCAGAACACAAAACTAATAAAAGAGATTTAAAACCTTGACTTTTGGCCTACCATTTGGATGAAAGATATAATCCAACTAGTTGAAGTAAATGTAGTAGTAAGTCCAATGTTAATTATTATTAAGAACAACGACAAGGTGATTACCCGTTTGATTCCAGCTTTCGCTACGGTACCACATGTGATTGGACATTTTTACATTGGTTGTATTTGTGTAAACTCCAGATAAATAAAACAAAAATTCGATAATTCTTGAACATATTATTTCCATAAATGTTTGTCTTAAGAGTCTGGGTGTTTCTATGTATAATATGTATGTATTTAAAAAGTGTATAAATATTAATATCCGTGGTCTGATACCCATAATACAAGCAGGTTATTCCTAGCTTACTTTGGGATCAGATAGCGTTGTGTGAAATGTCCGTGAATATTTATTTATTATTATTATTATTATTCACTAAATGAAGTCATAAAAACTAGCAATAATTTTTGTTTCTAGTCAATATTGTAAGGATACTATTAAACTTTCTCTTATATGGTCAATATTGACTAAAGATGCTAATTAGAATTTCTCTGCAGTTATTTTTGACTGTCATCTGTCTGATGAGCTTTGCTTGACCTGCATACCCAGAAAAAATGACCCAGTAAACATAGCAAACAAAGGTCTAAGGTGGTACAAGCGCAAACCGATACGCCTAAATTTTGTCTACATACAGCTAAGAGCGTTTCGAGTGTTTACAATTACGAATGCATATTATTCAAAGCAAATTTATCTAAAAGTGAAAATAGCGAAAGTCAAAATAAGTTACAATCAATGAGCATGCAAATTAATAACCTACTTTACGACGTGTATTCGGGACAAGTTCCTTTCTTTTTTGGACCTTCAAAACTTTGCTGATAAAAATACATACGTACATTCATTCACCACACATTTTTCTCTGAAGGTAACAACAATATAGATAGGTCCACATATTGCACCAGTTTTGTCTAGTCCCATCTAATAGGTGATAAGGTATGATATTGGATGAATGAAGAATTAATATTCATATAGGTACCTCAAACTGCCACCCATGTCAGTACTGACTGTACCATAAAATGCTTAACGCAGTGATTGTTTATAGAACATTGAGCAAGAAGTGTTGAAGGAAAATACGCAATTATATGATACTAGTTGATGCGCGCGGCTTCGCCCGCGTGAAATTTGGTTCCCGTTCCCGCTTCCCGTGGGAACATTTTCCCGGGATAAAAGTAGCCTATGTGTTATTCCAGACTATACTCTATCCCTGTACCAAATTTAAGCCCAATCCGTTGAGCCGTTAGAAAGTGATTGAGTAACAAACATCCAAACATCCAAACATCTTCACAAACTTTCACATTTATAATATTAGTAGGATTTCACACTTGCTAAAAATAGTCTCATTCTTACTGTATGAATCTATTTAGGACTCTGACTGTGAAGTAGAATATTCGGTCGTCACTGTGATGTATTGGTAAGTGAGTGTGCGATGTGGCTGCTGCGGAAAGCGGGTGTCCCGGCAGACGTCTGACCGGGTGACTCAGTGCGAGTGCCCGCCCGCGACCGCACTGCACGGTATGCGGCTGACATGCGCGCTCGCAACTCTATAAATACAACAGCAGTTTACATTTACACGTTCTCGATCTTTAATACTGAAACCGCAGCTGTACTTATGCTGAAACTCATACCTTTCGCGTATTATCTGAATATGTTATAGAACGCATTGTTCATCAACATTACTATTAATTGTCTATTACAATCTGCAATAGACAATTAAATGGAGGGTAGATAAATATTATAAATCAAATCTTTTTATCTTTTATCAAATTTAAAAAAAAGGCATAATATGTTATTGAAGTTAGTGTTTTTATTATACGGCTAATAATAGCTTGAATGTGGTATTTTTTAAACCCTGTTAGGTTATATTTTTTTATTCATCAACTTTTACATTAACTACGAGATTGAAATTAAAGAATAGAATGGGAAACTTAACTATGCTGTCAAACTTGAAGCACTTAAAGTTACAGCACAAAATGAGTTCCTCGGGAACATAAGTAGTAATTACGTTAATTATTATCAAAGCACTTATAATTACTTCGTGTTTGCAGGTAAGCACTTGGTGTAAGTGTGTCGAGAACATAAACAAATAATTAAGCGGTCTTAAGACAGATTGTTTGGTGGTTATATAAGACTAAGCAGTTATAACTGTGTACTTGATGCGCTTGTTCAAGATTCATTGGAAACGAACCTACCTACTCGTTACTTGCACACTAAGCTGTATTTTTTTTATTTTCTCCTATTATCATAGAATTACTAAAGAGGTTTGATGATTTTTGTATGGAGCGTGGCATGTTAATTGTTGCTATTTCGAATTTTATAATTAAAAAAAATGTGTACGTGATGTTTTTATTTATGTTTGATTTTCATTCTACTCACTGTTAAAGTGCGTATAACCGTTATCGCTACATTTTTGTTTTGTTTTTAACTGACTTCATATACTTTTTTAATGTAGACTAGCTGTAGCTCGCGACTTCGTACGCTGAGTTTTATATATGATTCTTTAGATTGATTTTTTAAATTTATTGACTTTTTAAATAATGAACCGATTGACATGAAACAAACACTAAATGTTAAGTGGAGCAAATTGTAAGGCAATAAAAAAGCGCATTGCAATCGGTTGAGCGGTTGCTGAGATCAGCGTGCACAAACGTACAAACAATGAGACATACTGACATACAGATATACAGACAAACAGACAAAAATTCTAAAAATCATTGTTTTGGGTTCTATTGCGGTCATAAAGCCCGCCTATTTTTTTTCTTGTATATCTTCGATTTACAGACAGCGACCGGTGTATTGATACAATGTTTTGCTTTCTAATCTGTTGTTTTAACTAGTATAAGAGACACTGGATCCACTTTGATTGTCAAAATTTCTACAATAATGACCATGGCTACAACCATGGCTAGTGGTAAAGTATGCGACTGTCATTGCTGCGATCCTCAGGTTCACAAACGCTCCCATGATTTTTATTTCTTTTTATGTAAATGGACCAATAAGCACAACGTGGCTCTAAATTTTTAGAACAAATTCCTTTCTGAGTTTCCGCAGCTAACAATGTTTCCGTATTGTTAAAAGCGATAGATTACAAATATACTAATGCATTATTATTACAACATACTGAACACTCTCAGGGATGTAAGCATTTCTCTCTTCGTACTCTCAACATACCTATAAATTTGTTATTTTCAATTTACAAGTTCGCGAACAAGACATACCTACTTGATGTTTATTTTTATCAAACTGTTTACCTTCAAAAATCTTAAATGTCAAATTCTGTTTTTATTACATCCTTAATTTCTCAATCCACTCATGGATAATAAAATACGAGTACCTACTAGACAGTGATCATGAAGCCATTTGCAGTGTCCGTCAAACGTTCTTACCTAATCATCATAATTGTTATGTTAATATGTTAAAGTGTTTCCGAAATACGACATCCGTTGACTGAGCTATAAATCAATTTCACTATCTAAGCTTTCGCTGAGTTATTGTTTAATGTTTATACTTTCTATTACATAGCAACACCACCGACTAATAGTATACTATATCAAATAGTAGCATTTCATCGTTTCCTAACCGATAATTAATTGGCGATTAGTGACATTCTAATGTTAAATGAGTCATTTAATGGTCCGTGCATGATTTATTTCTTGATATCGGAATTTGATATATGTGTTAAATATTGGTTACATAAGATATAGGTAATAATTAATGAAGTATGTTTTAGAATTAGGTAACTTACATGATGATTATTGTGGATCATTGTAATACTTACGTCGTTTACCGATATTAAAGCCACGATTTTAATGTCTAAACTGACAGTTTTGTTCGGCAATATTGTTATAATTAAAAAGTTGTCAAAAATTATTGACCCCAGATTATGACAAGTATATTATCAATGGTACAATTCGGAGAGAATGAGTAAATTAATTTTTAAAAAAAATTGTCTTTCGAGTGGAGAGCATCGGGTGTTGCAAACGTTCATAGGCTACGATGACCACTTTCCATCAGGTGGGCTGTAAACTTATCTGTCACCTTATTGCTGTATAAAATCTTGTTGATAACCACAAAGCAGCTATAAATTAGCTTAAAATCTTCACTACGTAGCTAGGCTGCAGTTATTTGCAATTATGCGATTCCATTTTAGGGTTTGTAAATTTGTGCATTGGGCAGATGAAACAAATCAGTCAATCAAATAAATTAATGCATTCTTATGATCGACATTGACCTCTCCGTGTTTGTACATGACGCGCCGTAAAAGAATTAGAACATAGGTAGGTAAGCAAACTGGGAAAAATATTCTGAAAAAAGAAATATAGAGTTTTGTTAAAAACTCTTTTATTAACCGTGTTGACAATGGCTAAGTAAATAAAGTACTTAAAAATAAAGTAACGGTGTCTGAATAGAGTCATGAGACACTATATAAGGCCATGCTAATATTTACTTATTTTTCTGTTTTAGCAAGTGTGCCACAAATCGAGTTCAATGTTATTTATTTTTAGAAACCAGTAGATTCTAGTAAGGTCAGGGTTACTATCATAATATACACCGGGCTATTGACAATAACCCTCGAATTGACGCAGGTCGGTTCACCCTGCGCTTGAAGAATCCGGGGTTGTAAGGGGAGAGTAACACCTGCACTGGCAGAGCGATCATATGAAGCGCAGTGGAGATATAAATTAATAGAAGGACACTTACAAATGTATGGTACAAATTCAAAGGGGTGAGCATTACAGGTCAAGCACTTGCAAGCTTTGCATTCCCTGTTATTTTCGCACCACGATATTTATGGGTGCTGCTCCACCCTCATGGAGTGTCTCGAGTCATGTACTAAAATACCATAGACGTATTGTCTGTCTCGTCTCCATCTAATTATAGTATTTATACTATAAGAACTACGTATTTTTATACCTTTTAATAGATTTTCGACTATCTCTCTGTATCCAAAGGGTAAAAACGAGACCCTGTTACTGAGACTCCATCCTTCTGTGTGTCTACCACCAGGCTGTATCACATGAACCTGCAAACACAAAAATCGGAAAAACAAAAGCGGTGCTCTCATACAGCAAACGTGATTTTCTTGCTGTTTAGTATAACGTTGAATAGACGGAATCCTAGTGCGCGAGTCCGGCTCGCACTTCACAGACCTTTTTTGTACTCACTGTTATCTGACCTTGAACTCACTGACACTTAGCTTATATAAATCATACATGATTATTTATCGTGTCTACAGTTCTTACGACTACGACTGGTGGAATGCTTCAAAACATTCTGAATGTAAAAAATAATGTCCAAAGTTATGGAGACTCCCTGACAAATAAATAATAGTTAATAAATGAAATTGTTCGTCGTCAATTCATCTTGCAAATTCTTTGTACCACCGCCAAGAGACTAATTGTGTTCTAATTTTAAAAGCTCCTGCGCACATCTTGGAACGTATGAAAAACCGAGAAGGTATTATCTAATAATAATTTTAAATGAACGGTGTTGTTAAAAGCTAAATAAGATAGACAAGGTGTGAACAAGGTGGGGCGTCAGTAAGGCAGGGCGCAGGGCTCAGTTGGCAAGATATGATAAGGTGTTCCACTGGGACCTATATTAGTGTCACTACTTTGAATGATTGTAGGTACTTCATTGATTACTAATTGCAAATGGATCTTTTGAATGTTCGGATTACGATTGGAAAAAATTTAAATGAAAAGAGACGTGGAACTACACTAACTTGAAGAACATATATGAAGTGACATCCACAAAAATTAAGTTGGCAGTTGACTAGAGATGAATTCTAATTTTTGTGGGTTGGAATGGTAGCATGACATGCAAGTTACAGGTCTTATTTTACTTCATTTACTTCAATATAATATTATAATAACTTCACTTCGTCTCTTTCTCTTTTTAATCTATGCTATGTCCTCTCTGATGTTACATATCTTTCCTATGTCCACTGAGATTATATATTTACTACATTACATCAATGATTGCTTACCAGGAACGAAAGTTGACATTGAAATGAGAGTGAATATGGGAAATGTTGTCTTACATTCCTTATCGAGCTGTCATTTTGTGCCATAAAGGCGTATTTGGTGGTACATAATAGAGTGCTACTTCCCACATTAATAATATGGTAGTGAAAGTTAAGAATGACAGAAAAATCATAAAAGTGAAGTTAATGTCGTTATGATGAGATCACTACGCAGTAGGTGTGTAGTAATTTGGTTAACAAACTATACTACTGTTGTATGTACTGGACTATATTACTGTTATATAAAATGTAGTAATTATTAATTGTTGCTAATATTATTCACAGTAGCTACAGAAACTCATCCTTTCATTTGATATTGTATTTCTTTTGATCCCAATGACCTAACTTAAACTTTTTAGATCTATCACTCCTGCTGCAACCCCAATTTCATTAACTGAAACAGAGGCAAACAAAAAAACAAACACGTCATATTGTTTGGGATCGATATACATATAACTAAATGATTGCTAAAACTAACACCATCCAGTTATAACATTTATTCCAAACACAACATTGTCTATGGAATGGAATTACGCAGAAAGGCCAGACTTTGACAATAATGTCATTATTATTGACAATCTGGTCTACTTTAGACTGAACTGACTAAGCGATCTCGTAACATCTACAGTAATCCCACGCGTACTCGTGCTCAAATTGGAATCTGAACTCCTGTGTGACAAACCTAATCAACGCATCGTATATGATTCCAATTCCAAATTTAACGTCGGTGAGGCGTATGGCATTGCAAATAGTTCACACCGTCATATCCCGTTTCTTGAAGAAACAAGTAAATACTGTTATACTATATTAATAGCATTTATTAGCATACTAGTAAATAGCATACCGATATATTATGCAGTGGCAGAAGTACTGTTTTACTATATTGAAAGCATTATTAACATTTAAGTACCTACCTACTAACAAGAAAATTGAGTTGCAGTATTATGTTGCATTTATAAACGAAGCACTTGAACTTGAAATTAATTATCATGAATAGGAATCGGAATGTAATCATTTCTAGGTTCGAGCTTTTGATATCTATTTTATTTTACTGCTCTTGTATTAGCAGATATTTGTAGTTCTGCAAAATATTTCTTCTGTTTGTGATACTGTTCTTTTTATTTACAAAAAGAAGAAGGAAAACTTTGTACATAGAAGCTGCATAAATGTCTTAAGAAATCTCTTACAGTAGGCCTGAGAGAAGAATTATTGTAGAGGACATGTGGTGTGAGTAGGTTAATAAACTTACATTAACTATAGTTACATATACCTAATACATAAATATGTTTTACACACAAATATAAAAACATGTAAAGAGAAGACGTACAAAAAATTGTGCTCTTTTTGCTTCACAATAAAAAGAGGAATTATCTTACAACCCTGTACACATTATTCACCATTTACTTTATCTATAGTTTCAAAAGAATTACCAAGTTCACATAATTTTCATTTAGCCCATGAATACACATAAAAAACAAAGCATAATCGATTTATAGGAAGCAACGTAATTCTTAACAATCCATAAATCGTTTTTATTAGTACTATTGAACTCAGTACCGCTAGTCACGTGTTGTGCCATGCCCAGTAGTAACAATTGTACTAAGTCGTCATTACCTTCGAAGCTTATACAAGACATTAAACCACCGCCTACGCGTAATAACTCACTTGCTACATAACACTGAGTATAGATTGCTTTAGTAATAGCGCCGGTATTAGCTCCTGCTTGGCAAGGAAAAAAACAACCATTAAACGGGACAAGTGGAATTGTATTTCTACGGACGATGCTGAATAGGAAGAATAATAGGTTTTTAACATTTACGGTGCCTAATTTAACTTAAAATCTATTTAGTAACTAGCTGCTACATAACCATCTACGTAAAATTTACCATTCATCACTATTTCGCAACTAGTTTCAAACGTTTCCAAATTTTTCGACAAAGATGTCGAAGACACCCATAAACAATGACTTTGCATCGTAAATTGAATTATTTTACTCGCCTTTACATTTACATCAAGCCTCCACCACCATCATTTCCCTAGACTATAGTACTACTTTCACTACTACTAGTCAAACGTGGAAGACTTTTCATCAACAAAGAAAAATTTGTACGTATTTAGAACATCGCCTTGCTCTACCGAGTCTCCTCACATAATCACTGTTACTTAACCGAAGAGGTTAATGAACTTCTTGTGACTTTTCCATTTAATTAGCTCTCATATTCAGCTACTATTTTTTTCTGTTTGCAACTATAATCTGTCTTTTTTATATGGACCTGTTAGGTTATGGGTTGGATATAACTTATATAAATAAATGAAAATTTCAGGGGCATTGAACATATTCACTGCAACTCACTGGAGGTGGTTAAATCTACCAGTGCCAATTCAACAGCTAACTGGACTTGAACACTCTTATTTTCTCATCTATGGTAAGCCTTTCGAAGTCATCGAAGATTTCTGAGTTTTCTGTAAGACTGTCTACTCCCTACAGTTGGATCAGATTCCTCCAATATAGATGTTAGGAAAGAGTTTAGCTACTATAATTACTTATTTATAAATAGTCATATATTTCAGTCCTGGGATATCCTTCCGAGGGCTTACCCCGGGCTTCCAACAGGAGGCTGATAGGCAGGATACGTGAGGTTTTTAGTCGGTAGAAGTTCGGCATAGTATCCATGAGGATTTTCTTTCACGTAAAAATAGAAAAAAAGCCAAATATTTGATTATTCTCATGCTTTTATTCCTGCTGCAAATTATTCACAGACTGGGCATTACCATTCGTACGAATTCTCCAACCTACATTTGTATGAATAATGATAATGATTGTGTGAAGTTTTTGTTACATTCAAGGTTTTCGTGACTGTATCGGTTTTTTGACGTAACTTAAAGCGTGTGTTCCTCGAACCTTTGCTGTCGCTCACAAACATTTGTACCACCATCAGTAGCGCATGCAATTGAGACGCTAACGGACCTATTGTCGAGTATTCTGGGATGAATACAAAGTTTTCTTTTGGAAATGAAATTATATTTTTATCTTTAACAAAATAATTTATTATTTAAATAAAGATTTATTTTTTTACCAATACAAACATTCATAAACAAGTATAGGAGGAAGTGCAAATGGGTACGCAAAAAAAATTCGAACCAATTCGCACGTCGCAGTTTGGCGTATAAATATTCGACCGTCCTTCACTTGCGTACAACCCTCCGTACATTGTACTGTGACCCCGGTTATTCTTATTTCCTATACTATTATGTCATATTATTCTCCCTTACGTTATAGACGTGGTCTGGTCTTTTTATTTGCTACATAGACAATCCAGAGACATAGAGTACAGTTATGCCTTAAAAAAAGAGTAGGTAATATTTTTTTACCGAGATCTTTAAAACCCAAGCTAAATCTCACCATCAAGTACAAGGACGACGTCAAAGAGAAGGAAATCCCCAAACTCTGTGTCAACCCTTTGGACTAGCGTGGTCATAAAAGTCAATCGCTCTCCCAAAATAAAGGCATAAAGGCCTTGCATTGTTACTAAAATAGGGAAAAGCCTACTTGGGATAGGCAGACTTGATCAACACTAATATAGTAAATATTGTATTCGTTGTTAAGTTTCTCAAGCATCTCTTTCCATCTATCAAAATCAAAAATACATTACAAAGATTTCAAATATTTTAAAACAATTTATCGGCCCCTGATACCATTTTCGCGGTAATATCAATAAATATACAATAAGCAGCATTGCATTTTACTGTACAGTTTAACATTGTAGAAGTGAAACTTATCAGTCGTCTAGAATCGCCTGATAAACTCGGCTTCTATGTCAACAGCTCTGTGGCCGATTCCATGGAACTGATCCAAGTGCAAACAACGATAACGCTGTACAACACAAACATTTCTACCTTTTATTATATACTCAATGTTTTTATCGTCCATGACTTCCGAATCAAAAATGTGAGGAATGCGTTTCTTTGTGATAGTCAACAGACGTATACCTACTTCCTCTCTAATCTCCGATGTGTTTGTTTGGGTCACATTAACATTTTATAATGTGAAATTCAAATAGGATGCTTAAGCCAGTGGTGCTTACCATTTCTTTGAGCGCAAAATTGTCAAAAATTTGATCAATTGCCTTCAAAAATTCATGTAGCTTTTATTCGCAACGTATTGCACGTGACTGGATAATTTATTCGACAAGGCTATTGATCAATTTGTTAGTATTTTCTTCATGGAAGTTTTTGTTATTACTATTTGCTATCTCTTATGTGTCTTATACAAGTCCCATATTAACATTTTCTGAGTTACATAGCAATTACTTGAGATATGCTAAAATGCAATCAAGTTCACAGGCAACTAGCGAGTTCTCATGCTGTTAAATAACTTGGACACAATGAAACATAGACGTGCTAAAGATAATAACTGCTTGTCAATTCTGATACATACTTTGTAACATAACATAATTGTAAAAGTGCGAAATGTAGAAAGTCCTTACATAATATTGAAGAACATAGCACTAAATTCCTCATATGCAATATACACAATTTGGTTACTAACTTAACGATTCATTAAAATTTCTAACTATAATTATGTAACAATCAAGATTCAATGTCATAAATATCTCTTATTTCATTTCGTTCCGAAACGGAATCTTAAATTAAAGCAATAAAATATCTCCTAAATCAGCGGCAAAAGAAGAATATTGTTACATCTTTTAGAAACTAATCTAAAGCACGGCCTATAATTAATTTAATAGTCCTAATAACGATCTCAGTCAGGGTTTTTAAAATAAAATAAAAACTTCTCTCCAACCATTAACGATAAATGATTCTGATGTTCGTAAAACAGAGCCATAATTATCGATAGATCGTTAAAAACTAATACATTTACATGGTTACACCGAAAATTACTTTCCTCGGAATCATTTACAAGCCATTTGCATAGGTAATATTTCAATAAAATTGTAATATTTTCAAATATATATTTTCTTACCGGATTTGCCGCAACGTGCACTTCCCAGCACCACAACTCTTATTCGATTAACTGTCATCTTCATTAGTCTGTGTATAATGTCACTGCACTTACTATTACTCTACGTGCATCTAAAGCTCAGTAGAATGTGCCCGTTTTGATATTTATAATATCAGATGTGCAAGGAAAGGTCGCGTTGGCGGTAACATCAGCTGTTTTCTAAGATGTTGGACGCACGCGCGCACAACGCACCTGCTTGCGAGCGACTGCCGTCAAATGAATTGGCGCAACGCGCATTCTGGCATATCTAGCATGCAGTATTGCAGTAAGAGACATTAATTTGAGTTTATCTTTCAGTAATTTTCTCATGTAGTACGCGATGCTTCTTTTACTGGTATGTTCAGAAAATTCATGAGGCTATGCGCTCGAAGTGACTTCAATAACGTTACACTTCCAAATCTTAAATGAACTTTTGAATCTCCTTCTCTCTCCTCTTTCTTTCCTTTTCTTCTTCGTTTGTATCTGCAAATTGATCCGTTTAATATAACTTCCTGTGGTTACATTTTAAATTGCTAGAAATATTTGTTCACTCGAGCAAATTTAATTATACAATGATTTTGGCTTTAGTTTAGATGTATAACTCACTCATCATAGTCTACCTAGAAATACACATTATTTACTGGGTTACTGCTTGGCGTGCCGAAATGTGCAAATCTGCAAATCTACCGTGCTTTACAATATGGAAAGTTAACCCGTGTTAGCAACTGTTAGAGTAATTGGGCTAATCGCGATTGGCTGTGGCTAAAAGATTTTTGTATTCTCCAATATCAAAAATTGTTTCGAGCTCTAGTAACTAGATAATACTACTGTTTACGTGATTGTGTGAGATGTTTGACCGACTTGTCTTGCATTTTAAGAAGGTATGTCTAATTCTATAGACTCTTTAGAAACAAGGATCTTATAAAATCTTCTACAGGTCAGTTAAACAGAGAGAAGAATCCATAACTACAAGAGTATTTAAGTATGTTAGTGGAATTTATTTTTAAGGGCACAACTCCGAGGCATCTGTTCCAGTTTTTTTTGGACCCATCTTATGAGTCAGCGAACCATACACGCAAAGAAATTATTAAAACCAAGTGGCTTGAGGCAAACTGTGTTTAAAACTACGTTATTTGCTTTTAGCAAATTCCAGTTTTTACTTACCAGACCACAGAGCCTAATTCGTTCAGGAATTAAGGACACTTTTGCGTGTCTCCATTATACTTCAAAATATTTTGTTGAAAAATGTTATACACCTACCACAGCACCACAGAGGCAGTCAAAAATAATGTCTACCACCTGTCCGCCATAATACTGCTATAAAATACTCAACTGGTTTCGAACGTGTAGAACTCAAGTTCCCTTTAAAAACCGCGTAACGAATCAGTCGTCCTTAAAAAAAGAAAGGACGAAAAACACGAATCCCGTGAGCCAGTGAAGGACATGGTTATAAATTGGTTGTCTTTAGTAACTTAAGGTCTGACCGCCATCGTACTATCAGCGAATAATACGGTCAAGAGAGCAGACTGCGCACTTAATCCGTGGAATGTGTGCCAACAACCAATACGTGTGGACATGTGATATGATATAATGTACAGCCATCTAGAAAAGTGTTCATAGTGATGAAAATTAGATAAAGAAAGATCGGAAAAATAAAAAAAGGCTACCGGGAATGAAGTCAGTCATGGTGTTCTTTTATGTCTACCTAAAGCCGTTAAACAGCTCTCTGTGCCATAAAGATTCGTACGGTGACGCAGGTGACTAATAAGACAATATTTTTTCAAAATTCACCTAAATGAATGTCACGGGCTTCTAAATATATCAAGGGCAATGCCACTGGGAATAAGCCAGTATACATAAATATTCATTGTTGGAACATTTTCTAAAATATTTTAACAAGGAAAAGTAATGTAGATTTCAAATACTAGTAAATTGAATACGAAACTATACAGTTATATTGTATTGTACTAAATTTAATTATCAATTAAATTAAACAAATAAAAGAAACTAACAAAGTGATCAATTAAGTTATAACACTGACCATCGAAGGCAATTATTAAGTTGACTTTTTCATGACCAATCTAAGTTCATTTAAAAGTTAAAAAAGGTTTCCTTCTGAACCAAATTAAGTTGTCTTTTTACACTTTAAAATAAAATTTATAAGCATAACACTTTTGACAATAAGTGTACTTTATGTCTCAATGTAATATTTGCGCACTAACCGGAGGGCTTTTCAAGAATTGATTAATTGCTGATATTTTGCTTTAACTATACATGTTATTATCACCAATATTCATGTTACTCTCATAACATTACATTCCATTTTGTTTTTGCCATAAAACCCTTCGAATTATGTTAGTCTGTTTCGACTTATTTTAATAGGGCGTTCTAACGGCATCGTATTGAAGAATTTTAACAAGGTCTTTGTTAGCTCTTCGCGTGATCTTATTTTGTAAAATAGAATGTCTACGTCGCTGTCTGAATAGCTAGACTGCACCTATATTATCCCTAGTCTAACTAATATTATAAATGTGCAAGTTTCTCGATGTGGATGTTGCATGTATGTTAATCTTATGAAATTAGGTACAGGGATAGATTATAGTCTGGAATAACACATAGGTTACTTTTATCCCGGGAATTAAATTCCCACGGTAAGTAAGAAGAAGAGTAATATTATAAACGCGAAAATAGCACTGTCTGTCTGTAATGCTTTCATGCTTCAACCACTCAACCTATTGTAGTGGAGTTTGTAGAGTGACAGAATAGAAGTTAGTAAGAGACACGGGCTACTTTTAATCCTGGCAACAAGATTCTCTGGAAAACGGGTGCAGGAAAATCTCACTACGTAGGTGTTTTTTTTAACGTAACGAAAATCCTACTTTGATGCTATGCCTCCTGACTAAGACTCCTACTGACTAAAAACCACGTATCCTACCTAACAGCCTACAGTTGGAAGCCCCGGGTAAAGCCTCGGACCCCCAGGACTCCCAACAGAACAACGTAGTTGTAGCCGTGAGTATTAGCTAGTAATATACAAATTGATCACCAGGAGAAGGGTGACAAACTTTACATGCATCATAAACTCTGGCATATGTAGACAGGCATTACATATTTCAGTTAGCTCGCATTTTAGTGTCGATTTGTTTACTTTGGCAGAAACAGAACGGCAATAAAATTGTGGTTTCTACTTAGCGAATAAACTTAAACATTTGTAATGATATTTTTAAATTTTGACTCTTATCTGATTTTGCGTTGAACTGTCAAATTCCTATACAAATTTTGACAATCTGTCATGAAAATCTGCCTATCGCAGTCCACCGCTGGATATCCCCGATAATTTACGCCTTATTAGGAGGGAGTTTGTCTTACTGTCCAACACCGATAGGATTGATTTACAAGCTGTTTTGTTCTAGGTTTAGAATCTCCTATGAGTAATCAGATGCCTCCAGGTCTCTCATTCCAATTGCATATCATTTTGACAATCCACGGCCAATCCACGCATATGCTTTCTGTGAACTGTGACCACACGACGATGGGTGTAACATGCTTATCAAGGCGTTAAGAAAATTCAAAATAAATTACTGTGGTCATGTTAAATTGTTTATGCCTATTTCTATACACGAAAGTTAAAAGATAATAAGGCAGTTTATACCAAAAAGCTGTACTTAAAGAAAATGATTCCATCCTAATTATATTTCACAAGTAACAGACTCTAATATGTAATTACCATGAAACAACATATCTTTCATTCTTTTACCTACTAATCTACCAACAAGCTATAAATAGAATACTGTTAAAGACTTCAACAGGAAACTTGAACAAACTTTATACAGCCGTAAGTTTAGAAGCGTCAAAATAAAAATGTAAACGGAGATGCGAGGCAGACGATCCCTCCGGAGATTGTAAGACTTCTTTGCGGTATATCCTTCACAACCTGATAGGTAATATCTTTTAGCTGTATAATAAGTATCACCGACAGTGGCCTAGATTACAGTCGTTTGATTTTTTATTTATTTTATGATTGTGTTTACAAGTTGAGAAAGCTGTAAAAATAAAAAGTTTCACTACCATAAAATATTAATTCGTTTTCATTTTTATAATTTTGTCACACATCAATGATTAAATCAATTTGACGTGATCATCACACGAGTCTAATATTTTGTCACGTTGCATCCGGCGGAGTTGAATACCTACATCCGACTTATTTCTCTTCATGGAATAGATACCATCGAATAGATAAGAAAGCAACTAAAGTTATTTTCGAACTTCCTTCTCGGGCGTTGGCGGATCCTCTATCAAAGACTTTCTCTAGTTTTGGTAATATTGTACAGTCATAAACTGAATGTGATTGTTTTGAAAGGAGACCCAGAGGCTATCGTCTCTTTATAAACAATTATATTAGTAGTAAGTTCAATAATATTCACAGCGTGTAGAAGATCGGATCAATCATTATTTTTTTCTATACTAATATTATACAGAGGAAAGATTTGAATGTCTGTTTGTTTGTATGTTTGTTTGCACCGAATAAGCTCCAAAACTACTGGACCGATTTTAAAAAATCTTTTACTGTTGTGAAGCTACACTCGCCCCAGTGAACATATTTTATATTATACTAGCTGACGCCCGCGGCTCCGCCCGCGTGCAATGTTTTTCCCGGTCACAGGGGTATGAAAAATAGATGTTGGCCGATTCTCAGACCTACTCAATATGCTCACAAAATTTCATGAGAATCGGTCAAGCCGTTACGGAGGAGCATGGCAACGAAAACTGTGACACGAGAATTTTATATATTAGATATTACTGTTATAAAATCTGAGGGGTTTTAAGAAAAAATCTAGACGTGAAATATTGTTCTAAAGACCTATATCTATTTTACAAAAAGTTTTTATGAGAATTAAACTCATTTATTTAGATAAAAAAAGTACATTACTTGTTAAGATTCTTGCAATATTTCTCATTTTTTGAGAGCGATTTCGATCGAACAAAGTATTCCTAATCGTGTTTTGATACGTTAAAAAAGCAAAAGTATCTAATAAAGTACAATAATATAGTTTTATCAGATCAAATCGAAAAATATTTCCTAGTATAAAGTTCACCCCAAGATGAGTCTCTTTCGAACATACAAGCCTTAACTGACCGGGTTAAAACTACTACTTACATCTATTGTTCTTCTTAATACATAGAATAATACAAAATTTACGCGACAAAAGTAACTCACACGTATCGTAAGTAAATCATGGCAATAGGCTGACCACTAATTACATGAGACGAAATATAGGAATTTGGGCGTATATGCTTCTACCTGCCCCCTTTTTTTTATACCACTAAGGTGGCAGACAAGCATACGGCCTACCAGATGTACCGGTGGTCACCGCATCCTATGGACGTTTGCAAAACCAGAGGCGCCACACTCGCGCTGCCGACCCTGTAAAAACCTTCTAAGACTCCCCTTGAAGAACCCCATACCGTAGGCGTTTGGGAAAACCGAGGCAGGGAGATCATTCCACAACCTAAGCGTGCGCGGCAGAAAGCCCCTATCGGATATAACCGTGCTCGAGCGCTCCGGATGCAACATGTGAGGATGAACACCCTGTCTGTGGCGAGCGGTGCGATGATAGAATGTAGTCGTAGGCATCATGTCAAACAATTCCTAAGAGCACAAACCGTTATACAGCCGGTAAAATACACACAGAGAAGCAAAGTCTCTCCTGTCACTAAGAGGTTCCACATAACCTGCAAGTATGGGATCGCCGACAACTCTCATAGCACGCCTTTGTACCGAGTCAAAAGGACGAAGCTGGTATTCAGGTGCCCCCGCCCAGAGGTGACAGCAGCACTCCATGTGCGGCCGCACTTGCGACTTATAGAGAAGCAGTGTTTGAGCCGCAGTAAAGTACCGCCGCGCCCTACTGAGCACTCCGAGCTTCTTGGACGCCAGCTTGGCCTTGTCCTCCAAATGACTTCAGAACTGAACGACATTGGAGATCTCAACGCCAAGGATCCCTATACTTTCGGAGATGGTGAGTGACGTGCCCTGAAATTGTGGCGCCACAGTAAATGGGGTTTTCTTTGCAGTGAATACACATACTTGAGTCTTGGTGGGGTTGAATTGGACAAGATTTTGTCTTCCCCAATCGGACACTCTAGAGAGAGTAGCCTCGATTTCGGACACAAGTTTTTCACGACTTTTCTCCACTACAGCTCGAGAGATACCGGGACGGCCCGTGTAACATGTGTCACCCGTACCAGGCCTCCGTCACTCGCTACAAGTCGTTTTATAAGCACCTACTCCTAAGTATCATGACGCAGAACTAACGTGGCCGACCGGCAGAGGGCTGCCACACGTCAGACTGAGCGAAGTGCGCACAACCAATGTACATTTCCCGCGTAAAATAATATTTAGCTTTATTTAGTCTTGCTTTTTTTTTCATCTTACTTCTTACTAATATTCTAAAATTAAATGCGAAAGTGTTTGAGTGCGGATGTGTAGATGTGTGAATGTTTATTACTCTTTCACGCTCTAACGGCTAACGGATCTGGCTGATATATGATACAGGGATAGATTGTAGTCTGGAATAACACATAGGTTACTTTTTATCCCGGGAATAAGTTCCCATTGGAAGCGGGAAAAGGAACAAACTTTTACGCGGTCTAAGCTGCAAGCATCAGCTAGTTATAATATAATTCTTATGTAAAGAAGAAGTTATAAAATATTATTCAGTTTTTTTTTCAGACACTGTTTTTATTGTTTTTTGTAGTTATATGTATTTTTGTTACGTGCTTACAACCCTAATGTTGTCAATAGTTGTCACTCGATGACACAATCATACGGTGTGCGCACGAATCTCGACTCTCGGAATACGTCGTAGAGCATGTTTTCCACTGTAGCGATATGTTATAGCTAATATTTTTGAGGTTAAGTATGGGAGTGATGTATCTGTTACGTAGTAACTATTATTTAATCTGTGCCCGTACTGTCGTCTGCATAACAATGAATGCCGTCAATGGACAACATGTCATTGATATGCAGCAGAAACAAAGTGGGGGACAACACTGAGCCTTGTGGTACTCCAGCGTTTATGGCCATGCATTAAGAACAACTGCCGTCAACGACGGCCCTGATGCTTCTACCGGCCAGAAAGCTGGACACCCATCCACATAAATTCTTGGGCAATCCATAGGAGGGCAATTTTGTTAGAAGACCACGGTGCCAGACCCGGTCAAAAGCTTTAGAGATGTCAAGGCTCACTGCTAGAGCCTCGCCTTTGCTCTCAATAGCCGCCGCCCATCGGTGTGTGAGGTACATGAGAAGATCGCCTGTCGAGCGACCGTGACGGAAACCATACTACCCCTTCGGGAATAAAAGCGTGACTATATGCATGTATGTAAAAGTAAGATTTACTTACAATTAAAATTTACAGTGACACATTGTTATTACATTTTGAATACAAAAAACAAAACACATTTAATATTTACATTATTATTTACTATCTAAGTAAAACTAAACTAAAATAAGGCCCCCGTGGCATTGTGCCCAAAAGACTAGGCAGCATTTCCCTTTTGAATAGGTAGCAATACCTTTTCGCTGTGAGAGAAAACTGCGAGTCCTTGGGTCACCAGTCAACTCAACTATGTGCACTCAACCTATGTCAAACTACTAGCTGACCCGCGCAACTTCGTTTGCGTCACATGGGAGTGAGAAAGAGAGAAGTGTGGTATAAATATTTAGTGATATAATGTTTCCCATCGCATTTACTCCATCGCTTATGTTCATTAGAGCCGACCCGCACAACTTCGGTTGCGTCACATGAGAGTGAGAAGGAGAGAGACGTGGTATTGATATGTAAAGTGACATAATGTTTCCCGTCGCATTTACTTCCGCCCGTCCTTTTTTGGTACGTCTCCGACTCGCACTTGACCGGTTTATATCGTTCATTAGACTGGCTGCTAATGCAGACCACGATTATTGCCGTCGTCGCCGCGCTCATATTTTAAAACTTATTAAGAGGGTTATTGTAAGCGAAATGTAAAAGATAGGCATATGCTGTTTAGGACTTTTTTTTATAACTTTTTAAGAGGAACAATTTTATAGTACACTATTTTTACGTAACTTTAACCATTTACGCAGTGTACGCAATGGAAGCTCTGAAAAGAAAGAAATTTTCCTCGTTCTCAAAACATTATTCATGGCTGCTCCGCCACTATTTGTCTTAGCGTGATGGTATATTGTCATTAACTATCATCAATAAATTGACTATTACACTGTAAAATTATTTTTCAAATGCAACCAGTAGTTTCTGAGATCCCAGCACAAACTAACTATTCAGTTTTAAAATATTGTGAGCGGACCTTAAGAGATAGACAAATTAGGTTATTTTGAGCGAACCTTAAACGATAGACATATGCGGTCGCGGACTTTTTTTTAGAATTTTTTAAGAGAAACAATTTTGTAGTACACAATTTTTACGTAACTTTAACATTTATGCAGCGTACGCTTCGGAAGCTCTCAGACGGTAAAAAATATTCCCCGTTTTCGAAACATTCTTGATTGCTGCTCCGCTCTTATTCGTTTTAGCGTGATGTTATATAGCCTATAGCCATCCTCAATAGATGGACTATCAAACTGTAAAAGAATTTCCGAAATCCAACCAGTAGTTCCTGAGATCCTAGCGTTCAAACAAACAAACAAACAAACAAACTCTTCAGCTTTATAATATTAGTATGGATTCCCGTATTCTCAGGGAACGGGAGCTACGCGGGTGAAACCGCGTGACGTATTTTAGTACTCAAATAAGCTATACTCTTCAGTAAAATTACTACGCGTTCAAACATTGTATAGACCATTATATCTGTAAAAATAATATTATCTACGTAACAAAGAAGTAAGTACTGATAATATGACTCAAGCGTTACGTTCTGGTGTTTATTTCCATGCAAAACATTATATTATCAATTTGACCTAATAACAATTAGATAACTGGAAAACTCCCCGCCTACAGGTCTCTATCGTCACTAGAATTTAAAGATGCGTAATTGATATAATTTACTTCATGGCATTATAATATAGTACTAGCCATTCCCCGCGGCTTCGTCCACGCAGAAGTCGTTATCGCATAAAATCTATTTGTTAAAAAGAAGCCTATGTCCTTTTCACGAACTCAAACTATCTCTATACGAATTTTCATCTAAATCGCTTCGGCGGTTTAGGCGTAAAAGCGTATCACAGACAGACAGGCAGAGAAACGCACTTATAATATTAGTAGGGGGATTAGGGTGCATTAGGGCCGTACCGAGACCTTCAGGGTTCAAGCCAATCACACCAGGCAGTAATGGACTTTCTGGTTTAGGATTAAGCTATATCTGACTGAACCTCATCGCACTTTTACTTCAATTAAGAATATAAGTACAAGACAGGGCGATGCGACGTTGTCAAATGTAGCGCAACACTTACGGGCAATAAGTCATGACCATGGTTTGGTCAACTCTAAACAAAACGCTTTATCAACGCTTCTTCACTTGCATTAACGTACGAAGTCGTACGTTAATGCAAATCAAGTGACGTGATTCTACTAAAGGAACAGTATTGGGACACTCCTACGTTCAACAGTGGATTGATGGTGTACATCACTAATTATTTTTAGTAATCAAATTAAATAGGTCTCAGTAACATTGATACATCCTGTATATAGGTACAAAGAAGTAGCACGATTTGGTGTCAAATATTGTAACGATGCTAATGAGGTGTAAAATGTAACCTAAAAAATATAATTTAAGAAAGCTGAGATCCAACAGATATCGCATAACAAACGAATAGGATTAGTCATTGTAGTATTGTAATTTATACATGGTCTAATTTTACAGAAAATTAATGCAGATTTACGACACAACCACATTTCCGTTGTTAATAAATTCTTAGAATCATTTCACCTACGATACTACTATATTTATTCTACACAAATTATATTATTTACAACTTATATTATAATTTATTTACAATTATTATAATAAAATATCTACAAAAGGCTAAAACAAACAATTTAAAAAAGAACTAAGAATTTTATTATACATACCTACATACATGCGTCGTAGTATTCCTCCACATCATCGTTCACTGGAAACGTTCCCAGAAGACTGGCAGCATTGCCACGTTGAATGGCAATGCTTATCCTTTGTGCAAGGAAATAGCCAGCCTTCTGGTCCCGTGAAGCGTCGACTAACCGCTTTGCCAAATCTTTATACAAAAAGCGGGCACTTGGACCCCAAGGCCCCAACGTTTCAACCCCAAACGGCTCAAACATATAATTACCTATTAAATTACAGTATTTGCGCCGTTTGAGGTTTTCCGCAGAAGCAGCAGCAGCACCTGCACAACCTGCTGTGCTTGGAATATGTGACGGCGCAAGGGTGTCAACGCATGTGGCGTCCCACACCAAAGGTCGACCCATCTTCCAAGGCAACAATGACATACCGTCGGGCCTCTTGCCATCGACACGCACCAGTCCGTTTGGTTCTAAAACGGCGGGTACGCCTGCGGTGACAAGAGCCCGACGTATTATGTCATTCAGGTTGGCGTGGCGAGAAATGCGGCCGGCACTTCTGCTGCACGAGAGGCCATGACGTCCAAGATTGTCGACAACTTCTCCACAGTGACAATAATGCGGAGAAACACACGGCGCACCTAGACGGAGACATGTGGCAAGGCGAAAGGTAGTATCATCTAACATAGTACCTATGTTGGATGATGGAAGCGCTTGAATCCATAGACCCGACTCCCACTCTCCCACAGCTAGCAAACGCGCACGCTCTGCAATATTGGAAGAAGTATTGATTAAATTAGCTCTTACCAAGTTACAGAGCGGCACATCCCACAGTCTCTGAGAGGATAGGTTGTCGGGCAACGGAGTATTGGGGCAGGCCATCTTCCAAGCATTTATGGCGTCAGTCTTACACGACACCTCAGAATCAACCTGTGTGTTAATTAAAATTTTTCTGGTTAAATCTTCAGTGCCGTGAACTGACGACAAAAATGCTGGCAGACTGATGTTAGAAATTTTGCGAATACCGAGACCACCCAAGCGCACTGGAAGAGACGCTTGGAGCCAGGCTCGGTCGTTCAAGGCCACATTTAAAATTTTGCATAAGGTGTGCTGAATCGTAGTATCTATATTTTCCAAAAGTGGCATAAATTTCCAAAATTGTGATGAACGAATGGCATGAGTAAATTTTGGAACGAAAAGGCAAAACCGGAGTATAGTGAAAGCTGAATGAACACTAATTTTAAGTAATCGATCAGAAATAATATCGAAATTTTGTAGCTTTTCTTCTAAAAAGGGTTGAAAACCTTCTTCTAAAACCGGGGAACCCAGGAGGCGAAGAGATTTGCTATCTAAATTTTTTATGTTAGGAGCCAAAGAATTAAATTTGTGTATTGTGGCAAGACTGTCTACCTTTTCAGTAATAAAAAGTTCACATTTATCCGAATTTAAATTCAGACCAATGGAATTAAATTTATTTATTATTAATTGTAGGTCTTCTAATACTGTTTTTACATCGCCTCCTAGAGTCCCGTCGTCTAGGTACCATATGTTGAATTTAGAATTTATTTCTCTAATAATAGGATGTATAGCGAGAGAAAAGATGACAGGCCCCAGTGGGTCACCTTGTTGCCAACCAACAGCTGATTCCAAAAGGTGGTTTTTATATACTAATTTTGTAGGAAATCTGTAACATTGCCAAAGGAATTTATAAATTTTAGGAGTTTCTAATTTTGCTTGGGTCAACAAGGTGTCTCTGTTTAATGAATTGAAGGCATTCCTCAGGTCAACCTTCAGGATGACCTCACCTTCACCACTGCCAAGATATGTGGAGAGAGCGTGCAAGGCTGCCTCGCACCCTCCTTTGGAGCCGAAACCAAGTTGTAAGGGCTGAAATTTTTCGGCAAGTTCTGTATTATAAAACTTACAACAAAGTTTGGCTACCAAACGTCTTAAGACGCTTCCTACGGCAATGGGACGAATGCCACCATCTTTCTTGCGTAAGGCACACAAATTGGCCCCGTACAAGATAGCGATGATGCCATCATCCACATTGCCGGAGAGCATTAAATTTATGAGAGCCGTTAGCTCCTTCAGCAGAGCATCGCCAGCCTCACCTGTGTTTTGACACAACAAATCCTTGAGGTGTTGTGGTGTCAGACCGTCAAGACCGCCCGCAGATCCACTGCGGAAGGAGCAAACGGCTGCAAGTACGTCCTTGGCAGTGACACTGAGACACTCAAAGTCATCACTGGGTGGTTCAGGAAAAGTGAGATCAGCTGACGGCGGTGGATGCTTATCCTGCAAACACGCGAGCGTGTCTGCAGAATTAGTCGCCACCACATCGCTACTAAAAAGTAACCTCGACGCTCCCCTTATGTCACCTTCCCTTACTTTATTTTCTATATACTTAAATTGGTTTGTACTTACTGTATTATTATGTGTGATTGGCAAAATAGATTGAAAGATAGAAGTGGAATTAGAACTATGGCAATTTTCTTTAATAAGGGTTGTCAAGGATCTATTGGAACTGTTATTTCTATTTACATGTAGTATTCTGTAAGAAAAGGTGAGCAATTGCTCCCAGGCCGTTGTAGAATTCTCACGAACGACAAGGCCTATGCAGCTTGCCAAATTATAAGCCACAGTAGGCCTCGCAGCTCGAGGAATTCTTTTTAAAACCGGAATTGAATTTTTCATTACACTCAAAGTCTGCCAAAAGGGAATTTCGGAGTTATCAGATGTATTATTGACCCTCGAGATTGGGTTAACATGGTCTTGAAGTACATTCTGGGATTTGTGTATTTTCCCAATATGCACCTTCAAGCCATGTTCACCTTTAAAAAACCTGGCCTGGGGACAAAAGGGGCATTGTTGAAAATTACTTACAGAGGCAGCGGGTTGACCTGAACCTGCTTCCACATTGCCACTGACTGCAGCGGTGGACGTCATAAGAATAATACACGATTTATATGCACTTAAAAACACAAACAAACACAAAATAAAAATAAATAGACAATGAAAGTCTTTTAAACTATGACATTTTCAATCTTCTGCGCCTTTTCCATAGCAACGCGAGGGATCTACACCCCCCGCGTTGCATAATGTACTATGTCCGAAATTGTTCCTTTTGTAAGATGAAGGTGTAATTTTTGTGTGGTCCAGCCGGTCCAGCCAATAAAATTTCAAAAAATTGTCCTGTTGGATAGAAGATGGCCAAATTGGGTCTGTTTTCAATGGACCTTGCTTCTCATCAAAAATAAATAATAATAACGTAATACTCTATGCGTAATACACGAAAAATACGAGTATTGGAAACCTGCCAAACTTCTTGAAATAGTTATTTTTGAATATTAAACAAAATTAAATTACAAGGACATGTTTTAGGTTCTACGATACTTGGTTTTTACTAGTGCCTTGTGTATAGGTCTATAGGAAAAAATACATGTTTTTTTGTTTGGGTATACTCCATGTTTGATATTTCGTTGAAAATATACATCAGTCATATTAAAACGTAACCGAAAGAAGAATCCTTCCTATGAGTATGAGTCACTCAAAAGGAAAGGTCTATAATGTGAAAAAATTTTACTATTCAACATTGAAGGTGGATAGTGAAATCCTATTTGTCTTGAAAGTGTGGTATTTCTATCGAAGAAAAATAATAATAGTCAGTCCTAGGGACTGTTGGCAAAATTGAAAACAGCATATTGGTGACGTGAACTGGTAAGATCTTACCCATCTAATGAGCGTCCATGCTCAGACTGCCTTTGGGGCGCAGTCGGTAGTGATACCGCCTACCGCGCTGGAGGTCCTGGGTTCGATTCCTGGGTCGGTCCAAATATTTGTGTCATCCACAAATGTGTGTTTTGGAGTTTGGGTGTTTTCTATGTAAAATATGTATGTATATAGAAATATATAAGTATGTATATCAGTCGTGTAGATCCCATATCACAAGTTTATATTAGCTTAATTTGGACTAGATAATGTTGTGTGAGATTGTTCACAAAAATTTATTTAAAACAATATATTACTCATCCTGACTGAACAGAGTTGTATACTCATACGTATGGGTGTACATCTGTGAAAAAATATTGGCGCGCCATTGCAATACATTATTAGCATGTCAGGGGCGTAAACCCATGATATTGTCCTCTATCAAAAATCGTTAATCGCCCCAAGAAGTTCTAGTTATTCAAAAAGTAATGCTGTTACTGGCAATATACATCTCCCGCACTATACTTACTATTTGTGATGAATCTGTGTATAGTATATCCTGTTACACAATCAACAGTGACATTATTCGGTAGCCATCCGATCATAATCGTCGTGTAAAGTAAAAAACGACACCAAAATTCGAAACTAATTTCCGCTGACCAAAACTGGTTTCGTCGAGACCCTGTCTTCACTTTAATTTTTATTTTCCTTATTAAATAAATTCCACTTGTTGTGTGAAACAGGTAGGTGTGTAGTAAAATTAGGGCAGACTAATGTGTTTTGTAAAAAATAATATTGGCGAAATGAGAATTAAATTAAGAACAGTGAATTTATCAGATAACTATTTTGAAAATCCTGTTTAAAGCATTTCTCAAGGGCTTAAAGTATTCTAATATTTTTTTGAACTTTATTATTATGGAAAGTTGACAGTGTCATTCGTCCTTAATTTTGGGGGTCATGTGTCTGTTTGTTCCTAGATAGATCCTTTATAATAAATATCATTATTACAGATGCTGAAGAGAATATCAGCGTCGATTCACAAAGTAGATTACAGACCAGAAACTTGACATGCGACCTCAACATCTAAAATATCTTGAGTTTAAAAATAAAACTAGGAACCGTAATTACCAAAAATCCCGCAACACCCTCAAGCTATGTTAATTTCTTTGTGTTAGAAGTGGGATTACATTGTTATACCTGAACCTGAGGCCAAACTCAGGCCCCGAAAACGCATGTCTCTTTTTTATACGCGTGGATGCTATGCTATGTCGGACTTTCCGAGGGCTTACGGCTGGGAGTGTAAGCCGTCGAAAGGATGTCCCAGGATTCCTGACAGACTTTGGCTACTACCGCAGCTACACCTATGGGTTCAAATAATTTATTTCATCAGTTAATCCATCAAATAATTTACTACAAAATTATACACTGTTTGTTATTTTTCATATTAGTTTTTGTGTTTATTAGTGACATCAAATCTAGTACAATAGTTACAATATTAGCAGTGTCTCTAGAAGCAGTTATTATATCAACGGTCATGAATAATTTACATCTAAATTCTAATTAGTTACGTGTTTTATATTGGTATGATTGGATTGCTGTTATGGAGTAATTAAGTTAATTGACCAGTCTATTATGCTCTAGCTGGAGCAATATACTCACTAAAATTTGTTAATACTGTTTCGTAATTGATTGGTGATATAAAAAAGAAATTTTGCCAGTAAGCATTATCAATGAATTCAGTGCATTAAATCCAATACTAGCCGAAGTCCGTGGCTCCACCCGCGTGGATGTCGGTTATCGCATCCAAAAAATACTACAAACGATCAGTTTACAAATATATAGTAGTAAAAAATAAGAGACTGTACTAAATTGTTTCTCTAATAACTTTTAGATTCAATATTTGTCGCAAAACTTATTTTGCAGGGTAGAGGGGTTGTCTCCGTGACCGAAGCGAAGGCCTGAGAGCGGTGAGTTGGCTATTGGTTGGTTGTTACAGAAGCAAGCCAAGACGGTGTTGCGTCTCTTGACCCCTCGACGAAGTGAGATAGTACACCCCCCTCCCCCAGAAGCAGGATAGTACCCGAATCTCCCCCCAGGAAGTGGAATAAATCCCAAACCCTTATGGCCTCCCGGCACGGCGGATGGCACGGCATCTAGTGGTTTTAGTCTCATAACATCCATGAGGATCCACACGTAAAAAAGAAAGCGGGGTTGTCTAAGTATTTTCTCGCGGAATTTAAGTTTATAAATGTTTTTTAGGGTTTCGTAGCCAAATGGCAAAAACGGAACCCTTATAGATTCGTCATGTCTATCTGTCTGTCCGTCTGTCTGTCCGTCTGTCTGTCCGTCTGTCTGTCCGTCCGTGTGTCACAGCCACTTTTCTCCGAAACTGTAAGGTCTATGCTTTTGAAACTTGGTAACTAGATGTATTCAGTGAACCGCATTAAGATTCATATATAAAACTAGAAAAAAAGCAGTAAATTTTGGGGGTCCCCATACTCAGAACTGAAATTCCATACTCAAAATTTTTTTTTTCATCAAGCCCATACGTGTGGGGTATCTATAGATAGGTCTTTAAAAATGCTATTGAGGTTCCTAAAATCATTTTTTTCTAAAGTAAATAGTTTGAGCAAGAGACACTTCCAAAGCGGAAAAATGCCCCCCCCCCCCCCCCCCCTCTAACTTCTAAACTAAGAGAATGATAATTCTAAAAAAATATATATGATGTACATTGCTATAAAAACTACCAACGAAAATTGGTTTGACCAAGATAGAGCTGGTAGTTTTTTTTTAATACGTCATAAACCGCAATTTTCGGTTACAAAAATCACTACTACTGCAAACGTGTTAAAACATCAATCAAAGTTACAACGAACTAATTATAAGAAATTTTCTATTATGTTACTTGCTGCAACGAAACCCTTCATGGGCGAGTCCAACTCGCACTTGGCCGGTTTTTTTGTTCCCTACATGCAATAAATTTTTGACTACTTATTTTTTGTTAACTGCGAAAATTGTGTAAGCATGTTACACATCCCTTCAAATAACATTGAAGTCAAAGTCTTCACGTCCGTTTCACCACCAACGAACAAAATGACTGTAGATGGTCTGAATATGAATGAAGCACATGTTAATTTATCTCTTTCCCTTTCCTCCGTGCCTCATTCACACTTCTCCTTTTAGCTGTCGGTCATTAATTGCCATAAAATTAAAATGCCCATAATAAAAAAAGAAACCTGTCAAGTGCGATCCGGACTCGCGCACAAAGGGTTTTGAACCAAAAATTACACAAAATATGTAGCATTTATTTTCTATAGATGCAGTATTTAGGATGTGAAAGCAGCCTTATCGAGTTATCTTTTTTTAATCGGTTGTCAGTGGTGACATTTCTGCTGTCAGAATGACAGGATGTCATAAGTTCGGTGACGAAGCGTTTCGCATTTAAAGGAACGGGTTTTGTTAAGATTTTTCGTGAAAGACTGGACTTTTGACCGAGACCTGCTTTGGGGTAGTTGGAGGTCCTTTGGCTTTTGCTCTGAGACTGTGCCGCGAATCAGTTTTTCGCTCAAGCGCGATTATTTGTTACCTCGCGTGGCCTAACGGGCTGTGATTGGGTTGCTGCATTGCATCTTGCTACATTTTACCCAGAAAACTGGTGAGTCACTTCTTCTTTTGCAAAGCGGGTCGATTGTCGTCTGTCGCGCAGCCAAGATCTTAATTTGTCGTTTCTTTCATGACAGGGTTTTTTACTACGGGGCTAGTTGCCGGATGAGATATTTGGTGCCGCACCTATAAGTTAGTGGGCTGCACGTGGTACGACAACGTGGAAGTGCGGACTACACGAGCTTCTCATGTGAGAGGTATCTGCCGTCATCACCTGGCAGTAACAACAGGCAGTCACTCTCACTCAGCTCACTCTGCAGGCCAGTAAATCCACTACTTATGTGTAGCCTAGTAGTATTAATACCTGAGCCCTGACTTTACTTCTGTGTACCTGTGATATTTGTGTCTATCAGTGAATAAGCTCTCTGTGTGTCTCTGTGTATCTCTGTGTACTTAGTAAATATATGTGTGTACACCCTATTGTCTGTTTTCGTGAGAGCCCTAGCCTACCCTTGCACACAGACTGGAAACTTAGAAATAAGGCGCCCTGGGATAGAGTTCTCTGCATAGCTACCTCGCGCTAGTTGGTGAGTAACACTGATCATCTTAGTGTTACAAATTGGCTCCCAACGTAGTGGCAAATCTCTGGGTCTACTCTGCGGTAGTCTCAGTCTGGTGTGTGTGCATAGGTGGTTATCTCTGGCGAAACCATTCTGGAATCGTCCGAGACGCTCCAGGACGTTAATTGGTGGTGCTAGCAGCTAAGCACAAAACCTTCCCTTTCGTCTTCTTCCAGCTTCCTACATCTTTGGCTGGAAAAGACACAAAATTCTAAATTCAAAAATTTAAAATAGCTGTGATTTTGGAAAAACTTTTTGATTTTATTTGGCATACCCACTTCTTTTCTTATTGTGTTTCTTTTCTTTGTTATGTTCCTTTTTATGGTGCACACATATATTTATTGTAATATTATATTAGCATAGATTAATATATTACATATATTATTCTATAGCTTCACCTCTGTGTTAACTTAGTGAATTTCACTCTGTGTAATTATAAATTTTTTTTTGAAGGTATGTTGATACCTTGTAATTTTAATTATTAACCTGAACTGTGTTATCAGAAAATTTAGAAACTTTTCTCTCTTAGTATACCCTTAATCTTTGTTAAATTCTAAAAGTCAATTTGAAACATAATTACCTAACTTAGTACACTTTGTTGTAACTCAATTTACATTTTTACTTTGTAATTGATCCCTATCTGTGCCATTTTATATTTATAATTGTTGTAAGTAAATTTTTACATAATGGCACAGATGAAAAAATATATTAATTATTTAAGAAAGGATGAACTTGCTAACGAGCTGTCCCACATGGGTATTTCAGTGGAACCGGAAACGACAGTGTCTGGCCTTCGGAGTGAGCTAAGAACGGCACACCGACTCGTCCGTCGAGGTAGCATCAAAGCGAGTGCTCCGGTACCCGCTGATGCACCGGCTGAGCTCTCGATCTGCCTTCCAAGAGTCTCCGAGCTGGAGGAGGCTATTCAGTCAGGTGACATTTTCATTAATAAAGGTAGTCGTCTTAGGGTGTCCATCAGAGCCAACTACTTATTGAGTAGGTTAGCTCGCTGTGGTCTGGATTGCCCCGACCTGGTGGATATTCGTGGTAGGCTAGTGAAGATCATCGCTAGGGCTGAACCCAGTAGTGATTCTGAATCCGAAGGTTCGGATGATGATGGTGATGATCCTTCGGGTCGTGACCAGGTGGAATATACTTCACCAGTAGTGAGAGAGGACCGCTCGGTGCGAGCTAGTTCAAGTAGGAATAGTTCTACATGTAACATAGTGTATAAAGAACGTCCCCTTAACTTATGTTCATTTAACTTAAAATATGATGGTTCTACTTGTGTACGTGTGTTTTTAGAGAGATTAGAGGAACTTAGATGTGCTCGGGAGGTTACTAAGCCTAGACTCCTTATGGCTTTCTCCGACCTGTTGGATGGACCGGCTTTGTCTTGGTTCCGTACAAACAAAGCTAACTTCATCTCATATGAGGATCTTATTAGTGAGCTTAGAGATACCTTCGATATTCCTGATTATGATTACCGCCTCAGGAACGAGATAAGACAGCGTACACAAGCCCGCTCTGAGTCCTTGGTTAACTATATATGTACAATGCAAGCCATGTTCTCAAGGTTGTCATGTAAGATGCCCAGTGAGGAACAGCTGGACATTCTCATGCACAACGTTAGACCTGACTACATGAAGGAACTGGCCTTGCATGATGTCAACTCTGTAGATGACTTGAGACGTTTGGGTAAGCGCTTGGAGCTTGCGCGTACTAGGGCAGACGCTTTCCATGAGCCTGCTCTTGACAAGTTTGAGATTACATCTGACTTACACCAGCTTAAGAACAAAGGTGTACAAAAGCCCGCTAAGCAGGTGTCTGCAGTGGAGACGCCGGTTACCCCCCACGATCGCAAATGCTTTCGTTGCGGCGGGGGCGGTCACACTGCATACAGCTGCACACAGTCAAGGGAGCTGGTGTGTTTCCGGTGTGGTCTCAAAGGAGTCAAGACCCCAGACTGCTCACACTGTACTAGCAAGTCAAAAAACGCGTAGGCCAGGGCCTTATTAGGAACTCTGTGCATCACTCTGTATCTGAGTCTATTTCTGATAGGGTCCTGTTTCCTAAACGGGATAGTGACATTAGACCGTATCTAGTTGTTAAGGTTTTAAATTTAAATGTCTTAGGCCTTCTAGATTCCGGTGCCTCCTGCTCTATACTAGGTAAGGGAGCGCACCGCATCTTCTTGGAACTGGGTTTTGATCTTGTGAGTATCAATCCTACTTTTCGTATTACAACTGCAGACAGCACTCACTTGCAATGTCTGGGTTGTATCTCTTTGCCAATTGAGTACAATTCGGTTATCCGAGTTGTCAAGTTCTATGTTGTCCCAGGTATAACCACCTCCATGATATTTGGAGTGGATTTCTGGCAACAATTTAAGTTAAGTGATAAGTTAATTTTACAAAATATTAGTCTTGATAGCTTTAGTGATAATAATCCTATAGAGTCTGTGTCCCTTAACGGTGGCCTCGAGGATTACGACAACCTGACAACTAAACAAAGGTGTGTAATCAACGAGGTCATTGAAAAGTTCGACTCGTTGAACACTGATAAGGTGGGTTTAGGTCGGACCTCACTTGTGCACCATGTCATTGACACTGGTGACAGCAAGCCGATCAAGCAGCGTTATTATCCGCTCTCTCCCCTTAAGCAGAAGGCCCTGGAAGCCGAGCTGGACCGAATGCTGGAGATGGGAGTAGTGTCCCCGTCTCAGTCCGCCTGGAACTCTCCAGTGGTCATGGTGGAGAAGGCGAACGGCGACCTCAGATTGTGCTTGGACTCTCGCAAGCTGAACTCTGTGTCTAAGAGTGACGCCTACCCCTTACCCTATATCAATCAAATCTTAGACCATCTTAATAATGCTAAGTATTTAACCTCTGTAGATCTGAGTGCGGCCTACTGGCAGATTCCATTCGACTCACTCCAGTCTGCTGAGAAGACTGCTTTTACGGTTCCCCGGAGAGGATTGTTCCATTACAATTCCATGTGCTTCGGTCTTGTCGGTGCCAGTGCCACGATGCAACGCCTCATGGACCGTCTGTTTGGTCCCGAGTTCGACAACAAGGTATTTGCGTTTCAGGATGACATAGTCTGTGTGTCCAGCACCTTTGAGGAGCATGTAGAGCTCTTACATAGAGTCTATCAGCAACTCAAGGATGCTGGCCTAACTATTAATATGAAAAAATCCCACTTTTGTCGGAGTGAACTCAAATACCTGGGGTATTATGTGGACAAACATGGCTTACGGACAGACCCGGGTAAAGTTGAGGTTATCCTCAACTATCCCACCCCTTCTAACCCTAAGGAGGTTAAGAGATTTCTGGGAATGGCCGGCTGGTATCGTCGCTTTGTTAACAACTTCTCGAAGATTAGTAAACCTCTGTGCAAACTCACTTCTACGAACCTTAAGTTCGAATGGACCCCTGAGGCTGAACAGTCCTTTAACCTGCTAAAGTCGGCCTTGGTTTCTGCCCCTATATTAAAAATGCCTAACTTTGAGATGCCCTTCCGCATTCTTAGTGACGCGTCAGCTTACTCAGTTGCTGCTGTACTGACACAAACTCACGATGGTGTTGAGCACCCTATCGCCTACTGTAGCCGTTCTCTCAACAAGAACGAGGTGAACTACAGCACAACTGAGCGAGAACTTCTGGCCGTGATTTTCGCTTTGGAACAATTTCGACAGTACGTCGAAGGCCAAAAATGTACGGTCGTCACGGATCATTCATCTCTTCTGTGGTTCCATAAGCTAAAAAATCCCACGGGTCGTCTAGCACGTTGGAGCATGAGGCTCAGTCAATTCGATTTTGACATAGAGCATCGAAAAGGTAAAGACCACGTTGTACCTGATGCTCTGTCTCGTATCAAAATTGATTCCCTCGATGCAGTACCCACTAAAGACCCGTGGTATGACCACACCATGAATAGTGTTCGGAAGAACCCTAGGAAGTCACCAAATTATGACATTCGTGCCAACCTTCTATATAGGTTAACTAAAAATAAATATTCTTTGACTTCAGACTTTGACTGGAAGCTGGTGGTACCTCAGGAGGATCGCTTGCCCCTGCTCTCTAAGTACCACGATGACACACTTAGTGCCCATGGTGGCGTTTGGAAGACGCATAAAAGGTTAGCCCTAAATTATTACTGGCCCAAGATGTACGAGGACGTCAAAGAATATGTTGGGAATTGCGAAACATGCAAGCAGTACAAACCCGTAAATACGTCTCGTCCCGGCCTAATGGGTAGCCCGAAGCGGGTTTCGAAGCCATTCGAAGCTATCTCTGTCGATCTGCTTGGTCCCTTTCCCACTTCGAGCAATAGAAACGTACACCTGATCGTGGTCTCCGACTACTTTAGCAAATACGTCATGTTGTGCCCTGTTCGGGTTGCCACAGGCGCTGTAGTCGCGAGGTTCATAGAGAAGAGTGTGTTTCTCGTGCACGGAGTCTGCAAGACTATTTACATGGATAATGGCCCTCAGTTTGTGAGTAAGCCATTTAAGGATCTGTTGGCTAAATACAATGTACCTAATATATATTATAACCCTAGGTATCATGCCCAAACTAATCAGGCGGAACGAGCTATTCGCAATGTGGTTCAAGCGATCTCATGCTATGTGAAGTCACAACACAAGTCTTGGGATCAGTTCTTGGTTGAGATACAGTGTGCTTTAAACACTGCAGTTAACGAAGCAACTCGTTTCACCCCTTACTTTTTGGTACATGGTAGGGAATTTATTGGGGATGGAGTGCTGTACAGGCAGACAGATATCGCGTGCCATCCTACTTCAGTCTCTGTAGACGATCCATCAGCCTTCGGTGTCAAGCTGAGAGAAATACAACGCATTTACGACCAGGTGAGGAAACATTTGAACGTTGCCCACCAGCGTAATGAAAAGTATTACAACCTCAGAAAAAGGCATGTAGAGCTGAAAGTGGGACAGATAGTTTACAAACGCACGTTCTACCTGTCCAACAAGGCCAAGAATTTTACTGCTAAGCTAGCTCCTAAGTTCCTTAAATGTGTGGTGACTGCTAAACGATCCCCTTTAGTATATAGGCTGTCAGATCTGGACGGTAAGGATCTTGGGGAGTACCATATCAAGGACATCCTGAAGTATCAGGAGGAGCAGTCTCCAATACCTAACGTAACTACATAGCACTGTTTCTCTAGTTTATTAAACCAGTGCTATGTGATCATTATGTAAGACTATTTTAATCTTTTGTTTGTATTTCTATATGTGTACGTGACTTTAAATTGTCACGTTGTAGTTTCTTCTATGCACCGCACCGAGCGTTTTTCTCTCATTCGCTTCTTAGTACTCTACATTATCCTGAGAGCTTGGGTAGTGTTAGGGTATCGGCAGTGAGTAAAGGGAGCATTCGTTTTCTATGAAGGGCATTAGACTCTAGTTACTTAGCCTAACCGGTACACGAGTCAGTGTCTAGTTAGGTACATAGGAGGATCTTTCTTTGGTATTGTAATGGTCGTAGTCAGCTGGTGTTTGAAGGACCTAGCTGGTTGTCTTTGTTTATTAGTCAGTACTTTTCTGTTTTCTTTATTGTGTATTTCCAGCGTGTCATATCCGCAGGAAATACTATTAAAGGGGGGGTGGTTGTAGCATTTATTTTCTATAGATGCAGTATTTAGGATGTGAAAGCAGCCTTATCGAGTTATCTTTTTTTAATCGGTTGTCAGTGGTGAAATTTCTGCTGTCAGAATGACAGGATGTCATAAGTTCGGTGACGAAGCGTTTCGCATTTAAAGGAACGGGTTTTGTTAAGATTTTTCGTGAAAGACTGGACTTTTGACCGAGACCTGCTTTGGGGTAGTTGGAGGTCCTTTGGCTTTTGCTCTGAGACTGTGCCGCGAATCAGTTTTTCGCTCAAGCGCGATTATTTGTTACCTCGCGTGGCCTAACGGGCTGTGATTGGGTTGCTGCATTGCATCTTGCTACATTTTACCCAGAAAACTGGTGAGTCACTTCTTCTTTTGCAAAGCGGGTCGATTGTCGTCTGTCGCGCAGCCAAGATCTTAATTTGTCGTTTCTTTCATGACAGGGTTTTTTACTACGGGGCTAGTTGCCGGATGAGATATTTGGTGCCGCACCTATAAGTTAGTGGGCTGCACGTGGTACGACAACGTGGAAGTGCGGACTACACGAGCTTCTCATGTGAGAGGTATCTGCCGTCATCACCTGGCAGTAACAACAGGCAGTCACTCTCACTCAGCTCACTCTGCAGGCCAGTAAATCCACTACTTATGTGTAGCCTAGTAGTATTAATACCTGAGCCCTGACTTTACTTCTGTGTACCTGTGATATTTGTGTCTATCAGTGAATAAGCTCTCTGTGTGTCTCTGTGTATCTCTGTGTACTTAGTAAATATATGTGTGTACACCCTATTGTCTGTTTTCGTGAGAGCCCTAGCCTACCCTTGCACACAGACTGGAAACTTAGAAATAAGGCGCCCTGGGATAGAGTTCTCTGCATAGCTACCTCGCGCTAGTTGGTGAGTAACACTGATCATCTTAGTGTTACAAATATAATGTTTGTTGTATGGGAGCTCCCTTAATCCCCCTTTCTTTCTGATTTTATATTTTGTATAACAGAAATACCTACATCATCTGTGAAATCTATCTATCACGGACAGACAGACAAACGGACAGAGAAGTCTGATGAATAGGGTCCCGTTTTTTCCTTTGGGTAGGGAATCCTAAAAACGAGTTGTTTTCTCCGACAAACTTGACCCATTTTACTTTTTTTTTGCTCTGAGGACGGGTCATTGCATATACATTTATCTTCATCAAGCATTCTGATATATGAACCGAATTATGCAAATTACGCGTTAAGAATAAACTGTTATTATAATTGATGGTTTTGCTGACGTTTTACACTAATTTCTTTGGCAGGTATTATTATTTTCACATATTCTTTGAAAGCGCTGTTCGAGATATTGAAAATTTAGGAATCAAAAACGAATATCAAAAATTTATATTACAAGGTTATACGATTTTCATTGGGGAAAATAGGGGCAAAGGGGGATTAGTTAACTGTTATTTTATTAATCAGCTACTTTGTGTCTTTGAAAAAACCATTGAATGTTTTTAGTTCGTGGTACCTACCTAATTCTTTAGTTCTCAAAAGTTCATTAAGCTTATTATTTTAAAATTTTATATGGAAATACTAACCATGGTTTCATTATATACATTTCAGTCATTTTCCTAATATTAGGCCGATTATGTTCTGTAAAAATTAATCTCAGGGTGTCTATGTAAGTTTTTAAAACACTTACCCCCAGTTTCCGAAAGGCTGATCAACGCTAAAATTAACTAATCGGCTGTTAAAGGCAAATCCTCACAGAAGATCCAAATGGATCGCCAATTCCTGCGATCCACGAACAAAACTTTTCTTGCGATCCCGCCGCGTTCCACCGACACGCTCCAACCGATCCACACTGATCCGCCTAAATATAGTACAGTTGAACTTTCGGTCGTTATGGAGTCACATGTGCAGCAACGACGTCGAATCGCTTTGGTAGCAACAACCTACATTCTTCTTAAATATTTACGAAGCATTTATGTTCCTTGTAAATGGATTTTCATTTTGGATCTTCTGTGAGAATCCGCCTTTAACAGCCGATTAGTTAATTTTAGCGTTGATCAGCCTTTCGGAAACTGGGGGTTAGTGTAAATAGGTAGGTACCTATGTTAAGTAATCCTAAACATTTTTACACTGCACTCATTTAAGCACCCAGTTCAAAATAAGCTAATGTGAGTTTCTGATATGCATTTTACACATCCTGATAAACGCCTTTATCATTTATAAATTTAAAAAATACCTCACTATTATAAATAAGATTTTTGTCAGGATGTTGTAAGTAAATTTTTAATTCATGCAAAGCTTTTTTTTAAATTCATGAAAACGCTATTTTGCATTACAAACCCGAGACCAAAAATTTTTTCACATTAAATTTGTGATTGAGTCAGCATACTAAGTGCTTTTCAAAATTATCACTATTTTGCATTTGCAAAAAAATAAATATTAGTTGCGATCCGTCGAACAATCGAACTGAAGACCCTAGCAACGTCAATCGCTTATAGTAACAAATATATGCGCCTGATTCAAATGTACAGTAAAGTACTCCACTAACACCAATTCAAGTTACAAATTGTCGTGAGATGAGTGACTTGAAGTAATGCTGAGATATCACGCAAACTGCCGGATGTCTCCGACCAAGATACACGACGTCCAGACTCCTTACATATTCATGTTATCCAAACCAACTGATGATCTCAACCGACTACAAACAAATAGTGGTGTATAATTTATTTTCCTTTTCAATAATATTTAATAGTTCAGGTTCATTTGCCATGAGTATGCTACATTTATTTTTCATGAATTCAATTTTTTTGTGATACGTACCTCGAAATGAAAAAGAAACTCTTAGATTGCTTTGTTATCCGTCTGTCTGTTAAGACCCTTTATTTCGTAATCGCGTGGAGGTATCGGGTTAAAATCAAAACCATATATTTAAGTTTATGCTCCCTTGACGCAGAAAAAAACAAATTTCTAAATAACATTTCATTTTAACCTTATTTTGGCTTGGTCGCTAGACAATACAGTATGCAGATACGTCAAAATGTTAATTTATTTAGTTTAGATGCGTCTGCTGCTACATATTATTGAAACTTTGTTTGTGATGTACAGCTTAAGACTTTTAATAATGGGCTGTATTATTTTAATGAGAATTTATGTATTTAACTATTCATTTTCTTTATTTTATTATGTATTTTAGTTATAGTTATTTTTATTTTCTTAAAGTTAAAAATATCGTTAAGTAAGTGTTTATATACAAGTATTTATATAGCACCATTGTAACCTATTTTACTTGTAATTATTTTTATACTAGCTGATGCCCGCAGCCTCGCCCGCGTAAAAGTTCCCGCTTCCCGTGGGAACTTATTCCCGGAATAAAAAGTAGCCTATATGTTATTCCAGACTATAATGTATCCCTGTACCAAATTTCAGCTCGATCCGTTCAGCCATTTAAGCGTGAAAGAGTAACAAACATCCACACTCACAAACATTCGCATTTATAAAATTAATAAGAAAAATAATAAGATTAGTCTGTAAGCCTTCTACAAGAATAAATAAAAAAAATACCTACGCAGAAAATAGTTACGGCCGTTTATGTCGCCAAAAACGTTTATTTCGACACTTTATACTTCATTTTTAGGGTTTCGTAGCCAAATGGCAAAAACGGAACCCTTATAGATTCGTCATGTCTGTCCGTCTGTCTGTCCGTCCGTGTGTCAAAGCCACTTTTCTCCGAAACTATAAGGTCTATGCTATTGAAACTTGGTAGCTAGATGTATTCTGTGAACCGCATTAAGGTTTAAAAAAAAAAATATATATATATAAAACTAGAAAAAAAGCAGTAAATTTTGGGGGTCCCCATACTCAGAACTGAAACTCTAATTTTTTTTTATCAAACCCATACGTGTGGGGTAGGTATCTATAGATAGGTCTTCAAAAATGCTATGGAGGTTTCTAACATCATTTTTTTTCTAAAGTGAATAGTTTGCGCAAGAGACACTTCCAAAGTGGAAAAATGTGTGCCCCCCCCCCCTCTAACTTCTAAACTAAGAGAATGATAAATCTAAAAAAAATATATGATGTACATTGCCATAAAAACTACCAACGAAAATTAGTTTGAACGAAATAGAGCTGGTAGTTTTTTTTTAATACGTCATAAACCGCAATTTCCGGTTAGTGAAATCACTACCACTGCGAACGTGTTAAAACATCAGTCAAAGTTACAACGAACTATAAGAACTTTAATATTATGTTACTTGCTGCTACGAAACCCTTCATGGGCGAGTTCAATTCGCACTTGGCTGGTTTATTGTAATTATGGTGTTAATTTCAATTCGATACCTCCAAGCACTCACAAGATAAAGGGTCTGGACAAACAGACGGAATTGTTTACACAAAATTTCGCAAACCGGACTACAAGAGTAAAAATATATATGTATATTAAAAATAGGGTTTTATATTTGGAAAGGTAAAAGCCTGTGCCTGTCTGTTGGTTTTATACGTCTGCTTTATTTAATGGATAAGCTCAAAGCTTTTAAAAGGTCAATAATCTTTTATTGTCAACATTTTCTGATCTGCAAATAACTCTTGCTTTTAGTTTCTGAGTTAAACACTCGGAGAAAGTGGGTTTCTCTTATACCTTTAACCCTGAACCGATAAAAAGTTATAGCTTTGTACCTCAGCCCTGAATGACATAATCTATTTATTTATTACGTAACAGTAGGTCTGTGGCCAATATATAAAAGATATTAAAACAAAAACACAAAACCAGTCTAATAACACTATCATCACTATTTGAAATCTGGTTACATTCGAACAAAGTCTTTACTTCGGGATCATAGAACCGTTGTTCTGTTTCCTCGTCTTTTCCCTCGGGTCTTTCTGGTTTAGCTATTTCTAAGTTTTATTATTGAAAATTATTAAATTTTCTTTTTAAGTGACACAATTTTGTACTGTGGCTCGGAGGTTTATCAAAACACCCTTTATAAGGTCTGCGTACTTTGCTATGATTAACGTGTGAACGTTAATCATAGCAAAGTAGATCATAGTCTTGCCTGTGCAGACCGGCTTGTACTTGGAAGACAGCGCGTATACCAACAGAATTGATAAAAATGTACACTTCGCGAAAATAGTGCACGGTAACACATATTTCAACTATATTGAAATTTCTTTCGACTTCAAAATGAATTTTAAAATCGTCGGAAATTCTGATCTACGTGTTTAGACTTTCTGGATGAAAAGCCTGCACTAGACAAACATATACCGATGTATATGGCTACATCATCCGGTTAATTAGGTCTTGGCAATACTGCAAAAGTATGGAACTTATTTGTTATCTAAGATCTTTATATGTATCTGAAACATCTTTGTGTTCAAAGAAAATGACACTATGTTCAACGACATTTTTATAGGTATTCACACTATTCACCAAATTCCTTAATCATTATTCGAGTAAACTGCTCCACTTCAAAAAAATTGATATATACTAGTTTATAGCATTACAGGACATTAATTCAATTACCTGTATGCAAATGTATCAAGCATTCATACAACCGTTAATCTGACACAATGTGAGATATTCTTTCACAAAGGAATAATTATAATTATAACGGACATGTCAAAACTCAATAGGTAACACAGATGACAACGTCTCTGTCACATAGCAAGGATTTACACCTGGACATAGTCCTATAACATCTGGAGGTCTAATAATAAAATATTGATAGCCATTAAATTAAAAGTTTTAATGAATCACATTGCAGATTAATATGATGTACAATTTGAGCTGCTTGAAGTAAATCCTTATTTTGAATCATAATCTATGTACGTGCGTAAAACAAGCGAGGGTAGCATGAGGTATTACTCCGTACGATGACAATTAGTCATGCGATTATTTCTCGTTATTCAATACTCAAGTGTACATGGTAGAGTACAAACAGATAAACAAAGCTCCACGTTAGTAGCTGACGCCACTGTAACTCATGCTACGATACGGAACGCCCGGATCATTTCTTAGAACGCAGTTCGCGTTAGGAAAATATTTATTTACTAAATCACTTTCTAGAAGCATAAATATTGCTGGGCAATGGGCATCTTCGATTACGTTGTGAGAATACATCTCACGAAGGAATTATCATCAGTACCTGTCGCAGCTTCTATCGTACAATAGATTACGCTTCAACCTTTAAAATAACCCCTGTATAACAAGTAGTCAATCACAAGCATTATGGTTTACCTACGTGAAGCTTACAATATTCATGACATGTTGGAAAAATATATTCTTTGACAGCGCGTGGCTAATATTTGTGTCTGTGCGTTAATTGACCTATCTAGGCTTACAACGACTTATCAGTAAATTATTCATGACATTTTGTGAACAGATGTTCAATTGACAGGTGGTTTTTTCCTGCTTGCTAAGTGATGCGTACTTTAAGTTTTTGCCAAGATTTTTTTCACCAATCGCCATGTTTGCCTGTCATGATTATTTGTGTTAATATAAAGGCTGTCAATCTAATAACTATGCTAATTGCTTGACGACCGAGGGCCTAGAGGAACTCGATATAATGCTTGATGATGCGTAGTATATCAAGAACTAGTGTCCGACCGAAACTGGTTTTCCGGCCGAAACCGAAACCGAAACCGAACTTTCGGCCCCTGGGTCAGTTTCGGCCGAAACCGAAACCGAAACCGAAACTCACGTGTTCATATTGAAAAAAAAATACCAGCCAAGTGCGAGTCGGATTCCCGCACAGAGAAATTCGTTACAAAAATTACGTTTGTTGTGTGGATGTTTTTTTTTTCTGATTTTAGTAGGTATTTTTTGTTATAGCGGGAACAGCACATGGTGAGGTGGTTGGTGGTGGCAGTGACTTTTGAAATCTCCAACGCTTTCAACACCTTGCCTTGGAGCTGCGTTTGGGAGGCGCTTATTTACCATGGAATTCCTCAATACCTCCGTCGAATTGTCGGGGTCTATCTTTCCGAGAGGGCTATATATAACTTACCCGAGAGAGGGTCGGCGAGATGTGTCATTCGGTGTTCCACAGGGATCGTTCTTGGACCGCTTCTGTGAAACATCGGTTACGATTGGGTGCTGCGTGGTCCGCCGTCCGTTGCTCAGAGGTGTCGGGGTAACCTGTTACGTGCGTAACGTGTTACGACGACACCCTAATTACAGCGCGGCGCGAGGAGCAACGCAACGAGACGCAGCCCTAAAGGACACCTGCGGGATTCAGCTTACATATAGGGGGCGTCAGCATCGGCATCGAGCTCTCGATGACGTATCAGGGGCTCGTACTCGATAGCCGGTGTAACTTCGGATACCACTTCCGAAGTTTGGTCCCAAAACTGAGGGAGGGGGCATCAGCCTCACTCTCGTGGTTGTTGCCCAATATCAGGGGACCCAACGCTCCCTGCAGGAGACTGTACGTTGGGATCATGCGGATCAGGGCCCTATATGAGGCCCCCGTATGGGCGGAGATCCTGATGGCCAGCAATGCGGCTGGATTGCTTAGCCCGCAGAAGGCGATGGCTGTCAGGGTAAGGATAAGGGGATACCGCATGATCTCAGTTGAGGCGGCATGTCTTCTAGCCGGGACGAGGGGCCCCAACCGACGATGGGACCTGGAAGCGAGGGCCCTTGCGTCATTGTTTAAATGGCGCAAGAAGGCGCTGGAGCGGTACCATAGCCCTCTTCCTATGAACAGGTCATGCTCGTGAAAGAGACGGCGCCGGGGAGGAAGCGGGAGAGAACTCTCCCAGCCAAGTTGCACAGTCTGCGACGGCACGCCCTATACTCTCAGCCTCTATGACCAGGGGTCGGAAGACGTCTGCTCACCGTCCTTATAGAAGCAGGCCCTAGACGATAGCATGAAGTTTGAGATTCATGCATGCCCCCCTCAAGTAGCGGGATAACAACTAAACAACCCCCCAAAGACGCCGCTGCAGTATGTATCATTCCAAAGGCATACTCGGGGCTCCCAACGCGTGGTTTTTTAGTCGGTAGGACTCCGGCATAGCATCAATGTAGGATTTAAGAGTAAAAAATAGCGGCAACAGAAATACATCATCAGTGGTTAGGCCTCTATCTGGCGTGGTTCCAGCGATACAACCTCGTGACTAAGAGACAGACGGTCGGCTTGGCCTTATGTCTCGTTAATAGGGTCCCGCTTTAACTCCCCGTGTGAGAGTCCGACTCGCACTTAGTCGGTTATTTTTTCAATAGGTGCAGCAGTTCCACCAAGTGCCATCGATCAACGGTATAAATCTTCTCACGTGTTTATTTTAGAAATATCTCCACCTAAAGATGAGTTTCTTTCTTTTACGTGTGGAATTACTCATAGATGCTATTGCGAAATCCTACCGACTAAAACCACACGGTGCCCTGCTACTAGCTCTTGGCTGGTTTTGTTTACATTCTGGAAGTGTATAACTAAAACCGGGCACGAGTGAGCCGGACTCGCGCACGAAGGGTTCCGTACAAGAAAAGCGGCAAAAAAGTCACGGTTGTTGTATGGGAGGCCCCCTTTAATACTATTATTTTGTCTATTTTTATTATTTGTTGCTATAGCAGTAAAAGAAATACATCATCTGTAAAAAAAATAACTATCTAACTATCACAGTGGATGAGTGACAGCCTCCAGACAGACAGACAGACGATCAACACAGTCAACGGAACCGACAACAAAGAGGTAGGGTTATGTAATGTCCTAAATCTTTAGGATTCAGTAACCAAAAGTAAAAACGTGATCCTAAAAAGGAGGTCGAAGACATAACACAGGGTTAACTGTCTAATACTTCTCAATGATTGTACTCGTAATTGCTTGTGGCTTAAGTAAAGTTGTATTATTATAACTATTGATAGGAAGATTTGGAAGTCCGTTGTAAATCTCTAAATCTTCGGTTAGTAATATATTAACTGGTTGGGCTGACCTCAACCACGTCACAAGCAGAGCCAGACACTCAAAATTCATGAACACGTGGGTTTCGGCCCGGCCGAAAGTTTCGGCCCGTTTTGGCCGAAACCGAAACTGCGGCCGAAACTCGATTTTTTGGCCGAAACTGGCCGAAACCGAAACCGAAACCGAAACTTCGGTCGGTCACTATCAAGAACAGAAATCATTGCAAACATCGATGTCGTGCACATTACAATCACGATAGGAAAATTTGCGCTCGAACTTGTGAAGCGTCTTTAGGATAATTTTATCAGCTTTATCTTTAACCAACGAATATTTCTGACTCCTTTTTCAAAAATCATTTTTTGTCTCTAGTAATTACCTAAATACTTTTGATCATATTAACGATTTTAAGATTGATATTTCTCTGAGACGTGACCGAGCATCGGATGACACGGCTATTGATCCTGGTGTACAAAAACTATAATCGTAGGAATGTGGGTGAAATTAGTCCCAAAGGGAAAAAAGGTAATTTATTCAGTAAGTTCCATTCCAAAAAAAGGTCTATAAACTAAACCAACTCGCGAAGTAACCTTCGTAACGCTAGTGGCATCTTCTCGGTCAAGATGTCACATGGTCTTTAATCAATACCTGATATCAAATATGATTGGTTGGTACCTCAAATGTATCACGTTTTATTAAGTTTTCTTGACATCACGCTTTAATGGAGTCAAAAAACTAAAATCGCCAATCTGTCTATTCGATTGAACATACATATAGGTTCATGGCTAGATATTGTATTTCTTTTTTGATAATCATGTTCGGTATTTGAGGTTAGATTTACAAGTTGGCATTTAGGTTAATTAAAATAAATATGTCTAACAAATAGATCTTTAATCCGAAGTGAATATAACAGTCGCTGTCATAATGTCTTGTCGTCGCCAAAACAACTAATTACTAAACATAAAGGATGTGACAGCCATTAGCGTAGTTAATTAATAAAAAAATCGTCTAAGTGCTAGTGACTAGTTCTAGTACCTAAAACTTCTTCATGCTAACGGTGGTAAATTGAAAATGATTTGGCTCGATACAAAAAATTTGTTCGCTGTCAGTATGTATATTTTATGCTCATGCGCATCTGTTTCGCAAAAAAAGTAGGTAACTATCAAGTTTCAAAAGGGTTGTAAGACATGCTTAATTTTTATACAGTTATGAATATGAAAAGCGCTGGATATATTGCTCCGGTATCCTGGGGCCCATTGTTAACATTCGGCCTTTATCCTTCACTTAGATCATGCTACTTACACGTGTTCAGGTTTTGCTTTTAAATGACTTGTTTTTTTTTTATTTTACATGAGGTAAAATTCTCATGGATTTTATGCCGTACTCCTACCGCCTAAAAAAACTCACTTGTCCTGCTAACAGCCTACGGTTGGGAGCCTCGGGTAAGCCCTCGGAACGATGACCCAGGACTCCCAACAGACCTACGGCTACCACAGCGGCCTCAACTAAGGGGATTCGGGTGCTATCCCGCGTCTTTGAGGGGTTTTCGGGTGTTTTCCCGCTTCTTAGGAGGGAGGCATGCGGGACTGGTGACGAACACTAGAACTTTCAGAAAAATATATAATAGCCGAAATAGACTGCTACTTATCAATAAAGTTTAGTCTATTGTAGGAATTTATCATCTTTCAATGAAATAAGAGAAACATGAAGATTCAGTAAAATTACAATATTATATTCATTTATACTGTTAGTGGATATACATTGATTGTTATACTCGTGTGAAAATCCTGATGGATACTATGCCAGACTCCTACCACACCTAAAACGACCCTTGCCCTACAACTGTCTAGGGCCAACAGTGCTGTGTAGAGTACCCGACGGGTTTCAGCTACCACCGCGGCTTCGCCTAGCTGTTCGGGTGCTATCCTCTGTATTTGGGGGGTCAGTTTGGGTATTTCTTGCTCCTTGGGGGGTGAACGTGCCTGAAACTCTTACTTAAAGCCACCCGTCTTGGGCCTGCTTCCGTAAGGCCCACGGTAATGGAGGCGAATAGTCTTGCACGAAAGCAAGGTTTAAGCAAGAACCAATACCCGAATCTCAACTTTTTGCTTAGAGTACTCGGTGGGCTCTTATCGCATGAGATTCAGGTCCGGCTCCTCCAAACCAGCAGCTAAATTCCTCAAATTTCTCATTTCCAAACCAACAACTACTAACGTAATATTTGAAAAAACGTCAAGGCTTCATTAGATTTATAGATTTTCGGGCGAAGTCAATTTTATTATGCCATCCATTGCAACTGTTTATTTAAAAAATATATATATTTTATCGCAAGTATAAATGCAGATAGACTACGAACTGCAAGCCATTTAGAAATAGGTACGTTGGAGCCAAACCAGATGGCACTGATTATTCTTGTATTTATACGGAACGAATACCGTCTGGGTCTGACCCCTACGACCTAACTAAGTACCGGTTAGCTGAGGTTAGACAGATAACGAATTTCTTCCAACTTTATATTCGAATTACTATATTAACTTTTAATGTTTACACACTTATTTCGTAAACAGTTTACAACACGCCGTGCCGTTTGCAACTCCTAAGGGAGTATATCACGGAGTATATCGACATGCCGGAAAGTGCAACTAAGTATTTATCTGATTCCTTCCATAACTTACGCTAAAATACTAAAATTGCTTTCGAGAAATCTTTTATTCAGATCTTCACGCTCTCAGCGCGTATTATATTCATTTACGGTACCAATGATAGCAATAATATTACTATTTCTTAAGCACCCAGTTATCGATATATCTTAATTAAGAATGCCAATAGTGAATATTAATTGTAAGTGCACTTAATATTAATAAAAGTATCCTGGATAAACTCCCTATATGGACTTAATAAAAAGTTGGTTCGTAAGGTTTATCTACACAGGTTCAATAAATTTAAATAAAAATGTCAGATAAACTGGAGGTATTTAATTAAGTGTATTTTTTCACTATTTTACAAAATAAACATAATGATATCTTGGGATCCTTAGTTGGTAATATATTTTTCATTTCTCATACTAGGAAAATAGTTTTTTTAATATTTAAAGCAATTAGTATGCTAACTTTTTCATAATATTTTATTATAAAGTGAAAAAAGGACAACTTGGCCCAGACGGGACTTGAACCCGCAACCTTTGCCTAATCCAGGGCAATGCTCTAACCAATTGAGCTACGGGAGCCGTACTGATACAAGTTGAAATTCTTCACCTTATTGTAACCGCCATTTAAGAGTATGGCACAGAGCCATCTATCGAGCTACTTAGCAACTCTGATATCAATGAACGATATTGCAATCATTTTTATACATTGATTTGATGTCTCCGACTCAATCTATAGATTTTTAATATTTAAAGCAATTAGTATGCTAACTTTTTCATAATATTTTATTATAAAGTGAAAAAAGACAACTTGGCCCAGACGGGACTTGAACCCGCAACCTTTGCCTAATCCAGGGCAATGCTCTAACCAATTGAGCTACGGGAGCCGTACTGATACAAGTTGAAATTCTTCACCTTATTGTAACCGCCATTTAAGAGTATGGCACAGAGCCATCTATCGAGCTACTTAGCAACTCTGATATCAATGAACGATATTGCAATCATTTTTATACATTGATTTGATGTCTCCGACTCAATCTATAGATTTTTAATATTTAAAGCAATTAGTATGCTAACTTTTTCATAATATTTTATTATAAAGTGAAAAAAGGCAAAGGTTGCGGGTTCAAGTCCCGTCTGGGCCAAGTTGTCTTTTTTCACTTTATAATAAAATATTAGGAAAATAGTGTTTTCTTGATCTGACTATTGGGTGGAAAATGCTGTTTCCCTCCCTAGGGAGGGAAAAACTCATACAAATTACTTCCCACCCAAGGGCCGGAATGAACTTTAAAAATAGAACTGCTGACAGGTCAGCTGTGATAGTGAAGAGATTTGTGTAAAAAAAAAAATTAAAAATGCTGCGGCCATGCGACTTTCCAAACAGCCAGTGTGAACTTAGCGAAAATTTCTTCCGGCCCCATACACGTACAATACTATTGATCAATGTAGTAATAAATTGAACATATTATTGAGGTTTGAACAGACTATATTCGGATGGAAATAAATATTGAGTCAATATTGTACGTGTATGGGGCCGGCCGGAGTTCCATATTTAAAATTTAAAAAGTCGACATAATGTAGTTGTTATTATTTTATCTGTAACAGAATTTAAAACAATTGGTAATAATGTTTTATGGTAAGGTTTGAATCTTATTATTAGTTTTATTTTCCTCGTATTTGAAATGAAAAGTAGAGTGTTTAACTCGGGTAAAAGAATCAATTCCGACTCGGACTATAGCCGCCCTCGCTGCGCTCGGGCGTCTAAATACCTCGGGAATTGATTCTTTCCACCCTCGGTTAACAATATACTATACATTCACACATTACTTTTTAATAGCTTTTGCATCTATTTATATCTTTGAAACTTCGCTCACCTCTTGACGTTTCGGCTTTATTTTTAATAAATCCTACGTGAACTCAAAAAAAATATAAGACGTAAACAAAATTCAAAAACCATAGTAAACCTAGAAACAATAGTGAAGTCGGAATAGACTAGACATTCCTTGGAATAACACGATCGAAATCCCGGTATGATGGTTTTGCCGAAGGCTACGGTCGGTAGTGTCACTGAAATAAATATTTCACTAAAACCGTGATTCACTGTCGTGAAGTGTAGACATATAACTAGAAATTCTAGCTGGAGTCGTAAAAGATGACCGATAATCGTGGAATTCAGGCCTAAACCGCTTAGATAATTGTCTAAAAGTCATTACCATTTATAGACATACATAATTACATACATATACTCGTAGTCACGCTTTTTTCCACATTTCACCTTTAAGATTTTGTACCACGTAATATGTAGTGAGCCGTATTGCCGTGTTGAATGAAAATGGACAGGCGCAGGTTGTGACTGCCTGCTGTGAAATTTTTCAAGGTGCCCCATAATGGCCTTCAACTTGGCTTAACGACTGTCTTTTACTGGCAAGTGGGACCAAAGGCTTAACGTGCCTTCCGAAGCACGGAAACGCTCAAATAAATGTCACAAAGTGGTCACATGGGTGGTCACCCATCCAAGGACCGGCAATAGTAAATGTTGCTTACTACAGTGATCGTTTACAGAACACGGAGTCTGCGGGGCCACGAGTGCTTCATCACTATTTAAAGAATCGTGACAAATTAAGTTTACATCCGATCCGTACTTGATTTGCAGAACCAGTCGGACTATTCGGCGGGGCTGGAGCGGGAGAGAACTCTCCCACCCGAGTTTCTGGGTTTCAGTCGGTTAGGAGTCCTGGGACATCCTTTCGAGGGCTTACCCGGGGCTCCCGACCGTAGGCTGTTGGGCATTAAGTGAGGTTTTTTAGTCGGTAGGAGTCATAGGTATAGCATTGATGAAGGATTTTCCCTCACGTTAAAAAAAGCAAGTCGGAATATTTAGTTGTACTGCTGTTGCAAAGGGTATTTGAAATCTATGCCCATTATTTAGATCATTTTATGAAGAGAAATCATAATCCTTACCAATGAAGTATAAACATTTCACGTTTGTTACATTTTAGCGCCAGAACCGCCTAAACTTTCCTAAATATTATTTTAGTTACACAGTTTACAAGGTACAGTAGTGAGGTATTCATGTGAAAATAAGAAATTAAATAAAAAGAGTCAGTGAAATAAATTGAAGCTAACACAGAAAGTAAGTTTCTCATTGACAATGATTTCATCCTACTTTTCGAAAACACTATAAGCGGAATAATTTTACCATTTAGGTTACAGTCAATGGTTTTCCAAGACTTTCCCCAGTGTAAAAGCGGTGTGTTCCAGAGCGTACACAAATCACAAAACTCATAACATTACCAGTACTACAAGTAAGTAAAAGACCCGTAAACCTTCCTAAACAACCTTAATATATTTCTACTGACGCTGAATTTCCTCCATTGCAAGCGGCATGATACAATAAATATGCTTGTATTTAGGTTCGATTTCCTATCGGATTATTTCAACATTTAAGTTGGATCACGAGTGCTTTTGGCACGGAACATGAGAACTGCTTTAGTTGAACGATCGTTTGCGATGTTGGCAGTGTTGCCGCAAGTGGAGCGAGCACTTTCGGATGTTTGTAGAGATAGTAAGAGAAGAAAAGTGACTCCATGATACGAAAGTCGTGTAAGAAGATAGCGTAAATTATATCTTAGAGACAATTCAAATGTAATAAGGTGGTGTATGCCATCTATTTATTTTAATGGTTCAAATTGTTTAGACTGCCGATCTTGTTTGTAAGGACCGAGGATAAGATACGGTAGCTCGCGGATTGTGTAAGTATTGTAGCAAATGGCGGGTAGATTTCTCTTCTATTGCCGAACAGATTTGGGTTTAAATATGTGCGATTGCATACAACGAGAACTCATACTTCTTGAATTGTTATAATACTTCTTATCATTGTTTATGTGTTCGAAGTGTAATTATGATCTAAATAAGTAAATAGCCTTTGAGAATGCCAAAAGGCGAAACCGGTTAGGGATTATGATAATAAATATTGTGAAACAGTACAAGTGAAGTTTTTAGTATGTGTAGCAAGTTCCATCAAGTGACTTCAATCAACAGTATCAATAATACTCCCTATCAACTTCACAACGTAAGTTTCATCTTAAGTCTTATGAACATGTTGGTGTAGCCGTATTCGGCTTCTTCATTTGTTCACAATTCTTCAGTCTCAGTGAAATTGTTGCCATTTTCAAGAATAACCTTTACTGAATGAAAATGCTGTGCGTAAAACAGTTGCCAATAGTGCTTGCTTTTGGCAACTGTATTACGTTAAAAGTTGGAAATGCTGTGATTCGAGAGATGCCTTCTATTCACATCCATAATAACTCAAAGTGACAAAATATTTATGTGGTTTAAAACAAAATAATATGTTGCATAATGTTGGGAACTTAATTGGTGACCGCCATTGTACTATACAAACAAGAAGAAGAGAAAGCACTAAGATTTTGTTGCTGTGACAATGTTAAGGCCAGTTTTACCATGTGGAAATCCCATGGATGTCAGCCGATTTTAAACAGACTAAAAGTCATACGATCCCTACCTATCTCTTCAAAGGGTTTTACAGAATTCCTTAATATTAAGACAATTGGGATTGCTCACGGTTCCTCTTCTACTGGTAGTGGTAGAAAAACCCAGTAAAACTTTTGTAGTATATACGGTACAACTGGTGAAATCTGGGTGTATGCCTTTGCCTACCCATGTAGGATAAGCTGGTGAATTGATATACCCAATTTTACTAACCAGCAGAACATAATCGTGACGTATGTATAGATAGCACAATTGTATCCACAACGTTTTACATTCGTATTTCACTTGCAAACAGGCTCCGTTAAAGTGAAGAGTAGTGTTGTTAGCGGCACATTACAAAGGTTTCGTGCTCCATAAATCGGGAGATTGTGACCTCCGGAGGTGAGGAACTGAGTTGCGGGCACTGCGTTGCGGGCACTAAGTCTAAATGCCGAATCAATGTAAGTTTATAATATGTCTTTGGTACTGATTTGGAATGTATTTTGATCTGTATCATAGACAAATGACCGTTAAACATTTTTTTTTATATTTAGCTCGCCAAATTGACGTCGCCACCAGCCTGATGGAAAGCCGTGGCGCATCTAGCGATTGGGGGCCACCTCTGACAGCGGTCCTCAAGTTGCCGGTCTTATGATGTACCTCTTCACGCTCCACTTGAAGAACCCAGAATTGTAAGAGGAGGGAATCACATGCGCTGGCAGGTCGTTCCAGGTTTTTACGGTTCGACAGAGAAACGATCTTTTGAATCGTTTAGTTCTAGCGAAGATTCTCTCCACTGTGTGAGAGTGGCATCTCTGTCCAGCACGCGTTGTCCGGGATCGGAAAGGAGAGGGCGGGATTAGGTTGAAGAGTTCATCAGAACACTCACCGTGATAGATACGGTAGAATGCAGCCAAAGACGCAATAGTTCTTCGCTGCGCCAACGGCTCCAGACTTTCCGTAACCTCCTGGCAGTTGATAATGCGAATAGCTCGCCGCTGCATAGAGTCCAGCGCCTCAAGCAAGTACCTCGCCGCGTCGTCCCAAAGGCGAGAGCAGTATTCCACACAAGGACGTACCTGCGTCTTGTACAACAGACACCTGGTTTGGCGTAAAGAACCGCTTCACCTTTTTTTTTTATTATTTTTTAATATTCACGGACGTTTCACACAACGCTATCTGATCCCAAAGTAAGCTAGGAATAACCTGCTTGTGTTATGGGTATCAGGCTACGGACATAATTTTTTTTTTTTTTTTTTGACGCGGGGAACGCATTTACGCGCCTTCATCCCAACTGCGGGGGCAGCTGGGATGGTGTGTGGGACTCCCGGCCCGGTCCGGAATGGACCGTCCTACCCACTAAACCCCGCGGTGTTCCTCCTCACCCTATAGCCGGGCCGAGGGATATCAAAAGATTATTCACGTCGACCCGGCTAGGGGCGCCCCGTGAATTCAGGGCTCTTCTCGGGGGAGCCAGATGGGCGACTCCCCAAAGCTCCTTAAGGAGCTTAAAATCACGCCTGCACCGCTCTCGATTGCCCCTCTGTAATAGAGGAGACAGAGAGCGGCTGGCGCAGACGTGCGCTAATGGGCACCTTCGGAACACGGGGAAGGTGCCCACCGCCATGTGACCGTTGGTGGGCGGGATCCCCCGACCTTACGCCCACGGTCAATAAATATTCGGGGGCGTGCGCAAGCTCCTCGCGACGGCACCCCGAACTGCACGGCGGAGCGGGACCAATTGTCGAGTTGCTCCCACTCCTCCACGCAGTGCGCCTCCCGCTTTGCCGCCAACGAAGCGATGGCGACTCAGCACGCCTGACTGCCGACCATGGCTTGCACCATGACCAGCAGTGACAGGCCCCTACCGGTGCTGTACGGAGCGGCCGCACAGGCGGAACGGCCGCACAGACGGAATCACCGAACATGCGGCAGCCCGCACACACGCAGCAGTCTCTGGCAAACTGCCGCGCTACGAAACTGCCGCACAGGTGGACTGCCGTACAGGCGGAAACAGCCGCACAGGTGGAACAGCCGCACAACAAACTTGCTCCAACCGGCCGCAGCCGGGAGCAAACCTCACTATACCGCGGGCCTTAAAGGCCCGCCATACCACGACCCCCTCGTGCAATGGGGTCAACTCCGTCAAAAGACGGCTGTTTAACGTTCCCAATGCTTCTATCGGCTGGAAGGCCGGGAGCATTGGGGCGTCCGCCTCGGTGTGTTACGCTGCAGATGCAACGCAACACCGCAGGCCTAGCAGGCCCACTGAACTGCGACCCCCTCGTCATGGGGTCAGCTTGCCGGGATATTAGTACATCGACTATGGGGGCAGCACGCCGCACCCAATAGCCGATGTTCCAGGGTGCACCGTCTTAGTCCAGTTGCTACTCCCCCCGGGCATATAGCCCGATGGGATAGAAAACCGGACCAAGCTCACTAGGAGGTTTCCCGACCTAGCACCCCCTACGGATATAAATACTTATATACTTTTAAATACATACATATTATACATAGGAACACCCAGACTCTTGAGACAAACATTTATGGGTCACACAAATATTTGTCTCCGGTGGGAATCGAACCCACGACCTCCAGCGCCGCAGGCGGTATCACTACCGACTGCGCCACAGAGGCAGTCCCTTGTTTAGGACTCCTAGTTTTCTTGAGGCTAGCCTAATATAATATTTGTAATTGAGCTCGGGCCGGACGTCTATGCCAAGGATGTCCAGATTGTCCCCAAGTGATATAGTTGTATTCTGAAGAGCGTGTAAGGGTAGGAACGGGGATTTTGTTGCTGTAAACGCACACGCCTGTGTTTTACGGGCATTGAACTCTACCAGGTTCGAGGATCCCCTTTGGTAAATGCGGTCCAGGACCCCGTCAAGATCAGCCACAAGTTGCCGTCTATTCTCCTCAACGTCGGCTCTCCCTGCTGCTGGACGGGCCGAGTAACTTCAGTGCAAAGTGCTATCGTCTGCATAGCAATGAATCCTCCCGAAGGAAAGCATGTCATTGATATGCAGAAGAAAAAGGGTTGGGGACAACACAGATTCTTGTGGTACTCCGGCATTAACCTGCATAAAACAGTAAGCCTGGCTGTCACAGAGGACTCGTATTTGTCGACCGTGCAGGAAACTGGCTATCCAGCTGCACAATTGGGGCGGTAGCCCATATGCCGGAAGCTTGGAAAGCAGCGACGCGTGCCATAATCTATCGAAGGCTTTCGTGATATCGAGGCTTATAACCAACGACTCGCCGTGCCTCTGCATAGCCTCACCCCAAACATACGTCACGTACGCCAGGAGGTCACCCGTAGACCGTTTTGACCTAAAGCAAATAATTACCCTGTCTGCCTGTGAGTTGAATATGAAAAAGAAGCAGTGTAAAGCAGCAGCACTTTTTGTTAGTCGTATATCTTTTCCTAGAAAAGTTTGATTCGTCATTTCTCTGTTACCATTGGTTGTAACTGTCTTGACTTGTGTATTAAGATTTACAGATCGATGGTACTCCTCCTACTTTAATTTTTCTTGAATCTAATACCTAGTTTTTTTTATGAATATCAAGGTACGGAAATACTATATAATATTCTACAACTGGTCTGACGATCAACTTTACGATCTAAAGCATTAAATCTCATTACTCAACTTGGATTATTCATCTCACGAAATACTAATTCGATAGTAGATAAAAAAAGAAATAGAAGATAATTATCCTACAAATGAATAACCTTTTAGGGCCTCAATAAACACAATTTAATACTTGCGAATTTTATGTCTACGTAGATGCTTCACGTTTAAAATAAAGACAAAACGAAACCCACAGCGGCCTGTTCATCATTAATTTATTACAGTTAATAACTCATCCAATTATGTTAAACGAAACAAGAGAAATTAAGTGAAGTTAAATGCGGCTACAGTTAAATGGCAGCCATAAATCTGGCATACACGACGAAACCATACTGTCACATTGATTACGAAATAAGGAAATACTCAATGCTCATTATATGCTAGCCCACTATACTTACTGGTACTGGCATAGCATATAGTGGGTTTAAAGGGCCTCCTTCCCTTCTTTTGTCTTACTTTTGAGGGTTTACCCCTCCGGGCAGTAAGCAGTTTGTACGTCACTGTGTAGTTTTAGCGGGTAGGAATCCGGTATAGCACCCATGAGGATTTATCTATGCAAAAAACATTTAACAAAATGTCGGGAGTCCTGGGACATCCTTCCGAGGGCTTACCCGGGGCTCCCAATCGAGACAGCAGGAGTAGGAAAGGTGTGGTTTTAGTCGATAAGACTCTGCTACAAATTTTTACAAGAAAGAAAAATTCACTTTAAAAAAATGTAACCTCTTCAAGACCTTTCAACCAACTCGGATTTCAGACCCCGAGTTAGTAGCCAACGTCATCTGCAAATAGTGTAATTCCTGACTGACTGACGAAAATTTTGAGTAGGCTCCTGTAGAAAGCCGAATTCAGAAAGGTTTCGGAATAATGTTCTCGATGTGATAAACGTTTGAATGAATTGTTGAATATTCGTCGGTAGGAGCATGAGATGACCATTCGCTATGAATCTTTAAATATAAACCTCTATTTCTCAACTCCATTATCAACCAACCCGATCACCCTCTTTATAATGCAGTAGTACTGATTGGAAATTAATGTTAAAAGGTTAGGAGATAAGTGTGTCGAATTACTCTGCTTTTAATATGACGCATAATAATCAATATTATTATGAACAAAGGATTTCGTTTCGGAAAACAAATAAAATGAAGAACCCTGTTCAAATCAATTCGTTTCTCTAAATTATTTTAATAACCTGAATCTAAACTCTTAATAATCTACAGCTATTCTTTGGATGATTGTGTTTTAATTAAACCTGCAAAATTATTGTAAATGGGTAGGCACGACGATTATTTCTTGTACCTATATTATCGCATTAAAATATATAAGTACCTACCTACACTCACACAATAATTATTCAAATCTGCGCATTCAAAAATTACAACAATAACAGAGTTTTGTAGCTACGAATCATTATTCTTCTCTTCTATTCAAAAAATGTTATACGAGTACCTATTTTGTAAAGTATATTTTCAAATACTCGAGGTTTAAATTCACAAATTTGCGATAAATGTCCTCTATGTGGTACTATGTGACGAGACTTTGGACTTGTAATTTAAAATGTGGCACTATTAGTTACAAAATTAATTATGTAGCGTCAGTAATAATTGTGCTTTTTAGGGTTCTGCAGTAAAATACACAAAATCATAATTGGTGTGACGGTACTTTTTTTCTCATCTTTATTTACACAAGTTTCAGTTTATCGGAGTGTCAATTATTATATTTTCCAATCATTATAAGAAGACAGAGCATAGTATATTCCTACCTAAGTTCCGCTTTGATAAGCTATCTTCGTTACCGACTACACCAATTTTTTCTTACCTAGGCTAGGTGGGGCCCTCTACTTGTCTGCTAACTCAGTAGATGTGGTAGTCACCTGATCTCCCTCCGAATCAAAGACATTGACTATTTTGATGGATCCACTTTAGTCTTAACTTTACAGTCACACACTGGACTGCCAGTATCTTCAACAGTCTAAATACACTCAAATAAGCTATACAAAGTTCTTACCAATTTATTTTTATTCTACTTGGCAACTTGGAAGCGTGAACATACATTGTGTATGCTATTCCGTAACCTTTAAATTACGTAAAGGATATTTTTACTCTGACGTTACTACATGCGCGTGCCGATAATTACTTCAGACCTCTGACGTCATCGATATAAATTATATTTAACTACAAAGTAATACGAAAGTGTTGATCAATTACGCGCCCTGTCTTTCAGTATCTCGACCTTTGCGTTTCAAGTCAACGGCCGCGTCGACTTATGTCATGCGACTGTATAAAAAACTAATTATGATTGTGTACGCTTTAAGGAGATTAAAACCCCCTAAATGTCAGTCAGTATGATATTAACGGTGAAATAGCCTCGATTTGCAAATCAGTTGCAATTTATTTTTTTCATCCCGCCTTGTAAAACCTGTAAGGAATAAAGAATATTGTAACGACTTTAATATCTCAAATGCTGTTACTCTAATTTCCGGAGGTATGTAGATTATTTATTGAACTACTATAAATACAAAGAAATGCCTAGAACGCATCCGTATGATACATACGTGCCAGTCCATCATAAAGATCTGAGCCGTTTACTTGAACGGTGAGAAATTATTTTTGCACATCATTCAAATTCAAACAGGCTACGCTGCCGTGCTCGTAAGTGCGAAAGTGCAAAATGGAATTTTCTATGTCAATGAATCGATCTAATCAGACTTTGACAGTATCACAGTTCACTAACTGATGATGTGTGACTCCTTAACATTTCGGTTAACCTTACTGTATCACGATGACTGAAAAAAAAACTTGAAATAAAGCCACCAACCAACGTTCGGGTTGGTGACTTTATTTCAAGTTAGCCTTTTGTTCACCATAATTTACAACACTCAGCAAGTGTATCATTTGCAAGTGATTTGACTTGAGCCTTAAAGATCTAGGAGATGGTCTTACACCCCATTGCACTCTTCTATGTAGTTTTCTAGTATTTTGTTAGTTTAAGTACTTTACTAAGTTTCAATTCTTACTTTCAAAATCGTACGGTCACATTTTCATCACAACTTTCGTCCACCTCAAACGTCAGACTATCCTAGCCACCGAGATCTATTAACCAGAACATAAGCAGTCTGTAAAAGGCTACAAAAATGGCCTATTTCAAGTATTATCGCTACATCAGTAACATTTGACCACCACAGTCAACAACAGTCATAGTCATTCATATTCCTCTTGACAGACCTTTAAAATGCAACGGCTCTCTATTATTACAGCACTATGACTGCACATCGCTCCAAGCGCGGTAATTAATAAATTGTTAGTACGTACCTCCCCACTGTCCACAAAGGGACCACAAGTTTTAAATCATAGAATAATTACTGTTCTTAGATGGGCTTTCTTCATGAAATTGAGAAATTAATCGCTTAGCGATGGTCACAGGTATAAATCACTATTGCTAAGATTATAACCTGAATTTACCTGTTTTAGAAATGTATGACTGGTCGCGTAATTGCGTTCTTGATGCGACCACCACCCATGTGGTGAGATTACTAATTTAAATATCATTACATACTTGAGCCTGTAACTATGTACTACTAGACTTTGCTGACAAAGTGTCGATTTTTAAAATAAAATGGAAGCCCTAAAAGTCCCGCTTGCTCAGTGTTCTGCAAACGATCACAGATCAAGCTTCTTACGATTTGAGATGGGTAACCATTGGTGGCGTCTACGAGCTTCTCCAAACTGAGGAAGCCAGATACCAGTCGTTAGTTCCGGCTGAGGGACTTATGGCTTGAGAAGATTTGACAATAGGTAGCCACAACCATGGTGACATCACCACGACAATAGGTTCACTACGTTGTACAAATACAACTAGTGAAATATGGACATAAAATAGGCTCCTACCTATCCATTCAGAAATAAAGTGACTATAATTGTCGTAAACCTTTCATCGAAGATGAAGAAAGATGACTAAAAACCTGGACTGCAATGCCAACCATTGAGCCTAAATATCATTGGAGTCTCGCCCAAATTCATATTCTTTAAAACCGGCTTATTCATTTAGAAGACGTTCTGGACATACACACGATAAGAAAAATTACCTGTATTCCATTCGTCTATAAAACTATCTTTAATCATCTTCTCCGTTCTCTCAAAATGCGGAACAACCAATATTTTACGACCAGCGTACCATAATTTTTAGTTGTTGAAGATTATTTATATATAAATCTATAAATAATCTTCAACAACTAAAAATTATGGTAAATGTTCTAAATTAGATGTATTTACTTAGAAAGTGAAACGAAATGCATCGCCGGGGCTTGTTGCTGCGATTTATCGGCTACTGGTTTAATTATCTATGTAGCTTATCATGCCGAGACTTAACGCTATATTTTATTAGTATTATGATGTCGGCAAACTTTCCTTGAACATTGTGGCAGAATATGACTTATACCTATGTTATTTCAGTATAGGTTACACAAGTGCCTACTCTTTGAGATTCTGTGGTCACTCTTTTTATCCAGGGCAGATTTAAAATACTGGAAGCAATAGCTGTTTCTCCTCCTAATCACAGAAACACCTAATGCGTCAGTTTCACGTTTTATGAAATAGGAATACATGAGTTGAGTTCACCCACCGTTAAATTTTATAGGTGAAATGTGTAGGAATAGTAAAAATAATATTGTATCTTTTAACGTTCCTGTATAGGATTAAAACTCGCAAAACGCCATTATTGTCACCCTGTAGGGTGAAGCTATTTACAGCAAGCATTTATTTTGAACAGCAAGTCAATTTGTCAAATCACTGCACGTTTGACACAATAGTCGACGATTTAAAAATATCGTCTCCCACCGCCGCCAGGTCTCTCAATAAGTTTTACCTCCTTGAACGGATTTAACCCAAAATCAATAAATTTTACTTTAACAGTTAAGAACTAAATTTGGTACTGATAGAATTAAAGTTACGACCTGTAATGTGGAGTTTCAGTACTCCGTGGTATAATCTCGTTATTGTATGCATTATATAGATTCTTAGAATGGAATCTACCATCTAGAAATCACTGGCTACCCATTTTTATATTACACTAGCTGACCCGCGCAACTTCGTTTGCGTGATAAATGAAGAACCGCTCGATCGATTTTGTGCAAACTTCACATAAACCATCTACTAAATAGTCCGAACAAAGCCTAAACATTTGGTTTGGATAGGTGAGCCCGTTCTTGAGTTATAAAATTACAACGAAAAGTGGCATTGATTTTTATATATATAGACTAGCTGATGCCCGCAGCTTCGCCCGCACAAAATTTGTTCCCGTTCATGCTTCCCGTGGGAACTTATTCCCAGGATAGCCTATGTGTTATTCCAGACTATAATGTATATCTGTTCCAAATTTCAGCAAGATCCGTTTAGCCGTTTGCGCGTGAAAGAGTAACAAACATCCACACTCACAAACTTTCGCATTTATAATATTAGTAAGATTCGTCACTATTTCCGATCCATCAAAAGCAATGGTATACATAGATATCTAGAATGCCATGATTATGTATTCCGCAGTTTATATTCAAATCATTGTGACGATAAAACGAATGGAAAAGGTTCGCTAATGCGGGCCTATTGTCCTCAGACAACAGGTATCACAATGAAACCAATGCCTTTTCTACTTTATTCTGATGAAAATAAATAAAGGATTGAAGACTTCAATATCTATTATGAAGACGTGCGGTGTTCCGCCTGGAGTCAGAGAAGTAACGTTTATAAGCTATTCATTGCATTCAATGCGAATGTCAGTACGAATTGATTGTACAATCGAGTTGAATGTTTGAGGCAGACCTGCAACAGTTGGCTTTTTACATAATAATCTGTGCAATATTTTTCCAGGTCATTTCTTTTTAACCATTATTCTACATATAAATGTTATAAAATTTATTTCTATGTGTAATGCTGTTACTGAATTTATCTAGAAATTACTGTACGCATTTAAAGATAAAGGTATTCAATACAAAATCGCCCGTCTGCCTGCTAACGCTTTAAAGTGATGCAGAAATGGCATTGACAAAGCGCGTCATCAGAATTCTTGTTCAATATCTTGCTTTGATATAAAGATAAAATGTAGATATGATCTCATTTATACGGCTGTTCATACCTTTCTTTGGAAATGATTGCAGTGCAATCTGCTCTGGTTGTCAAGAAATTGTACATGCAAATGAGATTTGCTTTACAATTTCGTAGCTACTTTAGTAACGTTGTATACAGTTAAAAACTTTTAACTTTTAGTAAGTACCTACCAGAAAATGCATGTACGAAATAACTACAATGGAGCTTCCTTCCTAGGTTCAATTTAACATTCCGAAATAAGCTTTTCACCCCTTTTATTTCTTTTACTCCATGATACTTTGAACAGTTTTTTGCATCCATATCAAGTCAGCACCTATTGACTACCCCTCCAACCGATACTGTAATCGATATTTGCGATATAAGTTGTCCATGACGACGGTGACAATAACGCAGCTTGTTACCATTGTTACAAATAGGAGCTGGACTGTTCATATGGGCCACTCACATAATTCTGTTGGTATAGGTCTACACAAGTTTTGTCAAAAGTGCAAAAGATAAGCGCCAAAACCAAAACACGAATTTACAAAGTAGGATACATTTATAGGTATCAAATATACTTTTATTTTATTTACTTCCTACACCGCATTAAAGTACAATTCCAGAACAATATGCTTTTGCTATGTAATAATGCATTTTGTTGATAATTATCCATGTACAATTTTCCAGTACCTACGTATATATGTAAATTCTATAGTATAAACTCTATTCTACCATTCTGCAAACACGATCGCAAATGCCGTGTATTTTCGTTCATTGGTATAGGTGAAGGGCTTGCATAACACCTTAGCGGGCTTACCTGATAGCAGTACATTTTCTTATCTACAAGAGCGTTGACAGAAGCAGTTAGGCCATGTTCACACATTGCTTGTTAGACACAGTCCAACTGCCAATTACTGCGACAAACAACCCCATACAACACTCACTTTCGCTGCTGGGATTTTAAAATGCAAACGAGATAGTAATTAGCGAAATAACAGCTAAAGACGCTGCTGGCATTTAGTACTAGGACCTGTATGGAAATAAGGCACAAATTACCTTTGCAGTATCTTTAATAATAAATTGTATAGTTTATGTAACAATTGTTGCATAAAAGGGTCAATTTATTACTTCAAAACTATTCATTGTCCCGTGTGAAAGGTTTCATCTGTCGCACAAAAAAGATGTTTATATTTTGATAGAAGCATTCAAAGAGACCTATCGATTATGACATGAATAGATCAAAACATTCGATCAATCCAATTCTATATCTAACGCCGATAATCGTATGCGTGCTCGGGCTTGGCCTACCACTTATGCAAGATATAAAATATTGCGAACTCATAAGCTCAGTACGCCGCGGCAGCACTGAGATGAAACTTGAGATAGAGTTAATCTAATAAGTCAGATCTGAAGCCAGACGTCGACCAGAGTAATAACTCACAGTTGAGAAGGCAGAGGTTAATTAAAAATAGCAACTTCAATCTTACGTGTCTGACATAGGATTTGATTGGGAATCTTTGAATTTATCCTGTAACAGAAACTGAATGCCCTTCGTAACGGAGAATTTACTTAATCCTTATCATCCGTAACATCATTTACAACCTAGATTACGTGAGTTACTAAAAGTTTGGAATGACAAATAGAACTGTTGATACCTACCTACTGAAACCAATGATGTTACAAGATTTTCAGCAAAACTTGAATTAAAAGTATACTCGTACATTGATATGTATAGCTTTATACACATTGTACGAATAGAGCTACAGAATCTATATGAATGCAAAGAAACGAATGTGTAACATACGTTTACCTGCGGTTTAGAACTATTTATTTCTTAACGTTCTTGCACTAATTACGCAGCGAATAAATCAAGTGTTAGATTTGGTGCCAAATCTCGTATCGTATTGCGGTGTAGGTACATACAAACCTAACTAATGTGACGCAATTTTGCACTTGAGAAATTCAAGCTATCATTTGGCAGTGTTCTTAATCGCAGCCGACGGCCAGTCATCACTAATCAATTTGGTAAATGTTCACAACATCTTACACAAACAGGTATTGAACCGGGCCTAATAGTTTCAAAGCATTGTGCGCAAGAGCAATTACAAGTAGTATCTCTACGCAAAACTCAAATGCCGCATACATTTCTAAAAACATCGAATACTTTTTTCTGGGTTTACGCAGTACCGTTATTTTCAATTGCTAATATACATAAGAACTATCGGAACATCACCTGTAAACTTCAATCAACAATACCACCGGTATTGTTAATCGAAGCCTGTAAAACATGGTTAGTCTGTCGTTTAAAGACTTATCGGTCACAAAGAGATTCCAATACCAAACAAGGATGTAAATAAATACATATGTAGGTGGACTGTGAAATTAAGTGCTTTACGATACTGCCAATAAAAAGGATAATATATTTGAAATCAATCATGGATTGTATGGAACAAAATCGATTACCTAACAAAACTGCTTTGTGACAAAGTAATATAAATGCTATCAAATAAGTTATTGATATCAGAATTGAGGTTTAATTGAATTTATAACTTCGAAACGGAAGTAAACTGTAATTGGCCAGATGCAAAGTTATGATAACAAACTAGCATTAATATTACTTAATGAATTTTAAAAAAGCATTGCTTACGTCACACAATGTATTTAGGACAGTAGGGCATTATAATCTTCGTAAAAAGTTTTTACGAAGTTTGAGTCTCACTGAGGGCCAAGTGAACTGTACCTACAAGTGGTGCACCTACTGACTAATATACAAAGTCATGGCAAAGAGAAAGAATCTCGAAATTAAACCGTATGTACCAAGCCGACTGATTAGCAAGGTACCGGACGACAAGATTTGAGAGTGATTTTTTTTAAATCATCGATTCCACTCATACACCACCATAGGCGAAGAATATCAAAAGTTTAATTTCTATAGGCACCACTTGTATGCCTGATCTTTTTATTGTAGAGTATTTAAATTTTTTAATTAAATACTCCACAATATATTTAAATTGAGGTTTTACACAATAACTTATAATAACAGCTAAAGTTTTGCATACAACTAAATCAAAATGCTCTTGGCCTTGAAATAAAATTAATTTGCGTATGACATGCAAAGCATTGCAATCGCAACAATTGTCAAGGTCTTATCATAGCATCGTGTTATCTCTCTAATTAATAGATTGGAACAGTTGGCATGGACACTGCGCCTAGAGTCGATACATTTGACGGAGAGAAAAAATATAACATATTCGATAGTTACCACGAACAGGAGCAGGTTGTGACTAGCTGATGTTACGATTTTTCAAACCCCCATTGGATAAGTCCTGGTACATCGCACTGCTTCGTGTGGTTTTAGTCGGTAGTCGTCTGACACAGCATGTGAATTTCCTCATGTAAAGCAATTCGCCGGTAAGGCTTTCTACTTGGCATAATGACAACATGTTACTAGAAGCTACGAACAACGCGGCGACGGCTCCACATGCCTTCCGATACACGAAAACGCTCGTACTTGTAGAAAAATGGCAGAAACGGTCTCCCATTTTAGGATTGACAATACCAAAATAGTGCTTAATGCAGTGATCTTTTAGAACACCGAGCTTGCGGCGCTACAAATACTTCAGAGTAAAACAATCCAGTTCAATATGTGCAGAAATTAATTTTAAATACTTCACATCACGTTTAGACTGAGTAAGGTTCCAAAGATTCCACTTCCTTCGATGAGTACCGACCTATGATGAAATAGACCAGTTAATAGACCACAGAATCTATTGGGCCACAGGCAATTGTCTTGAGGAATATGAGAGTCGTTGTCCTCAATTCTCTAGATGTCTCTTTGACTTTCCATCAGGTGAGCAGCTTCATTTTGGGAAAGTGAATTTAAAAAAATCTAAAGTCCAGCAATTTATTGAATACTTCTCACTTAAAAAGGTCTTTATCTTTAAACGTCACTACTTGTCAGTGCTTGAGTATTAATTTAGGCTACAAATTCGCATTTTAATTCTAGCCTCAATAAATACTCTCCGAATTTATGTTGCGAACTATCAGCAACCTTGTGACCTTGATTCTGGAACATACATGCAGTAAGCGAACAAAGATTAGGCTTCCATGTTGATGAATATTGATTGACAGAACGCATTGTCAATCAATGCTCATTAATTTTCTAAGGCGTATTGCAAACCAACTTGCACGCTCGCATTTTTAACAGCTTTTAGTCGATACTAATATTATAAAGCGGAAAGATTTGATTGTTTGTTTTTAAGTTTGTTTGTTGGCATTGAATAGGCTCCGAAACTCCATAATCGATTTGAAAAATTCTGTCACTGTTAGAAATCTACACTATCCCCTGGTGACTTGAAAATATGACTGGATTTGTTAGAAGCAAATACCATAAAATTTCCCAACCTTTCTAGTGTCATCTACACCACAGGTCTTCACACTAGTCACCAGGTGCTCCAACTGGTAAGTGAGGCTAGTTTTAAACTGAAAGAAGTAAATGGTGTAAAATAATTTGTAACGGTAATTGCTGCTCATTAAATTGATGCTCAATAGAACTACCTAATTTTACTCAGCCACTTTAAAATAGAAACACCTTATTTTAAAGTGGCTGAGTCTGTAGCAAGCTTTACAAGGGTCAGAGGTTCGAGCTTCAATCAAAATAATCAATGATATGTAACAGATACGTTGTAACATTATAAACACTACTGACCTGGTTTTATCAGGCATTCTCACTGGAGAATATGATTGCAGCCGTGAGCGTACTCAGCAAAATTATAGCACTGAACTACATTTTAGTTCATTCATTCTTAGCATAAAACACAGTCATTAAGGTAGTCAGAAATTGTCTCGTAGATATAACAATCGTGCTAGTTTTAGATTCGAGTTACACCACTCTCATACGTTTGATGAAATTTAAAAAATGCAGATGAAGTCCTACTAAAAGATATTCTTACATAACTGTCAATTTTATTGTTGTGATGACAATACATACTTGGCCAATGACTTTTAGATTTAGAATATCATAAATATCACAATACATCTATATTATATTGGTGCCAGCGATACTGGTTCTAGCTAAAAGATATTAAAAAGGAAGGACGGCCCGTCTAACTTCTCGTATGTTTTTTTTACCCTAGTGGCCGTTCCATTTTTTTGTAAACTAGCGATTGGTTATATTTAAAGCTTCTTAGATGCGAGTTGAGTCTGATTGTTCAATCAAGAGTCACATTCATCAATCATTGACCCAAAAGACTGATGACTGAGGCTAGTCAAGTTAGCCTTCCGCAAACTTCACTAAGTATACTCAACGACTTTAATTCATAATTCATAGCAGAAATATTTGGGCTACCTACTTCAGAATACCTAATGCACAAGTGTGTCATAATTACGCCTTACAAGCTTAATTGATTAACATTGCATTCAGTCAATCAATATTCATCATGATGGTGTCCAAGCATTATTCATCAAAATGGACCACTGTTCGTTTACTGCATGCATGTTGGAGAATCAAGGTCACAGGTATGTGATGGTTCATAAATTCAAATAGTGTTTACATTTGTAATCTCACTCGTATTAAACACAAGTAAGTAGCAACCAAACAAATAAAACTAGATAGAGCTAGCCATTTTCTATCTTTGCTTCAAGCTTTTGAGTAACGGTAAAAGATTGTATTGGTAAAACATACTTTTAATGTATTACTATTTTGTACTCAGATTTAAGCACCAGAGTTCCTGGCAAGACTAACCTGACGACGAAATAGGTCTTAATTTGTTCCAAAATTCTAATGACAGACTTAATCTTCAGATCCTGAATCCCGTCAATCCCGTTGTATTGCAATAGACTCATAGTAAGGTGGCAATCAGTAATTATAAGCACATCATTTGTGCTTACTTTCTTGACAAGTTCCGTTCTATACTTCCAAGGTAACCAGTTCGTTCTTAGATCACGTTATATTTGAGAAGCGTTCAACCGCATCTATTGCGTACTTAAACAAGATTAATTAGAGCTAATTCTTTATATACATGGCTCTACTAAGGTCATTCGTAATAATGATATCTTAAATTCTTTAACGAGATTTATTTTGTAAAGCATCCTTGCGTTGAGCTAAAATTAAATCGAACGAGTTGTTAGTAATTGGATTCGGAACTTTGTAAGGAAAGTGGGTCGAAGGTACATCAGTCACTGCAATAGTTTCACCAATCATCGAGGTAATATTTAATTTTTGGGATGTGAAGAGCCGTGTTGCGTTGCGTGTGTTGATCGCGTGCATGAGCATACAATATTCAATTCCAGGACACACCAACAGGCCCATCAATATCGGGACACATTCGGACTTCGAAGAACTTTCGCCAGAAGCACTGATATTAAATATCAGAAAGGTAGGCATTTATACAACTGTAAGATTTTAAACACTACTTTTTAGGGTTTCGTAGCCAAATGGCAAAAACGGAACCCTTATAGATTCGTCATGTCTGTCTGTCTGTCTCCGAAACTATACGGCCTATGCTATTGAAACTTGGTAACTAGATGTATTCTGTGAACCGCAATAAAATTCTTATATAACACTAGAAAAAGAGCAGTAAATTTTGGGGGTCCCCATACTCAGAACTGAAACTCAAAATTTTTTTTTTCATCAAGCCCATACGTGGTTGGTATCTATAGATAGGTCTTCCAAAATGCTGTTGAGGTATCTAAAATCATTTTTTTCTAAAGTGAATAGTTTGCGCAAGAGGGACTTCCAAAGTGGCAAAATTAGTGTCCCCCCCTCTAACTTCTGAACTAAGAGAGTGATAAATCTAAAAAATATATATGATGTACATTGCCATAAAAACTACCAACGAAAATTGTTTTGAACGAGATAGAGTTGGTAGTTTTTTTTTAATACGTCATAAACCTCAATTTTCGGTTAGAAAAATCACTACCACTGCGCACGTGTTAAAACATCAATCAAAGTTACAACGAACTATAAGAACTTTTATATTAAGTTACTGGCTGCTACGAAACCCTTCATGGGCGAGTCCAACTCGCACTTGGCAGGTTTTTAAAATTAAATTAGTGTAAATGGCGCCACAAAGGATGGAAAGTCATTCAGAGATATCTATATGAGTGTAGGCTCTATTTACAACCGAAAGGAGGAGAAAAAATACAAGGAATATCTAAGCTTTTTCTTGAAAAACGAAGATTATACTGTATTGTTGAATAACTTTGGCAGGTTTAAATATAAATATAATGCTAACGTAATGTCGGTTATATCACAAGTCTACATTTTCTTGAAGAAAATACGGGAAATTTACTCAAATAGTGCGAATCCGCCGACTGTGAGAACGTAGACAGACTCTTCCATTGACGTTGTTCATCAAAATTGTTTTAAGGTATTTTTGAATAAATGTGAAACTTATACAGCTTTTTTCTCATATCAAATGAATGTGATGTAGAGTGATGCTGAGAGATACGCGTATTGAGATCATAAAACTTTATGACCAATAAATCTGAGTTTTGACGAAAGTGAACGAACTCCTTCGAAATCAACACATCGAAGTTTCTATTCATTGTCAACTTCTAATAGACCGTTAACAATATAATTATTATTAAACAATAAAATAAAAAACTCTCTAATATAGGCTATATTAGAGAGTTGAATACAGAATGTTTACATATAAAATCATTTTTCCTGGAGCATCTTTACGGGGCACTCGGACTAGGTGAGTAGCTATGTACCGCATAGTTTTAGTCGATTCGATTCCAGTATGACAATTCCGGGGATTTGCACGCGTAAAAGAACAATTTGTGACTTCCTTGCCGCGAACTTTTAATCGCACTCATAACAAAGTAAATAGAAAGTACCCTGGTACTCCAAACATACTAAGTTCAAATAAGTCAATTATATTAAAAACCTAATTATTTAAGTTTAACGCAAACATTGTACACACAAGATGTTATACAACAAAATACTTTGAATGTGATAAATACAAAACGTCCTATTTTTATTATGAAAATAAATAACTATAACACTGGAAGAATGTAGCAATAAAACCGTAAAACAAAACTGTTCAATTCACTGCAGGAGCGGATGGCTCTCTCAATCTCGATACATCTCAGTGTGGCGCCCTGCTGCGTCCGTCGCGGCCATATCGCCATCATTTCACCATTACTGTCTTTACCCAGCTTCTGTACATGAGTTGGTCCACAACCAGTCACTTAACACAGTGCCAAAGATTAGATAAATTGATCAATTTTCTTGTCAAAAATATGATATTTAAAATATCACACTTCGTCTGCACATGCAAAAACCGAACTTGTGTGCAAGAGCATCTTTTAAAGCTTAATCATCATACATTGAAAAAAATCCTAACGCATCTTTTTTTAAGACTAATATAAAACTTTAATAATTATTTTTCTGAAGATTTGACATTTTGTTAACCGTCTTCATCGTCATAAAATGACAGATATCATAATTCTTAATTTCTATCTAACCTAATTAGCGAAAAATTCTAAATCTATGCCTAATACCGACATGTATATTCATTCGACGTTTTATTTGTTTCTTGAAATGACGTTTAGAAATGGGAAAAATGTTTTCATGTGGATGATAATGATAAACGTTTTCCTGTAGCATGAAAATAATTTGTTGTAGGCACGAAATTAAACTTTTGTACAACATCTATATACGATCATATAATATACTAGCTGAGCCCGCAACTTCGTTTACGTCACATAAGGTGTATGAAAGGAAAGGTATTTCTTCATCAGAGACATCAAGCAGCGTCTGAAACTGCCCTGTTTGCTTAATCCTAAAAGAGCTTAATGATTAAGTCTATTTTAAAACAATTCAGTCCACGCCTTCGGTCTTAATCATTAAGCTCTTTTATGATTAAGCCAACACGCCAGTTTAGGTTCACTCACATTCAAAGAAACCCCTACAATTAAAATTTTCAAAATATCTAATTCTTAAAAGTGTTATAACTCTTTTATTTCTAAACCGATTTACATAAAACAAACGCTAAATGTTAACTGGAGCAAACCTCAACACAATACAAAAAACCGCATTGCAATCGGTTGAGCGGTTGCTGAGATTAGCGTGCACAACCGTACAGACAAACAGATATACAGACATACAGACAAACAGACAAAAATTCTAAAAATCATTGTTTTGGGTTCTATTGCGTTCATAAAGCCCCCCTATAATATTTTTTCTTATTTATCTTCTATGTACAGACAGCGACCTGTTACGATTTTATTATATGTATTGATTATAGTATAATCTAACTCGTAGCGATGTTTTTGGCATGTAAAAGTTCTGATACTGATTCATAACTTGACTTTTTTTCTTGTTTTTTCTCAAATAGTGCGAATTCATCTGTGTGTGTGCTTCTCATATTCAATGCATGCAGTTCATCTCTTTCCGCAGCACATTAGCTTCAATTTTGTCTAGAATGATCTATTTCATTCTCAGCTTTGAAGACAACGTAATGTATCCGCAAAAGCTTCAACTGTGTAGCCGATGTTAGTAGCTGAGGTTGTTAATGTTAAATACATTGTAAAGAATTACTAACGTGATTTTGTCGGTTGTTAATTGTTTCACACACATTTATCGCATCCACATCTGTATGTTGTCCTACTTGTCGTTTAGCAATCTGTAAATGCATAATGTTAATCGAAAGATTTTTCTTAAAATAAGACTGGATGAGTGATCACCTCTACTTGAAATATTACAAAATGTTCGTTTCAAAATATTTAATAGGCTTGAACTAATTTGTAGTTGTGGCCATAAAACGAAGTCTTTGAAGATATCGGTATTACATTTATAGTTGGTGTTCCGTATTGCTTCCAAAGGGCTTTAAAAGTAACGCTTCTCCAAATAGACAACTGAGTACCTAATGATATTTGTAATAAATTACTCAGCGTTATAAATAGTCTCGAGTTCTTAACAATTTGTTACTATTGTTGACAGTGACTATGTAATGCTATGCACATAGGTACTAAATTCTCTTTTTGATCATTCACGATTTGCCAATCTTGCGAATACTAAATTCTAGCTTTTCATTCTCTTTTTCCTTTGTGGGGAATGTCGCGAAGATCTGATAATCTTGCGAAGTTCTGAAGTTATACTCCATGGAGATTGCTACCTCCATGGTAATTATCGCGTCGGTCTATTTATTTTTCATCTAAATTTGAATATGATTCCGTTTCTAATGTCAAATGGATAATTTACTTTGCACGTCATTTAGTTGTTCTATTAACATCAAGACGCAAGGTTTATGTGTACGGTCAAGTTTATCCTGTACCGCGTGTGCGAAGTCTGATAGCACATCTACGAAGGCTTGTATTCCTTTTACATGTTATTTCTCACCCGTGTAATAGATAAAACTATTGTGTTGTCATGAGTGTCACGCATGAGTAAGTGAGCCGACCCTGTATACCTACATTTGATGGTCCTAGAACTGGAGTCAATGATACTTGATATAATGAGTCAATGATATTTGATGTTACTAGAGCTGCGATGCTCTGTGTAGGCCACTGATGTTTGATGATCCTATAGTTGGGAGTCAATGTAGTTATCGTATCACCCGGCGGCCTACCTGTGTGTTATAACGTGTTATATGTCTATGGCTGTGAACATGAGATTTACAGCATCTAGGTCTTGGATCCAATACTGTTGTACTTTTATGATATGTATAGGAATGCAAGCAATTCTCTTCGTGAGAATAACGTTTATTTCATTGGTTACAGATAAAGCAAGCAAGAACATCTCTGGACGTAAACAGCACAGCATTTAATGAATTTATCGGAATTAATATGAACCCAATAAAAGAACCACAAATCATTCATTTTTTCTCTTTTTTTTCTTTTTCCGACAGCCGATGTGTATAGACGATAACTAAAACTAGTTAACAACTATTTAGCTCAAGTAACTCTTCTCCTATCTCTCTATTCATAGACAAATTTACTCTTCAAACACTTCACAGCCTAAAAATAGTGCAGCATCTTCTAGACATTTAAATAACATAACGTAGAAAATACTATCTAAAATCAAGTGCAAATTTATCCTATAGAAATATTACATAAATCATTTCAACTTTCTTGAGCAATTTCGGAAGCCTCATTCAAAAATTTTATCTAGTGATCATGGTATCACATAATAAATGACAGTATTAATTCTACTTACTTTGCAAATCTAACCAGTAGCGGAACACGTTTGCCTAAATATTCAATTCAGTAGATTTAGATCAAAAGTTTAAAGGTTAGAAACTCAATAAAAAGGTGAAATTTAATAGGCATTGTTGTGCTGCTTCATACGTATTCCTTTTATACATTTACGAGGCCACCAGTCATTATCTCATATCTGCTGCCTTAGATTCATAAAAACATGATTGACGTTTGGAGGTCGATCATCATAAATAAAAGCTAAGGAATCAGGTTAAATGTTACAATTTTTTTGGCAACAAATCAAGACACGCAATAGTTTGTTCAGTACCCGATTACAAAGAAAATTAAAGTTTTGACAACGCTATACTATTGTGATTACTTTTCAGATATGATCTTTGTCAATCCAAATCTAAATCTGTATTTCGATAATATAGTTCAGCTTAATTAAATTTGTTATTTGAATACGCAATACGAAATTAAAAAGCATAATACTTGTCTAGACGCAGGTACCTACGTTCGAAGCAATTGCGACACATAAAGGCGCCAAAATAATATTTTATCATTCTTCTCTCATAACCCTGAAACTTACGAGTTATTCAATTGAAACGTTTACGGTCAACGCTTAATTATTGAGGTAACTACCATTAATTGCTAAGAGCGTGATATTGACACGAAATCTTACATTTCGTCATGCTGCAAGTGATTTGAAGAACAATCACATGAGAAACGCAGATAAATTCATAATAAATAACCGTTATTTTAATACATTGCGTTCGTTTAAAAGCCGAGAAATTTGTAATTTTTTCGGCAGTGACTTACATGCATCCGTCATTTAACCGTTAACTGTCCATCAGTATTTTAGCTTGAGGGGAAAGGTCGACAGAATTAATAGACTTCGAACTTCAATTTACGTCCCTACCAATTTTATCGTAGCATAAATACCTTAATTCGTTTTGTATATAGGTCTCTGTTTAATTTTATGACTAACTACGTTAATGGATTTTATGGTCTCCATTGTTGGCAAAGTGAAATTTACTGATAAGTACCGTATATTTTTGCTTATGTTTCGCACGTTACCAATTGACTAGACTTGTAAAGATATTTACAGTACAAAAGTCTAAAATGTATATATTTCTTGTGTTTACGTTTAATATAAATGCTACAGAGATTCAATTTTGTTCATTTTTTATATTCAATTTCAGACTTTGTAAAAATCAAAATCAAAAATTTTGAAAAGACCCACGACTGTTAAATGTAATTAAAAAAAGGATAAAATAATTTAAAAACGCCCCCGACTTCAAAATTTAAAGACCCCGGACATGAAAACTTCCTCCAAAAAGTTATTATAACGTTGTTGTGTCGGGGGACCTCTAACTTATAAAGCACTCCCACACATGTTATAAGAACGATTCCAGGTCTAATTACTTTTAACAGTCGTAGTTTAATTACTTTTGAAAGTCGTGGGTCTTTTCAAAATTTTTGATTTTGATTTTTTTTTTTTACTTTTTAGAGAGCAATATATTTTTAACTATTTAGAGGTATTTTTTATGCTGGGGGTTTTCAATATTAAGTCGGGAGTTCTTAAATTATTTTATCCAATTTTTCAATTACTTTTTAACGGTAGTGAGTTTTTTCATTATTTTAATTTCATTTTAATTTTCGTCAACGCTGGTAACATCTATCTAAGAACATGTATCAATCAATTCCAGACCCATAACCGTAAACTGCATTAAAATCGTACTAGAAGTTTAGGAGAAAAGTGGCAACATTGATTTTTCATCACAAATAATGCTTGCTGCAGCGCCTCCTGTTGAGTTATCACTGTAACACCTATCTAAGAACATGCACCAATTAGACCCAAACCCATAACTGAAAATTATATCAAAATCGAACCAGTAGTTTTTGAGAACGGTGGCAACATTGATTTTCACAAATAATGTTCGCTGCAGCGCCCCCTAGTGAGTTGTCACCGTGACACCTATCTAAAAACATACACCAATCAAACCTGAACCCATAAATGAAAACTGTATTAAAATCAGACCAGTAGTTTTGGAGAAAAATGGCAATATGTGTTTGCACAAACAAACAAACACTAACATCCTCACCACCCAAATACATATACCGTCTCCGTTCCGTCGTGGGTAATAAATAACTACCTATATCTACATATTTCAATTATATTCAGTTTGAATTCAGTTTGAGTTGAACATTTGGAAATATACAATTCAATTATCAACATTATTTATATTGAGTTCCTCTGAGCCTAAATGTACACATCGTACAAGAAGTGCAAGCTGTCTGTCTTGTAGACTTTTTGCAATTGCATGTTCTGTGGATCAGCGAAGAGGTCAATATTTTTTCAATTTGATGTTTTATGAATGTTAAATATTACGTCAAAGTTATTTAATACATTCTCTAAATAATCATGCTAGCATGTTCTTACAATTTAGTACTCAATTTGGCAACTTGCACTTAGTTCTGCGAGTGGCATTCAGACCGTCTGTTCCTTTTTCTATTACGGCGTCCCGAAATTTATAAGGTGAAATATTTCATCAGCTTGGAATGTGGCTTGATAGCTTAGCGGTAAACAATCCCCTGGTAAGGGAAATGACATAAGTTCGAATCATGAGCGTCTTATATGATTCATATTAAATTATAGGACCTATAGTTACGTAGTACTATTAGGTATTCTGTCAGCATACTAATTACTTTTTAAAATCACTCTTTCTATTTAAACATGTTTAATACGTAACTAAAAACGCAAACCTAAGTAAACGCATTAAAACTATAGCCTGAACCCTGTTGGAACTAAGAAAGGAACATAAAATAGTTGTTGCTCGTATTATGCACGCCCCTACGATGATTCGCGGTGCAATAAATTTAATGCGGTGGACAACAAAATTGTTGTTTTGACCGCACGACTTCACATTGCCTTTATAAAAACTTTGTGTTGCCTTTTACTTTATACCACCTATTGATAGGATACGTGTTGTACATTGTCATCATTAAAATTATGGCCTGTTTTATGGGGCGTTGATTGGTGTGCATATTTTACACGTTTGGTGAAAGAAATGTTTTCACTCGTGCCGATGATGTATCAAACACACATGAACTCCGCTATACATTTTCAAGTTTGCGATTACTCGTGATGTAATGAACAGTTTATAAATACGATTGAACTTCACTGGAGCCTTATTCCCAAAACGAGTCGTGGTTCTTGACGATCAAGGGATGCTGTTTGACCAAAACTGGAGCTGGACGTACTCCTGGTTTGGTAAACCTACCTGGAAGGAGAGATTTCAGTCTTATAATTGACGTCATTATGTTTAAATAAGTTATTTCTTGTTATTTGTACAGAATAAGAACGTTGCTCAGTTGGTTTGATTTTGTTCTAATTGTAATTTACATTGGTAAATAAAATAAAAAAATACCTTTTCAAGGGACTTATTTTTAAATAATATAAAATATCTATACATGTAATAATTACCTACATTTACGTTTTTCTTCATTTGAGCGTGAAGTCCTAATTGCTATCACTATTTCAACCTTGGAACTTTAAATCTTTTTTAATCAGTCTAGGAGCATTGGGTTAATTTTCTCGTGACAAGAGATGACCTCTTAAACATAAATCAGCCATGTTACGAAGTTGAGGATTACTACTGGACATTTTACTTATTGGTTACATAGCAGCATTTTAGTAACACTTCCCGGGGTAATTGGGTTGATCACATTTGCTATGATATGGACATCCATATCATCGCAAATGTCATCATCGCATTTCATCCCGTGGCGTCGTAAAAGCAACTAAGACCCCATCAAAAGTACCCATTGTGTCGAGAAGGTACACTACAATTAAAACTTTATGTCAACCCGTCTGTCGAGCATAAATAGTAAGTTCTAATAAAAATAATTACTTGATCTTTGGAAAGGCTTATGCCCAACAATGAGACGTCAATTAGTGGAGATCATAAGATGACGTATTGTATTATTTGCAACACAATTAAAATCTCTCTTTATTTTCCGTTAGACAGTAATGAGTTGTGCGAATATTTCTGAAAACTGCTTAATCTCTCCAGCATTCCACGTTTCCTTTACTGTCCGGGTATTTTGTCAAGTAGGGTCGCATCGTGGCGCCATAAAAGTCAACCAGTAGAATGTCCGTGAGGCTCTGTAGTGAACAGTACGCCGCCAGTACCTACTTTATTTATATCGTGTTCACAGCAAACGTAATTTATAATCGCAGATACACGAGACATTCGCCATGTTTTTTACAGTGTTTCTTGATTTACCACTTTACAATCAGTATCTACAACATACAATACATACACAAATATAGTCACGCCCTTTATCTTGGAAAGGGTAAGCAGAGGCATAATATATACACCTACAGGTCCCACATAATAGGTACGTAGTGAGTAAATTGCCTTGTTGAAATGGTCAGGCGCAGGTTGTGACCTTAACATGAATAGGCCTATAACTTGACTTAACGATTGCTTTATTACTGACTACCAGGATCAACGGCTTGCTATGGCTTCCAAAACACAGAAACGCTAACAAATAAAATGTCACTACGTGGTCACCCGTCAAAAAAACAGCCATAGCTGAACTCTGAGTCAGCGAGGCTACGAGTTCTTTCCATAACAAAACTCGGAAAAGAGTTGAAACTTGGAATCAAAAGAGTTTACCCAATATATATTGCTGTCTGAATATCACACAGATGTTTTATGACTTTAGTGTCCTATTATAGTACGTAAGCTACATTTCCGACGCATTTTGTTAAGCCTTTGAAAATGTAATAACCACAAAGTGTGTAATAGAAGTGTTAATTAGTAAATACACTCGTATACAATGTGATATATGCATACTATTTCAGTAAAATATTTGTCCATAAAACCTTTACGTTATGGCAATCTGCTCAGTTCTATGTACTATGGTAACATCTTTTTTACTGCCCTCTACAGCACTTTCTTCATGCCGGTGCCATAATGTGAAATTTATACCTTCCGGTGCTATTTTATCGCAAAGATGTATTTGTAAAGGTGATGGCTTCAGACTTCGAGATTTTACTCTAGCGATACGATTACAATGACTTTCTTTGCCATTTTATGCTAAAGAATTTAGACAGTTGGATAAAAATAGACTGGCTCGCATTCTAGTTCTAATATTTACCCTTATACATATATTATACCCGGTTTGGCTTGTCCCCCATTATTTGGTACCAATAAAACTGCTATCAAAGTGTGGTTATGTCATTCCCTTCTACATAACAATATCCTCTTGGAGATATAGAGGATCCAGGAATTGAATCCGTAGTCTCAGTAACAGCAGTCGCTTATGCCACAGGCGTCACCAAGACAATCGATAATATCACCATACCATAAATATTACATGTCGATAGCAACCACATTCCTTTCAAATTTCATAACAAGTGACGTAAGAGGGAATTCCTTGAGTAATTTTGACGTAGACGCAGACACCACGAAATCCGGCACTTACTCCTGCGCCCTCCAAATGTCAAAAGTGCATTACGTAAACGGCCCAGTTACTTGCCGACCTTTGCGAGTCACTTTGAAAATTGACGCATGTTTCAAGGAAATCTTTACGCCTATTGTAGTTGGGTTGTTTCTGGTTCAATAGTGCTTTTTTGAAGTAATTTTGTTCTATATGTTGTTCAAATAAAGTATAGTAGTTGATAAGACAAAAATGCTCTAGATTCTTGAGCATTTTTGTCTTACTGTCTAAAGTCTAGAGTAAAACAGCACCACATAAGTGATATAATCGGCAACATAATTTGCTTGCAGCTTAGCATTTCAGTTGTCTCAAATGCCCAATATTCTTCAATTTAGCTTCTTTTCAGTTGATTCCAAAATCTACTTGGATTTTGAGCCTGATTTTAATGTTTTGTTTCCTTTATTTTAGTCCATTGAAATGTTACAATTTAAGGACCGAATATTGCATTTCTTAGAGGACGCAATTTTATTTTTGGGACATGTGTGGGGGGTCAATAGAAGCTTAACCTCAAGTTTGTGGGGTCGCCACCCTTGTCCCCCGGCCGCAATCTTAAAAAGGGGTGAAAACACTTTTTTCCCAATATCTCGGAAACTTTGAGTCTTACAAAAAAATTGTGAAATCATAATTTGTAGCAAATTGTTTTGCCTACAAATATGTTAAACAAATTTTGGACCTTAATTAAAAATTAGAGAAGTTATAAACAAAAAATTGGAAATAAAATTATAAAAATTTTCTTTTTTGCTCTGTGGCGTTTTTTTTTTAATTTCTCTTAAAAGATCATCTACAAGATTAGTATGAGGTATTTTTCTTGTAAAATGTATAAAAAAAGTTATAGAGCAAAAAAGAAAATTTTTATAAAAAAATTATAAAAATTTTGTAAATTTTTTTTTAAGTTATATACACATTTGTAGGCAAAACAATATGCTACAAATTATGCCTCTACAATTTTTTTGTAAGACTCATAGTTTCCGAAATATTTCGAAAAAAGTGTTTTTCCCCCCTCTTTTCAAGATGGCGGCCGGGGGACAAGGGTGACGACCCCACAAACTTGAGATTAAGCTTCTATTGACCCCCCACACATGTCCCGAAAATAAAACTGCGTCTTCTAATAAATGCAAAGCTCATGTAACATTTCAATGGACTATTTCGCGACTAGAGTCATCTGTTTTTTGTTTTATTTTCTTTTTTTTTATACTACTTAGGTGGCAGACAAGTTTACGGCCCACCGGAAGGTTGGTAACCGTAGCCTATAGACGTTTGCAACACCAGAGGCGCTACACACGCGCTGCCGACCCGGGCGCAGGTTGTAACGACCCACAGTTGAAATTTTTCAAGCCGCCCGTAAGGCCTTCAACTTGGCTTAACGACTGTCATTTTACTGACAACCGGGATCAACGGCTTATCGTGCCTTCCGAAGCACGGAACGCTCGTAAATAAATGTCACAAAGTGGTCCACGTGGTGTTCACCCATCCATAACCGGCCATAGTAAATGTTGCTTACTGCAGTGATCGTTTACAGAACACTGAGTCCGCGGGGCCACGAGCGCTTCTATTTCTTTCTATTTCACCATTGTTTTTGTAAATGCACAATATAATTATGATAAAATGGTTATTATTTAACAGCTAAGTCATTAAGTTAGGTAAAACGAATAGTAACTGATGTGAGTCGAGGTTGAAGGTGTTAAACTGAGCACTCAGCAATTAGTTTTGACTAATTCAACACTATGTACGAGAACTTTGAGACAGTTTCGGTGTTCAATAGGCCTCCAGTACGTAGTATTTCCTATACTATCCTTAAACCTGGCTTGATAAACTTTCCAGATTAATCAATATACATAAATTCAATATATCAAACATGACAGTTTAATAAAACAAACCTAGCTATAACTATCAAAATTGAGGCGTGTCTAATGTTTACATAAAATAAATTAGAATTAAACTCGTTCTGTTTTAATTGGAGCGTAAGAACATTACCGTGTGCGGGTTTAATTTGTTAGGTTACGTAACATTCAAACGTGTAACACTAGACAGGCTGTCCCCAAGTACTAGTACTGAGAATCGAAATCTTATCAGCACACTGGACACACACGCTTACAACGATGGCTTAAAAATCGTGCATCGCATTAGAAAGATTGTAAACATTACATAATACGGAAGCAATAAGGAAATCGGCAAAGCAACTGTGAACGTTGGGCATTTATCGCATAGAAAATTAAGAGATGCTGACCTCGTCTTTATTGTTAGATTAAAAACTGAAGAAGAAAAATACTTTCTGGTATTAATTCCACTTTCTTTTCTATAACTCTTAATGTGTCTTAGCTTAGGAGTCTTTGTTGTTGGCTGCTAGGAAATGCAACAGTTCTGATTTTTGTTTTCGGCATAATAGTGAGTATGAATGTTGAAGAGGCGAGTGAGGTGTGTATGGACCGTGCCGTGTGGCGCTCGGTTCTTTCTGCCTACCCCGCAAGGGATTTGGCGTGAAGATAGTATAGTATAGTATAGTATATAGTGAGTATTTTAACCTCCCAATCTAGTAAGGGCGCCTGCGTCGTTGACTCATCCGTTGGTCAGCAGGTGCACTGCTAACAAATCAGCTGGCTTGTGGTCCGGTGATATTAGCGAAGTCCTAGTTCCTACTACTTTGATAATTTTTGCGGGGAATGCTATTACGTCTTTGTTGTGAAGCAAGTGTCGATTCCCTGGTGTGAGGTGAGACTGTACCCTCAGTGGACGACACTGTGAGCTACACCGAATACACTATTCTCGAAATTGTTTGCAACTGAGTTTGTGAGTATGCCTATACCTACTGAGGTTACAGCAGTCCCGAAGAATGCTGTAACCTCAGTAGTCTTGGAACTCAAATTTGAAACACAGGTTAAAATTAGAGGAGCAAGACGAAAGTTCTGCAAGGTCGACAGCACAAGTGTTAAGCCTTTAGTGATTCAAGCGTCCATAGACTACGGTGATCACTTTAAGTCCGTATGCTTTTTGCCACTTCATAGGTTCATATGAAAAAGTAAGAAATATAAATTCCATCAGTAGCTAGATAGGCGCCAATAAAAATGATGGCCTTACAAAAAAGGAGGTTACTACGGAGAATAATTTAATAGGTCCTAGTCGTAAAGTGCTAAAATTCCTTTACTTTACCTCTCTCCGTCTTCATAAAGCAACACGGCCCGTTCCATATACATCTTACAAAGTGTTCACATAAAAATAAAGAAATACAATCATTTCAGTTGCTATTTCAAATTGTTAAAACTTAGAATATAATGAAGACGTTAAAGCTACAAGTACATAAAACTAAATATAATTACAGTTTATAAACAGCGTGAATAATGTGTTACCGTATTTTAATATACTAAACGAACACAGTTATGTTAACGATGAAAATATAGTAATTATGGGAAACTGTGAAGCTTAAATATATTTCAATGAATTGTATGAAAGAGCTGTAGGTACCGTTAGATGTTCAAGAACAGTTTTATACGGAATGAGTGAAGAACAAAGAACTTGAAATTAGGACCATAAATGACCGTAAGTTAACTTAGAATAAGGAAATAATAAAATAAGTAGTTATAAAGATATGGGCAATATTATGTTATGGGAAGTAACTTTGGTTGGAGGCAGACAATTCAGTGATTGTATTTTGATCTCTCACATCTTTAAAGGATATATCGAAAGGCATATATGGCATTTATTAGCCCTTAAAGCAATATGGCATAGTCTGCGTTATTATCTAAAATAATGTATGTTTAAATATAGTCGTCATGAAGTAAATATAATTTATCTGTGTAAAACCAATTTGTTTTTATGTAATAGAATCTATTTTATTATGAGAAACAGTGATTTGTTAAAAATAAGCAACTGTATACAAAATATTGAGCGGTCGGGAAATCCTCGTCAGAAACGAAATTCCTTGCGAATTTAATTCCCAAACTTAATGAAAAGAAAAAAATTGTCACATTGTGAAAAAAATATTTAAACCGAAGCTTACGTTCTTCAAAATCTGTGGAATAAATTAACGACATTATAAAAAAATGGTACAAGAGAGGATGGACCAGTAATCATCGCATTATTAACACTACGCTTAAACCAAGTGAACTAGTAGGCGGATGACAAAAATGTCGAAATTTCTATACTACCTATAGATCTACACTCTCTATACTAACTATAGATCCAAAGAGAAATTTAGGAATGGTACGTAGTACAACTTTTTTCTTTTTAGTTAAATACGCATACACACAGCATTTCGTTACAAGATGATTTCTACTAAATCGCACTACCCAAGGAAGTTAGTTCCAAAAACTATATATCTACAATATTTTACAAATAGACTGGCTTAAAAAATACACCCACTGACTAATGTATTGTACATCGCATGGCCGAAGACTGTCTCTCAAGATACAGGTATAACCTAGTTTGAGAGACAGGACGCATATCTACTAAGATTATGTCAACCGTGTTTATTATATTATATTGACTGTACCTATTTATAGCAAATATTAATATGTACAGCTGAATGTAACAGAAACTTTTTCATTATAATTAGAAAACAGCAATTTCTATGAAACAAGTGAATGGCGCCAATATTCTATCAGTAAATAAGGGTGGTCGGACCGGCGCAAGCTCACTGCACTAAATCACACACTAATAACTACCAACTGTGATACGATCTCAGCTTTCAATAATAAACTTGCCCAATTGTGCCCGGTACCTTTCATAGAAAGCACTTGCGAAGTTCTTTACCGGTTTCGTTAGACAATTACCGGTAACAAAGATATTTCCATTAACTGTTATTCTTAATAGTCTTTATCTAGATATTGATTGTATTGTGAGATTACATTTTGTTCTACTATATTGTAATATGTGTAGAAACTAAGTTATAGCTTGCCTACTTTGAAACTTACCTTTAAGACCTTTATTAAAGTCTTTTCTATCTCATAAATAATTTTGACCCCTAAGAGAGGCTGCAGTGGTTGCCAAAATTTGTATGGAATACTGGGGATGTTATTTTTAAACGGAAAGGGTCAAAGAACACCATTGCAGCTGTAAAAAACCGTCAGTTTAACAAATCGGCAATAGCAGAACACCTCGATACGGGCAGTAATCACTGGATCGAACTTCACCAACCAAAAGTCCTCTCCACTGATCGCCACTATTATCCACGTATGGTGCGTGAAGCCATTGAAATTAAAAAATACAAAAATTTCAATAGGGATGATGGATATAAGCTCTCCGGGATGTGGAATGCAGTGATTAATAAACTTGAACGTAAAACTGTGCCAATTAAAACTGACGTAGTGAGTGTAGTGTGTCGCCGGCCTTATCCTTCGTTGTGACAATAGCGGAGGGTAGTTTGGCAAGAAGTTACTTCATGGTTTTCGTCGATTCTCGCCTCAGTCCAACCGCGACCACGGGCGCTGCAACGTGCTCGAAACGTCGGTGTGAAAATGTAAGTAAATGTGTTTCGCGTGAAGTCCCGAATTATATAAGTATGAGAATACTGGGGATATCCTTCCTAGGGCTTACCCGGGGCTCCCAACCGTAGTAGGTACATTAGGTAGTGAACGTGTGGTTTTTAGTCGGTAAGAGTCCGACATAGCATCCATTACGGATTTTCGAAACGTTAAAGAAAAATATAATATTGTAGATAGTGCAAAATTAATAAAATTATTTATAAAATGAAGTAATGTTCAATAAAAACATTGTTAATATATAAAACTAGCTGACCCGCGCAACTTCGTTTGCGTCACATGAGAGTGAGAAAGATTGGTATGGTATTAATATTTAGAGTATTATAATGTTTCCCGTTGCATTTACCCCGCGTCACGTCGCGTCGCTTGAATTCATTAGAGCTGAACCGCAAATCTTCGTTTGCGTCACATGAGAGTGAGAAGGAAAGAGGTGTTAAAGTGGTATAATGTTTCCCGTCGCTTTTACTTAAACCCATCCGTTTTTCGGTATGAAACTCATCGTGTGCGAGTCCGACTCGCACTTGACCGGTTTATATCGTTCAGTTGACTGACTGCCACTGCACACCAAGTTTACTCCCGTCGCGTCGCTCATACTTTAAAACTTAATAAGAGGGTTATTGTAAGTGAACCTTCAAAGATAGGCATATGCTGTCAAGGACTTATTTTTATAACTTTTTAAGAGGAACAATTTTGTAATACACAATTTTTACGTAACTTTAACTATTTACGCAGCGTCCGCAATGGGAGCTCTCAAATGAAAGAAATAATCTCCGCTCTCGAAACATTATTCATGGCTGCTCCGCTCCTATTCGTCTTAGCGCGATGTTATATCGCCATTAGCCAACCTCAATAAATGGACTATTAAACTGTAAATAATTTTTGAAATGCAACCAGTTGTTTCTGAGATCCTAGCACAAACAAACTCTTCAGTTTCGTTATATCGTGAGCGAACCTTAAGAGATAGACAAATTAGGTTATTGTGAGCGAACCTTAAAAGATAGATATATGCTGTCGCGGACTTTTTTGTAGAACTTTTTAAGAGAAACAATTTTGTAATACACTGATTCTGACTAAATAAATCAAAATACGTACTTTGAGCGAAGTAAATCTATATTCTTGTAAAAATTGATACCTAATGTCTTTGTTAATTGTTTTAGAGAGCATTCTCTGCTTTTGCTAAGGAATTGATATCTGAACTTCTTTCTTTCTCGTATTGTGTAGGTCTTCAGACTTTCGAGGCTGAGGCAACCCGTACTAATACAGTTTCTCCTATTGTGACCAGAAATTTACTATAGATTTCATCTGCTAAATGTTCATCTATAATGCCTCTGATCGTTTGTATTATTTCAGTTTATAATACGAAAGTAAACGAAGATGGTAATAAATACTCTGTGATAATCGGAACCGTGTACAACTTACCTAGAACTTGTTCTTTCATAATTCCTAGCCAGCCATGTTCAGGTTTTCATCTCACAAATGTATTTTGACATACAAAATAATATGAAGGCAATTTCGCTTATTGAAATAAATATACGCATAAAATAAATTACATACATAATACAATTTGAAATGTTTTGACGTTTATCAAAAATTAGACCATTTTTTTAATAAAAATTCAGCTGTCATGTGTCCAAAAAAAAGTTTAAAAAGTACCGACTAAGGAGTATCAATATAAACTATGAGGCAAATGCCCCCAATTTTTTTTTCTAACCCATTTAAAACATGTTAAATGATAAATTTCAATAAAATAAAATACACGTCTCCCATCAATTCGGTTAAAGATGTTTTATGCCAAATTTGAAGAAGATCGGACCAAGGAATCACGTAGTCCCATACAAACTTTGCAACCCTTGTTTACCCCCTTAGGAGTTGCATTTTCAAAAATCGCTTCTTATTGCTCGCCTACGTCACTTAAGGAGCATTTGTGCAAAATTTCATGCTTTTAGACCCAGCGGTTTAGGCTGTGCGTTGATCGTCAGTCAGTCAGTTCTTGTTTTTATATATATAGATAAATGATAAACATTAACAAATAATAAAAATGAAACAACTACAAATAACCTGAGATTAGTAATTATAAGCTGATATGTTCACTAAGTATCTTGATCTACACAACAAATACAATTTGTTCTACAGTAACATTGACACATTAAACTCTGTCGAGTGTAAATGTCTAGTGACACAAAACATTACAATTTGCAATTAAATAAAATAAAGTCTTCGCCTTAACAGAAACTCAATAGGTGTTAAATCTATGTCGCAATTTAGTTGAAATTAATTTCCTTTGACAATAGACTAGATTGTAATATGATTAAAGTATCAGATGTTTATTAGAAAAATATTAATGTAATATTAAAGTTGGGTAATATTTCTTATACGTTACCTATCGTTTTTTTGGTTGATGTTTGCGGTGGTTTATTTAAGATTGATACACAAACGTATATTGGCAAATTTAATAATTCCGGAATTTTGTATATACGGGTTAAAGGCGATGTAACACAGGAAGCAAAATATTTTTTAGGAATAAAATCATTGAGACCGTTGGTCCTAGTGACATCCAAAACCCTTTTTACGGTTTTAATGTTGATTATTACAGAATGCCCTACAAAAAAAATTTTTAAAACTTTGTGATGAACAGATTTTCGACACTACGATTTAATAAGAAGTAGTTTACTTAATGTAATAATATAGCTAGCTGGCTCAGTGTACTATAAATTAGACATCCTCCGCTACGGTTAGTCCTGACCTGAGATGGGTGACCATTTAAAGCAATTCAGTTCTTTTTTTGCTTCGGAAGGAACGTCAAACAGTTTATCGTGGTTGCCAGTAACAAGACAGTCTTTAGTTCTTTAAGCAAAGTTGGAGGCCTTCTGGGCAGATTGAATAATTTTAACAGCAAGTATTCAGTCTTTAGTATTAAAGTTAGCGGGATATTTACCATGTATTGTTGTGAGTTTCATATATTTCGGCGCTGTTACAAGCACCATGATCACGGAGGAACTGAAGTACTGGCGGTTGAAAGCGAAAGTCTCAGCACATATATCGATCTACCCTCCTTCGCAGTCGTTTATTACGCGTTACACCACTACCACTGGTCTCACTTTCGATTTCACTAACTCGACTACGTTCACGACACACAATGCTCACAGTATCTAACAAACAAAACCACGAGTAGATACTATATAACTTTAATACTAATATCAGTGACCATGAAAGTTTAAATAAGTATTCAGTCTGTCCTGGTTCTGTTTCATCGCGGCAATAAGATCCGCAGTGCGATCTCTGGGATATGATATCTTTGGTGTAGTGTAACTTACCTCGTTAGACATCAGTGGTAGCCGTAGGTCTTTTGGGAGTCCTGGGTTATCCTTCCGAAGGCTAACCCGGGCGTCCCAACTGTAGGCTGTTAGGTAGGATACGAGTGGTTTTTAGTCGGTAGGAGTCCGGCATAGCATCCATGTAGGATTTTTCTCACGGTTAAAAAAAAGAATATCTCTTTATGTTACTGTAACCACTGGTCCTTCTGGTGGGCCGTATGCTTGTCTGCCACTTTAGTGGTATAAAAAAAGCCACTGTTGATACTGGAACCGAACCGTTTGGTTATCGGCCACTTCAGAGGTATTAAAAAGTATATTTTTCAAGTGTGAACCTGAGAGATATAATATCTTCGTCATTCGATAGTTATTACGTTAAGGAATGACAAACAATTAGCCAACTTCGCAATAATAAAACTAGGTTAAAGAACATTTTCGCCACTGGAACTGACATTTTATTGATCAATATTACAACACCTTAGATTTATATCGCGTTCTCGTTGTGATGCTACATTTTCGATTATTCCCAGTTGTTCCGTTGAAGTAGTTCCGTGGCGGAACTAGTGAGACTTTTTTTCCCAGTTGTCCCGCGGAACAAAGCATCAATAATTCAGTTCCCATTAGTTCCGCGGAACAAAGAATAAATGAAATACTAATAAATTCATTCCCAGTAGTTCCGCGGAACAAAGCATAAATTAAAATCTAATAAATTAAGTCCCAGTAGTTCAGCGGAACAAAGCATAAATTAAAAACTAATAAATCAAGTCCCAGTAGTCCCGCGGGAGAAAGCATCACTTACATACGAATATTTTATGTTCCCATTAGTTCCCTCGGTCTCTTACGGCTATTTAAAAAAAATGAAGATCGACAAAACAAATGAAGATCAATAAAATAAATGAAGATCAGCAAAACAAATGACGGTTGGAAAAACAAATGACCATCGAAAAAACATTATGCAGATCAATAAAACAAAAGACTATAAGCAAGTTGATAAGGTCAAAAGTTACTTGCAGCCATATTTTGTAATCTAAATGCGATCACCATTCAAAAAATAGATGCAAGCTATTCTCTACCTTATGAACATGCATAATATTTATTTATTTTTTATATATTTGTGATCTGTGATGTCTATAAACGCCTAAAAGCACATTTTTAGGGAAATGTCATTAAGGTCGAGAATTGTTTGCATATAATTTTTTAAAAGGTTATCGCATCTGGATTACAAAAAAGGGGCCATGCAAATTTCGACCTTATGAGCATGCATAATATATATTTATTTTTTATATATTCGTGATCTGTAATGTCTATAATCGCCTAAAAGCACATTTTTAGAAAAGTGTCATTAAGGTCGAAAATTGCTTGCACCTGGTTTTTTTAATGGTAATCTCTTCAGATTACAAAATATGGCTACAAGTAACTTTTGACCTTATCAACTTGCTTATAGTCTGTTGTTTTATTGATCTGCATATGTTTTTTCGATCGTCATTTGTTTTTCCAACCGTTATTTGTTTTTCCAACCGTCATTTGTTGTGCTGATCTTCATTTTTTCGTCGATCTTCATTTGCTTTTGTCGATCTTCATTTGTTTTTGTAGATCTTCATTTGTTTTGTAAATTATTTAACTACTTCATACTTTTAAACTAGATGTTCTTCGTATCGTTCCTTTAATGGATCTTTTTCCACTCGCATGTCCTAAAAGATCCATTTTTCATAAAAAATAAAAATACTTTAAGGTTTGGAGTGGACATAATATAATGTCCATAAAGATCCATGATAGTTACGGCTACGGAACTATTGGGAATAGAAAAGTTTCACTAGTTCCGCTACGGAACTACTGAGAATAGAAAAGTCTCACTAGTTCCGCCACGGAACTACTGAGAATAGAAAAGTCTCACTAGTTCCGCCACGGAACTACTGAGAATAAAAATGTCCCAGTAGTTCCGTGGTGCGGAACTACTGGGAAAAAAAAGTCTCACTAGTTCCGCCACGGAACTATTGGGACAAAAAGTCTCACTAGTTCCGTAGCGGAACTACTGCCGCGGAACAACTGGGAATGAAGGTACATACATACGATCATTTTGTAGTAATATCATGTTATTCAAATTGGTCGATAGGTCGCGATTGTATAATAAATATCTACGCACAATAAGATTTGGATTGGCCTTACAAGTTACTTTTTGGTATACTTTTCATAACGAACTAAATGTTAACGTCTGGGTTGTCTTCCCCAAATAAGGAAAGCGTGGGTTTGTTTGATCGTAGATTATGTTGTTGCCCACCTTACTTAGCGAACATAAAATTAATAATGTATGAATGTTTACTAGACCAAAAAAGACTTGTAGATTTTTTATGCGACACTGTTTTGAATATTTACATTTGAGAAAGTAGAATATCACTTGACTGAAAATACTTCTTCTTAAATCGTTTTTCTAGTAACTTCTAAACTCTACATGGATTTTCCGTACGAAGCCTGTTTTCATTGTCTACAAGAGCAGTTATGGTTTGTCTTTTTTTTATTTTCTGTATCATTGGAAACTGTCGTCTAACCTCCTTAGGAAAGCGAGCCTAAATCAGATTCTGTAGCAGGAGCCACAGTTGCAGGTGAAGTTCGCTTACCTTCCAAAGTATTGGTGGGGCTTCACTAGTTCCATATCAAGACACTAACGGACATATTTCAAATACATTATTTAGGTCAAATAATACAAAGCCTGTAGATCAAGCTTACTCTTTATAGGTCATTAAATTTCTGTGAACCTAGAAAGGAAAGAAAAAATTAAGTTTATAAAAACTCCTCATCATGATTTCAGCAATAATCCAGGTTGCATCTGAAGCGAAAACCAGAATTCCGGATCCCGAAATTTAGGACCCGCTATTCCACTCCTCTCTTAAAATTATATTTCTAAACTAAAAGTGAATTACATTTTTACACTTCCATTATTTAATGACCAAAGTTGGTTATTCTTCAACGCAGTACCCGTATGCGTCTATCCTATTCTAGGAAATAAAATAACTACACAAAATTTTAATAGGCCATCAATACTGAATGCCTCTTTAGGAAAAACTATTATATGGGAAGACTGACATAAGGTTGTTGATGTAACACTATAATTGTTGCTATTACCACATAATTACTTTGTAATTTCTAATTTCGACGTGTAATTACTATGTGTTTTATTTGAAAATCATTGACCAAATATTGCAGATTAACACCGATAAACCTTTAATTTCCGCGTATGTATATACGACTAGATAACGCCCACTGTTCCGCCTGTGTTATGAGATTTTCCCGCGTAGAAAATGCTGAGACTAAATCGCGCTTATATGCTGTCATCCAACGGGCAACCTACCCGATAACTGTGTATTTTGTATCATATCGAACCTATGGGCAATTGATGCTAAAATAATTAAATGAGATTATACAACATACGTAACTACGTATGTTGTATAATCTCATTTAATTATAATAAGTTAAATTTTAAATAATAATTTAAATAATAAGTTAAATTTTAAATTTCACGTTAACTAACGTGAAATTTAAAATTTAACTTATTATTTAATTAGCAGCTCGTTGGATAAAATGTATATAAGGCTGGGTTAGCATATTCTGGGCTCTCTTCATACTGATCGCCTAGCTAGGGTGTTATGCTCCTGAAATAAATGCAGATATAAAAGTTATATTTGCCGAGTTTTATTTTATTTCTGCAGTGCGCCTATTAAACACCTGTGTCCTTTTACAAGTTTCATTTGCACGGTTCCTTGGATCAGGCCTTAAAGCATAACAGACAGACATTAGTTACTTTCGCATTTATATGTTAGTAGGGAAGTAGGTACAATTGCAATTTGTCAAACATTCGTGTGTGCTTCATTATGTGTGTCCCATATGAGGAGAGCGTTGAATAATAGTTAGTACTCATAGAGCACATTACATAATAGCAAGTACCACCTGTAAGCAGCTGTAATTATTTATTATTGAAATATGTACTTATATTGAACTTATCTATTAAACGGTGTTATATTAGACTAGATGGCGAGGAAATGTTTTCTCATTGACGCATCCCATTGTCACATATTCCAGGAATAAAAAGTGGCCCGCGTGTTATTCCAGACTATAAACTATCTCTGTACCTTATTTCCGCCAGATCCGTTCAGCCATTAGAGCCTGATTGAGTACCAAACATTCAAATATCCAAACATCTTCACTAACCTTTACATTTATAATATTAGTAGAAATAGTAGATAACACATACTATTGTATCCAAAATTTATTAGGATGGTCTTTTGCCAGTAAGAACAGGATCGTCTAAGGTGACTCGTGCACTGCTGTATTGTTACGGCCTAAATGAGATACCAAGTTTCATTTTGCCTTTTTTTTTCCCTTAAATCTCACTGCTGGGCATAGGCCTCTCCGAAAGATCGCGACAATATTCGACCGCGACGTTGATTAGGTCGTCTGCCCACCTTGGGAAGATGTCTACGCACTCTATATTATCAAGTACGAGGTTTCCATTTAAGATACTTCTGGACACAAATGTTTGTTCCGACCTGGGCTCCGAATTCGTGACCTCAACAAGGCACTTGCATACATAGCACTGCCCCACCGAGGCAATAAAAAAAAATCTGCGAAATGATGTCCTTTAAATACTTAAATACATACTTACTTTTAGACTGTCGCGTTTCATACTACGAGTATAAATAAATTTACTTTTGTCTTAACGGGGATAAATGCGGTTAAGTACATAACTGATATTTTGTGTGTCAACTGTACTAATGCATCTTCGGAGAGTTGTTTTTAAGAGCTAGCGATGTTCGATTCGTTATGAGTACATGAAGTCTTTTTACAACGTATTCTTTTTAATACCAAGAATAATTCGTACCACAACGGTTGCGTTTGTGGATGTTGGAATTTTGTTTCGGATTATAGCATAGTTATAGGTTTTCTCCTGCACCTGTACCCCAATTGCGTGAGCCTAACAAAATCATTGTCAAAGTGTGGATGTGTAATACATATCTACGTACTCCTCGGAGATGTAAGGGGTATCGTTTGTATGGTATGATAAATACAGGCTTTTATAATAACTACTTATATGATTAGTTAAAGTGTACACTCTTGTCTTTAGTTGGAAAAATACATAAGTGTACACACATTGAAAAAATGTTTTCCCTGCTCAATAAGTTCTAAGAACGGTAAACATTTGTAAATTTGACACGAATGAATACATATTGTACACTATTGTACACACCACAACTACAGATATAAACTTCGGCGAAGCATTCGAAATGCACTCGACTGCACATATCAAATGATTTACTAAAAACTATGTACACCTGATTAATAGGGTATGGCCGGCGGGAACCTGAGTCGCCTGCACATCACATGTCACTGAGTATACGATAAATCTTCTTTTGTTTAGTACGTGTAATACGTCACTTGGAAACATGTGAGCAATAGCATGACTAATATACGAGGATGAGATCGTAGTGTTCCCTTATATATTTATTTTTATTTGTTCCTGTCAACAGTCTTCGGACTGGTTGCGCTGAGTTTGTTCGGAGTTTCGTGATTTGATTTCGCATTCTCTATCTTCATTTTACCTTCCCACACATTAGACATTCTACCTTGGAGCGAGATGTCATAGTGAGACATGTCGCAAATGGTATTAAAAACTGTTGCATTATGTAAAAACATTGATACATGCACCTGAACAGACCAGGAGGACTAGACAGAACAGACCAAGACAATCAAGGTACCTACTGTAAACCTTTTTTAGCAGACCGGTATCCAATAGATTTTTCGGTGGCGGTTCAGAAAACTTCCTACATACTTTGTCCAATGAAAAATTGTAGATACTTTCCTCAACGGTTATATCAAGGTTGTACGTAATTTGCGTGCTAGGTTGGCACATATTATGTTACTGAAACTATATATATAAATACACACGGAACTTGCAGCTGGAAGTCTGAACCAGTGTTTTCCGTGAACGAATCCATGAACACAGACCAGTAGTAAATACCTAATGTTGCGTAATTTGTAGTTTCCGAATAGAAATTAGACAATTCCTTGCACTGAATTGGAATGATGCCGAAATTTGCTTTAATGCTATTGTGACATGACCACAACACACTTTTAGTTCTCGCCCTCGCAATACCCAAACTGACTATAAATTACCTCATTGAGCACACCTCTAAAGACCACCCCGCTGTACGCAACAAAGTATGATAACAAAACTCAAAAACGTTGGACAAAATTAATCAACAATCCGAACCGTCACGATTCGCAAATTGAAAAGCAATGGTTTCATAAGCCCTGATAAAATGACTTCTATATAATTATATCCATTAGTAACTAAAGGCCGTATTAACTGGATTCATCGATGGCTTACATAAAGCCACTCAAGGAGCACGCTTAGGCATTAAAAAGGACTGAGATAAGCCGGCCAGTTTTTTAAGTGATTCGTTGTTTATTGAAGTTGACGTTCGTGTTGAGTAACTGGTGTGTTGATCGATGATAATATTATTCGATTAGTATGCCTATGAAACTATTACATATCCGTTAGGTGACATTTTTATGTCATGCAAAACATTATGTCTGCTACAGACTCACGCCGGGAACGCCCGAGAAGCGAGGTTTCTTCTGTTCTCCGATAAAGAGTCGGTTTTTTGTCATCTTCGCATTTAAGCATCGGGGTGCTCGGGTGAGAAAAGAGAACATCATCTCAATCATTTTCGGTTTCAATGTGGCATAACTGGCATTTATATTTTCCGATTGTTTTATACCATTACGGATGTCAGAACAAATCATACCTCCTGATAGAAAATATGTACGTAGCAGGTAATGAAAAAAAATCATTAAATTTTTAATAAATAATTACAAGCATAGTTTTTAGTAATGATGTTAACTTAGTGATCTCATCAAAACGTCTGCAAAATAAACTACCAAGAATATGCTTAAGTTAACATCACAGCAATTAACATTAAATACCGCTTGTATTTAAACTGTTGGGAATTCTGAGCCATTATAATATATCTCTTTTCGAAATGCATACTAAGCAAATAATTTTGTTGGCACGTTTTTAGAAAGCAAAACCTAAATTATGCTAATATAAATTTGTACTATGTGATCTAGACAACTGATAACTATACTAACATATTTCTAAATACATAACTACATAATTATTAACACCTAGATTCCTTCCTTCCGACCTAGATTCCTAACCCCCGACCTAACTGACGATAGCCACATAATATACTGTGGCTCCGAGGTGGAACATTTTATGTGTTGGTCGATAATGATACCTGTAAAATTTACAGTACTAAACTTCGTGATCGTTATTCATTTACTAACTATACTTACTAACGAGATCTTTAGTTGACTTGAATTACGTATACTATAATTCACTTTCAGTTGCTTTTGTGATTTTCACTCTCACCTATCGTGTCTAAAACTCATCTATTTCACCCATTTCTCTCCACATTAGATCTAAACATATAATATAATATATGTATGCAATCAAACGCAAACAAATTAAATAAAACAAGGCATGAAAATACACTGAAACTAAACGCAGAGTACAAACTTAGTTGATTGTCGCTATAAAGTGCAAGTGAAAATTTAATGATCGTTCTAATATCATATCTCACTTTTGCAATCCAATCTTACTCAGTTTCACTTAAGAGCCGCATCACCTACGTATAATATTATGATCAATTTCAAGTCATAGAACAAATCAACCGTCATGAATGAGAAGCCGGGCTAGCAACACGTCTTGTTCTCCGGGTATGTCATCGTGAACGAATTAATGAATTGTAGAGGTATGTAAGAAAGTTGTGTCATAAAATATAGAAATGGAATCTTATGATGGTTCTTGGCACTAGTGTGAAGTCATAGATTGCAATCTCTCAACATCACATGGAACTTTTTTGCCCTAGTGATAAAAAATCCTTTTCATTTTCAACTTGAATTTGTGTTATGTGAATATTGTTGCTTGAAATATATTGATTAAAACTAAAAGAAAAGCTCTGTTTTTTAAGCCAGATTATGTTATGTTAGTTGTCCGTAAATACGCATAACGAAACAAGACTAAATAAGCTGTTGTAGATGAACTTAATCTTAGAATTCGCTGACATTATTCAGGACAAACGGTACATACTTGTGACCACTGCTAACACTAATTCTGTATACAGCATTCTCTAACTTGTCAACATTAGTAGGTGATTCTAAAACATTTAGTCTCTTTGTAAATCTCGAAACCAGAAATAAAGATTTCTTTTTTTTTTTTTTTTGTTGACGCGGGGAACGCATTTACGCGCCTTCATCCCAGCTGCGGGGGCAGCTGGGATGGTGTGTGGGACTCCCGGCCCGGTCCGGAATGGACCGTCCTACCCACTAAACCCCGCGGTGTTCCTCCTCACCCTTTAGCCGGGCCGAGGGATATCAAAAGATTATTCACGTCGACCCGGCTAGGGGCGCCCCGTTTATTCGGGGCTCTCCTCGGGGGAGCCAGATGGGCGGCTCCCCAAAGCTCCGTAAGGAGCTGAAGTCCACGCCTGCACCGCTCTCGAGCGCCCCTCTGTAATAGAGGAGACAGAGAGCGGCTGGCGCAGGCGTGCGCTAATGGGCACCCCTGGAACACGGAAAAGGTGCCCACCGCCATGTGACCGTTGGTCGGCGGGGTCCCCCGACCTTACGCCCACGGTCAAGAAACAATCGGGGGCGCGCAGTAACTCCTCACCGCGGCGCCCCCGAACTGCACGGCGGAGCGGGAGCATTATCGGTTACTCCCGCTCCCCCGCACAGTGCACCTCCCGCTTTGCCGCCATCACCTCGTCAACTGGCGAGGTGACAGCGGCCCAGCACTGTTGAAGCCGGTCGCGCCGTTACTCACGGCCGGCAGCCCGAACTGCATGGCAGGGCGGGAGCATCTACCCAAACTCCCGCCCCCCACGCAGTGCCTCTCCCACTTTGCCGCCATCGTCTCGCCAGCAAAGGAGGCGAAGCGACGGCGACCCATCATTGCTGCTGCCGGCCGTGAATAACGGCACGGCCGGCAGCAACACACACCACCGAGCAACCCACAGGTAGGTTACTCCCGCCTCGGCCGGAATTAGCCAGAGTAGCATAACTCCCCCACAGAGGAAGGGGAGTGGTCGCTACTTCGTTGCCCAGGATGCACCACGAGGAGGATCCGACCCATTGGGGTCCTTAAGATGTTAGTAGGACCCCGCATCCCACCAGAAATAAAGATGTATTATAGAACATCTTAGATCTCGCTATTTGATAAAACAAGCATGATGTGTATTTGACCGCTGCCTGATTAGGCATAATATTTCTTAATGTTTATTTGGTGATATTTTAGATTTATGACGGAATGTCAAATCTTTTTTGCATTATTTTTAGATGTTTAACGAACATCCTATAAATTACTAGAAAGTTTAGAAACACCTTCTTGCAATTAGCCGAGGAAGATGAATCCTACTCTCCATCTCTGTGTGCTACTTAGACTATGTCATTTGAAAGTTGTACCTGTGTGCAATGTCGCCCTTAGATCGCCACGAGTCCTGCGCCCCATTATTACGAGACTTTCACTAAGGAAATGTAATTTTCTAGAAAACGGTAGCGTGAAGACCTTTGCAGTGTCTGTTTTTACTCGTCCGTGAGCCGCCGCAGGCTTTATTGCAGTATAATGTGCCTTAACTAGCCTATGACAAAATAATCCAATTGACTTTATATTGCACGCTTATTTCTCTTGACCTATAAAAAGTCGAACATTCCTTTACCTGGATCTATCGCATCCCACAATCTTCATGCATGCCTGTATATCAATTTGCATAATAAACGGGTTAGTAATTGATCATCTGATATCCCACATTCCACACCCTAGTCTGTCCTTCACCTTTTGCCAAAGGAAAGGAACACGAACCCTGGCATCTCAAACAATAGACTAAATTGCCTGTCTACTAGCAAAACTCTCCGCGATGCAGTGCTCACGTTGTGACATTGCTTTTTGTGATTTCTTATCTTGGGACCCTGCCCTCGTGAGAAATTGTTCACGGACTAGTTTCATGTCAATTTCGCCACTCATTGCATTGTCAAAGGTTATCATGCACCTGAATGGTGGATCTCTTTTGCTATGAAGCTTTGTAAGCTTCGGGTTTATCGTTCGTACGGTAGGATCATGAGTTTGTTAATGCCGGCATTTTGTACTTTGAAATATGTCGCTGCCACGTCTTTATTCCTTGTATCTCTACTAACCACCATTGTGGGTTGAACCCAATCCCGAATTAATACATTATTCCGAAAGCAAATCTATCTGTCTGTCACGCGATCGCGCCTGTACCACTAAACCTAGAACTTGGAAAGAAAATAGACTACATTTTATTTCGGCAACTAGTCATGCGGGAAAATCTCAACACAAAAGAACAGCCGCGGGCATTAGCGAGTACCCTGAATGCAGCAAATCATATTTGACCCACTTCCAGATCTTTTGTTGCACACGTAACATATGCAAATTGGACAAAAATGTACTTATTGGTGTTATTTAACTGGACTGATGTCGAAACCAGAAAGTGGCCATGTTGACTCTGGGTACGTGGATTAGTTATAATCGGGAAAATTTGTATTTAAAAATGACATTACGAAAAATTTACAAAACCGAGTCTGAGAGAAAAGAACTTGGCAATAAAATTCACTGCTACTGGTTTTTTTTTACATTTTTTACTAAAAAAAATAGATGATAGCTAAAGAACTTTTGTGCTGTTTAAAAGGTATCACTGCTGCTCGTTTCTAACTGCCATTTAATTTTCATTTTTTATCAAAACTTTATTTAATAAAAATGATGATGACTAGGAAACTAATGTGCTGTTTAAAAGGTATCCCAGTAGAGTCGTGATGATAAACATTCTCGCTCTGAAAGTTTTTGTTGTATTTCTTCTAAATATACTTATCTGTTTCTTCAACGAAAGTATTTATCCTGAGTGACGACGTCTCACAATATCGTGACCAATCGTGACATCCATTATTGACGCATCCTTCGTTTGACAATAAATTCATTTTTCAAATGACGTTCAGACGACTTTGACATCCGTTTCATTTTTATGTATTGTTGTCTCGGTAATGTGTTGCAAATGAATTTAAATAGGCAAGTAGTACCTACTACTAATATAATAATTATTATCATTGGCACTGCCGAAACTATCGAATTTCATAATTTAAATTTATGAAAAGATTGAGGCGACGCAATCAGACTAAAACGAAATGACATAATCTTATGTAGAGATTGGGGTCGCATGATTTGATTATTTATTCCTTTTCAACAATATAAGTTTTTTTTTTATATATTTAACGAGCTCATTTGAATGTACAGTCGTTGTCCAACATAGTTCATCTTCCAGTCACAGAGATACAAAGCACACAATAGACTGTGAAGTCAACGAAAGCTGCAGTAGGCTGGTCTCGACGTGAATAAGTCGTGATCCGTTTATAATGACCTCGATGACAGTTTGTTATTATATAAATTGTTCAGGGATTAAGTAAATCGAGGACCGAAAGCTTGACACGAACGAACGTATAAGCGTCAGTACACACAGGCTTAATAAGATTGTCTAAGATAATTTATTATAGCTCATATCGGTATCTAACATTTGGACCGGAAACATCATTTGGAAAATGATATCTTAGCGTTTAAATAACCACACGAGGGTCACATCGAAACGCATGAAATGAAAAATGGAATTGCTTATTTCTTACAAACGAAAATGATTTAAGTATCGTAGTAAAGCTAAACTAGAACAAGAGCATAAAAAATTCGAAAATACGCTGGGGAAAACTTCTCAACGTGTGTAATGCGGTTGCGGGGTATGCTATCATGACAATTCTGGACCTGTACTGTTGAGAATGCAATGTCCGATAATAATCCCTGGCATACTGTTTCACGCTAGCTATAGTCTGAACCCTCGCTAATGATAATCAAAATGCATTTACAGTGTGACCAACTCTTAACAATCAAAATTATATCATTATCAAAGTATAATTTATGCAAATCTTAATCTGCCTTTTGTAAAACATCAACAGTATTTCAATCTAATATTATCAGCTTTCTTTTAACAACTTTCATTTTTAACAGTAAATCTTCTGAATGATTTAGTTACCCGAGGGCGTGGGACGTAACTGCCGTAACTATTGAGTAACCTATTATAAATTTATCTATACTCATAAATAATAAATTTGCAAGCCCCAATATTTGTTTGTTATAAGATGAAACATTGGGCAAAATCTTTAATTAATGTCTATTAAGTTTGCATAATCGATATTGATACGATCGATACTATATTAAACCAACATGATACATTCACTATAATGGTTTTTGCACAGATTAGTAATATAATACCTTATCTTGTATGCGATAGCAAAACTAGATAGACTAGGCTGGGTATTAATCTATACATGTTTAATTAAATCAATACAAAGCCTGAATTATCGATACTGGAGACCCGTTAGCTGTCAAAATTCAAGTAATTCACTAGAAAAAGTTCGTTATGCACTTCTGCGTAAATTTTCTTTTACATTGGTTAGGGCAATTATCCGAAAGATATACATCGCAGCGAAAGTGTTTATCGCTTAGAAGGATTAATTAGTTTCATACTTGACTCCAGAATTATTTAAAACCCCAACTGTTGAAATGTGGGCACGGGCAACCAATAATGGCACTTCTATTGCGGGACATTATATTGAACTATTTGATATGACACAGCGTCATCTCTCATAGCATATATTGCGTAATGGTACCTGTTCTTGCCTTTTTATGCCTGATAGGGATAGCATGCAATCTGCATTGTATTATGTTCTTTATTTAGATAAGTCTAGGTAGCCACAGTATCATATTTGATTTAGTAATCAATAAGGAATGCAATCGTCATGTATCAGTTATCGTCAGCAAAATATATCGAAATGAAAAGGAATACTTAGATTATTGCCTACCTAGGTAATATGATTCCTAGTGCATTACCCTGATTACATACCACATTATAAACGGGATCCCCTCAAATAGAATTCAGGCGATGAGCAAATACAAAATTAAAACTAAAACTTTCTCATCTCAACCAAATTTAGAACCCTGGTAATCTACAAATAAAACTTTTACCTCTCAGTTAGATTACTCTTTCACTGTCTGTGCTGTGCACCAACACCAACCTGCTACCCAATGGACAAAGTATTGATGCAGAAATCCTTGCAGGGTTAGGAGGCAACCCATAACTGCTCTTAGCAGCCAATAAAAGCGACCAGACTAAATCCAGATAGGGTGTGTAATCAACTGGGAACAAATAAGGGGATGAACAGGATCCAACTAGAATAGAAAGAATGTAAAGAAGACCAGGCCCGCTAGTCTTTTTTTTTATTTCGTGTGAAACCCCGCAGATTTTATGCCGAACTCGAACCTAATAAAACAACACCACCTTTACCAATCCCGCGACAAACAAACAAACAAACGCTACGAGTAACGCTTCTGAAGAATGTCCCAGGATCCCCGGCAGACATGGGCTACTACTGCCACCTCACTTAAGGATTCGGGGTCTAAAATTATAGATACCTGTAAATTCTAAATCAACTGAAAATCCATTCAGTCAATAAAATTCGCCACTAACCAGCTTGAAAATACTCGATTTAGTTTCCGTAACATTTAGACAAGCGACGAGTGTTGAGTGAGGACCACCTTTGCACCGCAGCGGGGCGTCATCAACAAACCTGGTGAAATCAATAACGTAATGAGATAATTGCGCAACAAAACGCAGCATTCATCGACTGTCGATCATTACGAGGTACGAAAACAATATCATCTTGATGAATGGAAATTTTATTAGGTACTAATTCGACATACCTAAATACATAATAATTATACTGATATTTACTTAGTGTGATTAAATAACGTTATTTAACACCTCTGACCTCCATAACCTGTACAAGTACGCTGGACTAAATATTTTGTAAGTAATGAGACTTGCTTTTGGTAAGAGCCATGTGCTATTGTGATTTGTATAATCGCATCTATGACCACCTCGAATCCAGAGTTTCGTCTTACTCTATACCAAAATCATGTATCTCCTAAAAATTTCTTGTTCAAAGCAAACTAATTTCGGCACTGTTCGTAAATATTCTTTGTACGTTTTCAGACTTCTCAAAGCTTTTTTCTTGAGCAATAGACTTCAGAATGTCGTCTTTTATCTGTCGCATGGCATCGATATTCATTGCACCAATAACTAAACTGTTGCATCTGAACATGTAGATAAAGAAAGTAAGAAAATATGTGACGAAGTTAAGTACATTCTATGAATGAATGAATGAAATGCTTTATTACATTCAATTTTTTTATTACAATCATTCATTAAGTACATTCTAGACAACGTAATTCACTATATATATATATATATGACGTATGTATGCCATTCTTTAGTATTTCTTATTTCTTAAATCATCAATTTGACAAGGGGATCAGACTCTTCTTCCACCCCACACGATATTTACTATTATTACATTATATGTAATTTTATTATTTTTAATTACTATTTACTAATGAATTTGAATGTTGAAGGATGATGAACTACAGGAATGTGAAAGGAAAAGAAGAATTAAACACGACGAGTAATAGGGAGAAATTGAAGAAGTAGACATTTTGCGCGCACCCCAAATAAATTAGGACAAAGGCAGGAGAAAGATGTTATATACCTTGAATAATATTACTTTTTCCTTCAACATAAAATGGCTATGAACAATCACCTCTTAGGTAGATGTTTCACAGTCTCTACTTCAAAATTGACACTTAACATGTACTTAAGCCACATAATAGACAGGTTTGAAAGATGGCAAGGCTAGACAGCTTTATGCTTGTAAGAAATTGTTAAGGGTACATTCATTGTACATTATATGATAGCACATTTAGCTATTAGACATTATTGTTAAATAAAACGAAGACAATACATCCAAGGTTGCAACAAGAAAATATAGAAAATATTAATAGCAATACAAATTACAAAGTTGTGTCTTACAATGTCATGTTGCAACATAAAGTTATGATTGTAAAGCTTTCATACACGTGTAATTTAATCATACTGTCGTATTATATCAATGTACGTCTTCAATATATCTTGATCTATTCACCTTGACTCCCAAGGTACGATGGCATTGGAGTACCTTCATGTCGATTTGCAAAAGAGAGACTTAATTGGACATTAAATTATTAAGTGTGACTTAATCACGATATTAACGGAATTATACATCATTGAGCTTCATACAAAACATTGTTGAGAAATTGTAAATTATTTTGAACTTTAATATATGCATGTATATTGATTATGTCTCGCTTTATTTCTAATTATATTGTATTATTATGGATTTGAAACGAACAGAAATTTAATTTAACCAGTTTTTGGGTGAAGGATATTCACTTACTTAAGTATAATTTATGTAGGTATCTATTATGAATTAATTATTAAAATCAAAAGTAGCCTTTAAAACTCAAAGATAATATTTTCTAAACAGTAAAAGATTTTGTAAATCGCGGTATATATACACGATAAATTACGCCTAATGTGCAAACTCGCAAACTTTACTCTATAGCCACACTTGAGTTATTTCTGTTCCTGGTTTTATGGAAAAGGTATTTAAGTTTTAGATAAAATTTCTGTAATTTACAAACAAGCTTTATACTTAGTCCCAATACTTTTTCCATAACACCGGGTACAGTTATCTGTGGTCAAAAATTCCGTGACGTCTATTACTTTCACAAACCCTCATTAATAATCGTTAAATAACATTTATGTCAAATAATATTTCTAACCACATTCAAAGTACAATGGGTAATAAACTAAATATCTCCGCCCTAAGCAGTAAAGTCCTTTCTTTGAAACGTCTTTAGTCCTAAACTTCAAATATTCAAATATACAGTATTTAATCGATGTCGTAAACAACAGTTTGTAACTTGAACGGAAGTCGAAACAGTCGGACAAACAAAATAAAAATTATATCGAGTTTTTTTTGACACTTAAACGTCAGATACACGTTGGATGGCGGGAACACGGGTTGATACGTATCAGATGGCCAAACTATCCGGGATTTTATCGCAGGATCTTGTACCGCGGCCGAAAGCTACGAGCCGTCCAATGACTCCTGCTATCGGACATCGGGATGTATTTATTCAACGATAGGGTTGTACGTATTTGGGATAAAAATTTTAAGCTGTACAACATGGAAATAAGTTGAAAAGAACTAAAAAATGTTCTTCCAGATCCTTATTTATAACTGTCGTAAATTCAAATCAGTCTGGAACTTCACGCGTGATCTTAGTCTCTGTAATGAACAGAATGCCCCGCTCACATTGTTATGTCATGCGTCCATCCAGATGACATCCCTGTGTAGGGCTGCACTGTATTAAAACAACAGGTGCTAGTTCGTGTTTTTATGGAATGGTCCGGCGTGATCAACCAGGTGGATGGAATTCTGTCTAACTTTATGTTGTGTTGTCAAAACATTCAGTGGATCGTTTGAACACTCGTAGCCGTAGCTGTATTGAATGACAAGTGATCATCAGTAAATGTGATGATAACCGTGCTATACATATTATATTTCAAATTAAACAGCTCGTCAAAAGGCTTATTTGACATCTGCTTCCTTGAGATAATTGTAATTTGTGGTATAATTTTATACAAAAATTTATTCGTTGTCCTGTAGAAAGTACACTGGTAGTTCGAATATAGGTATTTTACATATCTTCTAAATAAATAAAATCGCTATTAGATACATGTGTTCAAATGCCAACTCATTAGAATAAAAAAGTGCCCTGTGTGTACAGAGGGATAACGTTTTACTTTAGAATTGCTGTTGAGGTAGATATGCAATATTTATATTTTTATTTAATTTTGCAATGATTTATTTAATTTTTGTACTATTACGGATTTGTCGTGTTTCTTACTTATTTTATGTATTTTTACACATTAATGCCCGATATCTTAAGTTTGTATGTAGAAAACAATAACTCTTCATTTTCCTTTTATAGATTAAGCAGCTTAATGCCATTTCTCAAACTAGTATTTCTCTCAAAAAGTTCTTATAAAATCGTTTTAGTCGCCTAACAAGCTACTTTCACTATCACTGACTTAAAGAAAGCGTAATATTTTTTAATTATGTATCAATAAATTAAGTTTTTAAAATACTCCACTAATAATCCACTCCAAAGAACAGCCGTGTTGACATTTTAATGTCCATTTTGAGTTGTGTTGGCCTTTCTTCGCAGGCCATTAAAATACATTAATTTAATTCAGCGTTACTTTGGTCGCCATTAATTTATTAAGAATTGATATAATTTCCACTCATTAGTTTTTCGCGTATGTCTAGAAACTAAATACAGACCGAAAAGTTGACTACGTTAGCTTAGTCAACTTTTAGGTTTTTTTTAGTGACTAGCCGACTAGCGTAATTATAGTTCTAAGTTACGGATCAAAAAGTCCCGGAGCTTCGAACTCAAGGCAGTAGTAGGTCACGTGTGCTTTTGAGTCGGTAAGCGACCGGCATTACATCCATGACGAATTTTTCACACGTAAAAAAAACCGATCAAAAAGTACGAATATCATCTCGACGTGTCAGTGTCTTGTTCAGCAGGTGAGATTGACTTGTGCCCCTAAAATCTTGGCCGGGTTCCAATATTAATATTTACAAGTGTTGTAAATCATAATACTCCACAGAAATAATACTAATATTACGCTTTCATATGGTAACAAAAGTTTTTAAAATAAATTGTTTTGAACAACATTCCAACACCTTGTAATGAACGGATGTCGGGAATCGATAGGAAAATTGTGGGGATATTTTATAATTCAATCGTTACCTACCATCATACGAATTTCATCTGAAGTAACCATTGTTAAGGTTCAATTTTAAATGATATTCATAATACTTTATTGCACATAGAAGAAACTGTATGGTAGTATGATGGTTTAAAAGTAGCCTTTACAGGCGTTGAAATAGGAACTGCATTTTCATTTTCAGAGAGACTAGTTATAAATGTAGGCAATATAAGCCGGCGCCAGTCGATTTGAGCGTGTGCTTGATAAAATCGCAGCTCTAGGCGTTCGGTACTATATTTAAAATTTTACTAATTTGTTCATTGCACTAGGTTAGTGCTCGTAAATACTGCCGTCAGTATTTTATGAACGCAGTGTTCGTGCATTAATACTCTTGATAACAGCTCCAAATTTCAAAAGATATATTACGTCAACAATATTTGGCGACTAACTCAAGTAAGTATACTCAAAGTATGCCTCAAGTCAGCCAAAATTCAAATGACAACAGACACAAACACTTCCGACACGAATAAAATTCGTCAATATAGCAGGAAGTCATCTATTATATTTTACTTGATAAATATTAATAATATGAGTATGCACTCAAAATGGCTTCTTCATTAAACATGTTTGATGGATCACGCACATTCAATTAGCTATTTCAATTTTATGATGTCTTGGTAGTTAATTCAATAAATAAATTATGTCCACACATACACAGTGGCGAAAATCTTCGCCAGAACTGAGTATTTCAAAAGATGGTCTCTATCGAACGACCTTCCCGCAAACGTCTTTCCCTCATCTTACAATCCCGGGTTCTTGCCCTAATCGCTAGATGCGCCACGGCTTTCCATCAGGCTGGCGTAATCAATTTGGCAAGATTAATATTAAAAATCTATGCTTCATGCATACCTACTTTCGTATGTTGAACACTATTGTGTGAGTGCCTGTCATATCTTAGTCATTATCCAAAGGTGGGAAAAGCACTCAAAATTCGTCAATATAGCAGGAAGTCATCTATTATATTTTACTTGATAAATATTAATAATACGAGTATGCACTCAAAATGGCTTTTTCAGTAAACATGTTTGATGGATCATGCACATTCAATTAGCTATTTCAATTTTATGATGTCTTGGTAGTTAATTCAATAAATAAATTATGTCCACTCATACACAGTGGCGAGAATCTTCGCCAGAACTGAGTATTTCAAAAGATGGTCTCTATCGAACGACCTTCCCGCAAACGTGTTTCCCTCATCTTACAATCCCGGGTTCTTGTCCTAATCGCTAGATGCGCCACGGCTTTCCATCAGGCTGGCGTAATCAATTCAGCAAGATTAATATTTAAAAAATCTATGCTTCATGCATACCTACTTTCGTATGTTGACCACTTTATGGGAACCTGAAACAATATTGTTTTTTATTTTAACTTTGCATACTTACTTGAGCATATCTCCATCAACGTTGTGTCAGTAGACTTAAGTAAGTACCATAGTTGTAAGCCCAAGCCTCAAGGCGAAACCAGAGTGCCGTTCCATGTACTGCAAGTGAGTAATCAGCCCTTTGTTTGATCTCTACACAAGCATGGGCCAACAAAATTGAAACATATCCAGTGTGTACTCAACGGCAGGTTTGTGCTGAGCAAATTTTCTGAAGCGCTGACCTCCATTTTTCACTGAAGGCATTTTGATTTAAGAGTTTATAAACTTCCTGGTTGTACGGTAATTGTGTATTTTAGCTGTAATCGCGAATTGGAGCTTTTGGAAGGAGTGAAAGACTTACACCACACGCCCACACAAGGTGAAACCGTTGCAGTGATCAAAATTAAGATTGTAAAACGAAAACATCGAACATTTAATACAACATTTTCGGTAAACATTTATTATTTAAAAAACATACATACGAAATGAGAACATGTTCCATAACCCGGGCCTTAAACTTAACTATTTGTGCCTGTGTTGTCCAAATTTGTTTAAACTGTTACTTATCCTCGGGAAGTGCTCGTGGCCCCGCGGACTCTGTGTTCTGTAAACGATCACGCAGTAAGCAATTTTCACTATGGCCGGTCCATGGATGGGTGACCATCCATATGATCACTTTGTGACATTTATTTGAGCGTTTTCGTGCTTCGGAAGGCACGTTAAACCGTTGGTCCCGGTTGCCAGTAAAATGACAGTCGTTAAGCTAAGTTGAAGGCTTTATTTTCAACAGCAGGCAGTCACAACCTGCGCCTGTCCATTTAAACACAGCAATACGGCTCACCACCTATTACGTGGGGCAAATTATACAAAGGTGAAATGTGGGCATATAATATGAAAAGGTGTGACCATATGTATGTATGTATGTATGTATGTATGTTACTTATCCTAGGTATTTTAATGCCAGGATTTTCTATACCTACATTGAAAATTTTGTGTCGAAAATAAAGCATACCATATCAATAGATTTCGCTTACTTATATAATACTAGCTGACCCGCGCAGCTTCGTTTGCGTGATAAATGAAGAACCGCCCGACCGATTTTGTGCAAACTTCACATAAACCATCTACTAAATAGTTCGAACAAAGCCTAAACATTTGGTTTAGATAGGTGAGCCCGTTCTTTAGTTATAAAATTACAACGAAAAGTGGCATTGATTTTTATATATACCTATAGATAATTATGTGAAGACGTTCTACTGTAATAAGGTAAAATCCCCAAAAGTGGTCGGCATGCATTCATGTGACTAACAAAAAAAAAAGATAATGAATGTAACTTAAAGAAAACCGGCCATGTGCGAGTCGGACTCGCCCATGAAGGGTTCCGTAGCAGCAAGTAACATATATAAAAGTTCTTGTAGTTCGTTTACGTTAACTTTGATTGCTGTTTTAACACGTTCGCTGTGGTAGTGATTTTTCTAGGCGAAAAATTTTTTTTTATACTACTTAGGTGGCAGACAAGCTTACGGCCCACCGGAAGGTTGGTAACCGTAGCCTATAGACGTTTGCAACACCAGAAGCGCTACACACGCGCTGCCGACCCTGGCGCAGGTTGTGACGACCCACAGTTGAAATTGTGGTTTATGTCATATTAAAAAAAACTACCTACTAGATTTCGTTCAAATCAATTTTAGTTGGAAGTTTGTAGGGCAATGTACATCAAATATATTTTTTTTATTTATCATTCTCTTATTATTCTCTTCTTTAGAAGTTAGTGTCTCTTGCTCAAACTGTTCACTTACGAAAAAAATAATGTTAGAAACCTCTATAGCATTTTTAAAGACCTATCTACGTATCGGTTTGATAACAAAAAAAATTGAGTTTCAGTTCTGAGTATGGGGATCCCCAAAGTTTACTGTCTTTTTTCTAGTTTAATGTAAAAATCTTAATGCGGTTCACAGAAAACATCTACTTACCAAGTTTCAATAGCATAGGCCAAAGTGACTGTGATATACTGACGGACAGACAGACAGACATGATGAATCTATAAGGGTTCCGTCTTTTGCCATTTGGCTCACCATTTGGGAATCCTAATAACTTCGGTGTAAAATTAAAAACTACACCTGATTTATCTCGGCTTTTATTTAAACAAATATAATTATTATGTATTGTAACTATTTAGCTTGAATTGAACAATTGTTGTTGGAGCAACTGACATTGTCCTCAGGCTTTGCTTGAACTCATTATTACATCCCATAACTCTTCATGTCTCGTCTGGTTCGAATCCGGTTTATATTGTTCAATACTTTTCACTGTTTATAGACGATTTATAGTTTCCTACATCAAAAGAGCGGTTAAACGTACTAGCACATACTTTAGCACCATTTTCACAATGTTGACTCCATTACACTACGTATTTTCAATATCATCTAGTTCACTAACTCTTCCTATAGAAATTCTAAGAACTTCTCCTATTTCTGTTTAAGTGGTGTCATAAAAAAGGAATCTTATACTTTAATATTGTAATAAATACTTTAGATTCGAGTTTAGATGAATGGGTTCGGTTTATAATGCTGTATTAGACGTCGTTATTGCAATTAACGTATCGGTTTTCATTGTTATACGGCGATGGTGATATAGATACAGCTTACTTAGATTTCAATGACTTTAAAAAGCAAGATTTGTGATCCCTTTGGCTAGACCTTTCTTTTATTACCTTCATAAAATTTCTTATTAACAGGTTCATTGCCATTATCCAAACCAAATATGTCACCTGCATTCCAACTTTTTTTTTGTGTTAAATGTGTGTGTTTATGTGTTTGTAAAGTGCTTTTATATATTTTAGATTATATTTTGCCCCCCATCCCTTGTAACAGGTAATACCCGCGCGGAGTCGCTGGCACTGGACATCATATTTCTACTATGTAGAGCCGCACAACTCCCACTCGTATTTATAACAACTTGACAAATTCTGCCCTGGCACCAATTTCCCTTCTATTACAAATTAAGGTTCTTTATTCGGAGATTGAAGAGACACGTCACAGGAGCCTTGATGTGAGATCCACTGTCAGATTTCTTCCTGTCTGTAAAAGTAGCTCGAACTTTCTTGCTCTCTATGTAGTAGTCGTCTGTTTCAATTTCTGATAATGCTGAAAAAGCTCACAATGCTGGTTTTGATACTGGTAATTTCCGCTTAAAAAATCATTCCACCACTTAGATTTCTTGCTCCTACGCAGATCCATTACCAAATTAAAACATCGATAAAGTACAAAGTCACTTAGAAATGCAACAAAGGTAAGTGTCCATTACACACAAGAACCGTTACTTTGTTTGTACTTTGAAATCAAAATACTATCCATCATCACGAGCCATATTAATCTTCCATAGATGCAAAAGATTTACCGCAACTAACGGCTTCGAATGCATTACGTCAACAAAACGAACATGTATGTATTATGAATATCACTTTCATATCAGTCAGTCACAGTCATAACTCCGCTGTCAGATGTACACAGTAGCGGATCAACGTCATTAGGTAGTCCGTGACTTGATTTACGCATATATGCTTTACAAATTAGCCGTTTAATGTTATCTTCAAAGTTGCTTCGAGCGATTTGCTCTTTTGTGTGTGTATAATATACTTTACTAGAAGGAGTAGTTCGATCATTGTAGTGCACTGTAGTGTGTGTAGACATTTTTTGTCTCTAGTAAAAAGTTAGGCAGCTGCTTTTAACGCGACAACTTATGAAAAGTTTGTAAAAAACTTTTTAATAAAAACTCTTGGAGAGTAGGTAACTAAGGTGATAAACTACTCAAAGTTCTCCTCTTTTTACCCCCAAAATCCGCATCTGCAGCCTACAGAGGAGAACAGGCATACATATAAAAAAAAATTGCCGAGCAAGCATTGGAGACTCGCTCTCTACATTCGCTCGTTCAATAATCGTGTCTTGATTCAAAATATGTATCCGATAAACTCTTTTGAAATATGCAATTGGGCGATGACTGTTAATGTCATCGACAGGCAGACTAACAATAAATAAAATACAAATTTAATAAAAATTCAATTCCATCCGTACCTACATGAGTGTGTCGTAACATTATGTCGAAGGTATATCCAGTTGTTCTGACTCTTCAAAATTTATTTCACTTTCTCCGATGAGCCCGATAGGTCCCCAACCACGACTTCTCATTCGTCAACTGGCGGACAGGTGCTTCATTGATTATCAGCATTAGACTCCATTAAGTCTTTAACTCGATATATTCGCGTGACCAGTTTCATTTCGTAGTTACTCTACTCGTCTCGCCACTTTTTACTGATTAAGTAACACGTGTAATGTTTATACTGCTTTTGTTAGTATCAATTCTATGAATAGTTTAAAAAGAACGGAAGCCAATTAATTTGTATTTCCTGTTGATAGATATTATTAACGTAGGCATTATTTTAGTAGCTGAAAGAGTTTGGCTACAAGAAAAGCTGTGGTTGTCTTTTGTTTTTGGGAAATAAAGACAATAACATATTTAACATTCGATCAGTAAAATCTGATAACCCGGGAGCATTTTAAAAATCTGACAATATTACATGGCAAATATTACCCAGTTCTGTTGATGAAATTTGACAAATTAATAAGAATGATTATAGTGTTAAGTTGCACATTAACTTTTGAAACTTCTTACGTTTAAAACGCATTCCTATGCCTTCATTTCTTTTTTTGTCTTTTTTTAATAATTTATGTTACATAATTTGTGTACAGATACGGATATTAAGGAGATTATACTTAAGTCTCAAAATGCTTTGGCTTTTTACATGTGAAACAATTAAGGTATAAAGTTATGTTATCATAAATTTTGTACTTCCTGCTGATGATTTTAATTTAATATAATAACGTTTCAAATCCCAATGCTCCAATGTTTAATGAGATATATTATTAAGTTGAAAGTAACATAGCTAATTAAACAGATACAACAGAAAAACTTAGAAATAGAATCTCGTAGGGATTTGTGCCAAAATCATAACATTCTGGCACAAAATTCTACGTCTGCCTCTGTGGCGCAGTCGGTAGTGATACCGCCTGCGGTGCTGGAGGTCGTGGGTTCAATTCCCACCGGAGACAAATATTTGTGTGACCCATAAATGTTTGTCTCAAGAGACTGGGTGTTTCTATGTATAATATGTATGGATTTAAAACTATATAAGTATTAATATTCGTGGTGTGATACCCATAACACGAGCAGGTTATTCCTAGCTTTCTTTGGGATCAGATAGCGTTGTGTGAAATGTCCGTAAATATTTATTTTTATTATTATTATTTGTGTCACATATTCCTTAATATATTTTAATTCCTTAATATATTTTACCTAGAAACCTTAAATTTAAGAATGATCTACCCTCATTATGTAGACGCCCAGTAAAAAAGAAGTTTTCTTATTTCCACCCCTTAGGAGGTAACGTAATTGGTTAAAGTTTATCGGATAACTTTACGGGCACAGCCAGGGGCATAGTTAGTGAGAATATAATCGGTTTCATTGATAATTTTGGACGAATAGGAGATGCCATGTAAATTGACCGATATATATTCGGTGTCTGAAGAAGAAGAATGTTGAGAAGTTAGGCTCAAATCATTTCGGTCTGAGAAATTCCAAGATTTGATATTAAGTTGCTGACCATCTTGAACCCAAAACAAGTGCCCCACGCTGAAGCATGTACAAAGCTAAGGTCAAGTCCCACAGCATCAGTTGGGTGGAATACGCATAATATATAACTTGCACACAGTACCTATTAATAGACAAAAGGAGAAGACTATGTGAATATAATTTAATTGTTTAAAAAACTGTAGAAAACAAGCTTTTATAAATGCTTGTTAAATCCAAAAATAAATAATGAATCGTTCAAGTTGTCCCTATTTCTGGGATGAAGTGAAAACTGTGTGCTTTCAACTATAATATTTGATTGTAAAAGCGTGAGGCGCTGGAAAATAAAAGACTTTTTTGTAAAAAAATACTAATACCTACCAACTTTCTGGCGGAAGCTGCATGAGATCTTGTCAGGTTAAAGTTAAGGTAACATTTATTAAAGCGTGTTTTTCTAGTGTTTTTTAATCGATTAATGTACACTTGTCATGTTTTTAGGCAACGGGTTATTGGGAGCTCATGATGCTTCCTCCAGGAAGTTAGTATTAGTATTTGTTTGTTGTCAACTTGTCAAGAAAGTCTTTTCTGTTTCAGCGCCTCACGCTTTTACAATCAAATACTATAGTTAAAAGTACACAGTTTTCACTTCATCCCAGAAATAGGGACAACTTGAACGATCAATTATTTATTTTTGGTTTTTACGTGCATTTATAAAAGCGTGTTTTCTGAAGTTTTTTAAACAATTAAATTATTTTAAACTTTTTAGTCCTTGAAAACGAAATATTATTAACATTTTATACATTTATTTCAAGTTCTCTCCATCTTCGTCAGTGCGTCTGTATTGTTTGGTGTTTTAGATGTCAACTTACGTTAGAACAATCTCAACTTTTTAATCTGGCCGAGAATTGGATGCCTATAAGCTGAATTAGGTGCTCTCTGTCGTTTTCGAAATTTACTTTGATGGGCGGTATGTCGGTACCTATAACGGAATGTCCACCCTCATGCCATTCACCCCTCGACACGTCAACAAGTTAATATTAATAGGTTTGTTATACAGTTATGTTATACCTTGAAATCTAATCGTGGTCAAAGTTCACTGGAACACTTTTCTAACAAATTCAAACACAGCTATGATAAGATGTTACATCATGAAGTTCCAGTGCATATCTTATGGCTCCATCATCCGATCAGTCGGTGACAGTACTATATTATTGTATTGTCATCAGAACCACATTCAGCTGCCAAATTTCATGACGTTACGATTCTTAGAAGATGGTTAAATTAGTTACCTTAGATTCCATTACATAGTTTTACAAGTCAATTAAAAAAAAATAAGGTTTGTTATAACTTCCGGCTCCATCATCTGATTGTTTTGACAGTACCATAAGTAGTTTCCAACCCCCTCCTTCAAAATTGGCAGCAATTCACTGGAGCTTTATGATAACAGATATTTGCTTAAGAATGGAAGTAGAAAAGTTTAACTTTAGGATTTTTTTCCATTAAGTTCAGAAATATTGCAATTTACTGAAAAACATTGTATGTTAATACAATACTTAAAAATATAAAAATTTTCACCTACCTATTTGCATTCGGACATACTTAGAACCTTAAATCTCATACTTCAATTAAAGCAGTCTTACATAAACAACATACGGGTACTAAATTTGATTTCCTGCTCTTTATCCTTATACAGTGAGTAGAATAAATCAAAGATCATCTCGTTGGCAAGGCTATCTATCTTTAGATCCAAATCATGTAAATATCAGTTTAATCCTCAGCCATGCATAAATCTCAATGACCGATTCCATGCGAGACAAACACGAGCAATTAGACGAAACTAGTAATCGTTTAATCTAAAGCGAGAGATGAAAGTGGCAGATAGTATATCGGCCGGATCAAGATTCCCGATGCACGGACACCACGACATGTCATATTCTTGTCATTGCGATGCCCCTTCCTATATCGTGAATACCATCGTTTTTTTTTCCTTATTTTATTTCGTCATCATGCTCAATTAAATACGCTTCAAGTAGTTTGATTAGATTAGTATGATGAACATGTTCAGCAAATATTAATAGATCAGTTATAAAGCTATAAAGAACAGGTTATACAGTCGTCTATACCTCGTTGGTATCCACTCGTGTGCTTCATACTATCATATACATCATCGCAATTTTACACTATCCTGTCGGATTATATCTAATAGCTTTCACCCACGTTGTCGTTTGCAGAGTCTTTAAATTCTTTAATTGACGTTAAATATTCTAAGATAGTTGTTATAGTCGCACGATCTAGTTCAACGAAATAGTGATAATGCTTTAATATTCGTTGAAAATTTAATACTTTCTTTGATAAGCTTTATGAAGAGATATCATAATAGGACCGAGCCAGTGAGCTAATAATTTCATCAATTGGTGAATACCATTGATTTAAATGAAGATTATTTTATAGTTTTGTACCATTTCGCTAGCAACATTCCAGATAATGGTCTAATTGACGATCATTCATTTGTTTTAAAGTAATTGTGATATCTAATAGCATAATAAACATCGTAGCGCAATATTCTGCTCCGCTGCATGACAATCCATGATGCACAGATAGTAATCACTACCCTCGCTGCGGCTCAGTTGCTTTGGTAAGCGGAACGTTGGCGCCACTAATGCGATCAAGGGATTCGATTTATTACTCATATCTCTACATCGACCGATACACCTGTAGTCTGTACGTGCCCGTTTTAATGCCACAGCGGAACAACTTAAGGAATACTTTACTGTCCATTGCGTAACGGCTACGCTGAACGATTACTCGCTGCTTGTTATGTACAGCCATTCCTTTATAAACTGTCTACTTTATAAATTGTAACGTATTTATTTATCAGCATGCTCTTGAACTTGATCACGTTATCAGTTGTTATAGATCTATGCAGATCATTTTAAACGCAGCAGTGGCCATAAACTTGTATACATCTGTTTCTGGATTCCGATGCATCATTTTCAAGACCTTGATATTTGCACTTTTGCACTTGTTCCTTTCACTGTATCGCTTGTTGAAACGTCACTCTCTATACTTGTGTAAGACTTTATCTAAAGACAAGACTGATATGTTGCGCTAGCATTCTGACATCACGAGGTGCCAACCTGAGTTGTGGTGAAACTCTCTGGTTATTGACTACCCTGTCCGGTCCGTATTATAGAACATCGGCTGTGCGTGTCAGATGCTGTGCGATGTGACAACCAAACACTTCTACAGTGAAAATAGAAACTCATTAGAGCTATTACAGACATGTTTAACATGAAGTGCAAATGCGGTATGTGTGTGACTTTATCGCTTTAGTATAATCTGATATGCGTTCGAATATTAATGAATATCATTACGTGTCAAGACAATGGGTTCGGATTTGCGATACCTCTGTTTATGGTGCTGTGTAGTTCAACTTGTGAAGTGCCTATATCAATAGTATATTGTTACTGTCTACTACGAAAGATCTATTATGTTTTCTCTTAAGAAATATGAGTAAGCAAATATGATTATGAAATGGCGAATAGTAGCTAAACGTGTTACATATACGATGAAACATAACGGAATTTAGGTTCAAAGGCAATTAATGTATTCATCAGTTATAACTAATGTGTGTGGTAGGTATTGAGTGTTCTATAGTACCCTTCAGGCAACTCTCATTTTCAGTCCTAACTTTCAGAATAAGGTGTAGTTAAAAGAGAAAAACAATTTTAAGCTTCAAATAACATTTTATTTATGAGAAATATAACTGTTTCCTTAACGTAGTCCTTATCGAGTATTCACAATGTTTGTTGTTCAAGCTAAAATTCTAGTGCGAGGTGCATGACCTAGACGAGACATATTTACAAGTAACTGGGACGTTACACAGATCATATTGATTGTTTTAAGTACGTTCTCATACGTTTACAGCTAATATTAAAATTAAAAAACTTGACATCTATATTTACAAATAAAAAATATCTGGTAAATACCAGGTTTTGCCTTACAAGTACAATTATATACAACCAGTCTTAGGAATCTATGAGTATAACTTAAAATTAATTATGAATAATTTAAATGCTGAGTGATGGTCGTTTCTTTCTGACACTCTTACTATTTTTGCCGAATATGGTGCCGATTACCTGCAAAAAAGAAATAAATTACTATCTAGCTTAGGTAGAAATGAATAATTTCAACAATTATACAGTTGCAGGGTATTTTGAGGGAACGTTTGCTTAATCTTAGTGGTCACACACACATTCAAGCTCCGTACAATCATAACGTGTTTTTAGTGTAGGTGACAGAATTGAAAACGAATCATCTGTATGGAGTTTCAGCCCTGTGATTGTACCTACCTTTGAGACAGAGTATGCAGCAAGTTTGCGTCTAGGCGCGGGTAATAAAAGTGCAAGAGCTCGCGCTTCTCGTAACAACGCATGGAACGCGAGAGCTGCGCCCGCGCATGACTCCGCTGCTGACACCTCGTAGAACTGACACCCGAATCTCAACGACAGCTCCTGCCCCTCTTCAGCATGGACCTCCCTGTTGAAAAGTTATTGGTTCATTATAGCTACATACAATGTTTAAAAATGTGATTTAAATTGTTTAAAAACTGCTTTGTGGTAACGTTGGGCAAATGAATTTATTAACATCAGATTTTTTTTTGGAATAAGGTGGCAGAAAAGTATCCGGACAGCTTGTCAACGTGACCACCGTACCCTACAAACGTTGCAACTCCAGAGAGGTATTGACAACACCCTAAAGTATAACTACCTGCATCATATAACTTATAATTGATCGCAACAGACATCCTCAAAAAAGACGGAGAAAACTACTCAATGAAACTTGTAAAATACTGGACGAGACGCTAATTTATGTCGTTAGGTCATTTTTATCAATTCGCAATGTGAAGTAGGTATGTTACAATGATTTACATCAATCAAAGAGTTACTACATAACAGGATTGTCCGGCATCTAAAGACCTGTTTTTCAATAATATTTTTATTACCTGGCGTGTTCGAGGTCACGCTTATTTCCTAAGAGGGTGACGGCAGCACAACCAGGCAAACGGGTACGCTCCAGCAATGACAGTAGTTCTGCAGCCGCAAGAAACGATCGCCTTTCGCAAACTGAGTAGACTACAGCAAATGCGTCTCCCCATCGCACGTGCTCTGCTAGGCAACCACGAATCTAAACAACAAAATCACAACAGTATTAGGCTGGATGTAAAATGTTCGACAAAATATTTGAAACGACATGGCGTAAACGAACACTCCTACCGACTAAAATCCACACGTTTCCAACCTAATACCTACGATTGGGAGCCCCGGGTAAGCTCTCGGAAGGATGTCCCCAGGACTCCCAACTGACCTACGGTTAACACTGCGGCCTCACCTAGGGGGGGTTTCGCGTGCTATGCCGCGTCTTTAGGGGGTTGTTCGGGTGTTATCCTGCTTCTTGGAGAGGCGTGCGTGAATTCCCCACGTCACGCTGTCGTCTAGGGCCTGCTTCTGTAAGGACGGTGAGCAGTCTAATCACCGTCCTCAGGTCCCGGTCATGGTGGTCGATAGTCTTGGGCGAGACCCTAGTGCTTACGTCATTGCTCAAATAAGGTAAGCTTAAAGAATATCCTACGCCGATATTTAGTTCCTCAGACGTCCCTGTAGTATCTATTCTATACCTCGTATACACTATAGCATGCATTTAGATTTTACAGATTGCACGCCACAATATATTTTTTCGAACCAATTTTACCAATCAATATACCTAGTGTTCCATTCCTAAGATATTTAATAAAAAGCAGAACTGTTCTTGACCTGTGTCAGTCAAGGTTACGAAATGACCTTTGCCACCAAAAGAACAATATAAATATTTACTTACAATCTGCAGAAGCAGAAGTAGAACAGTACCTACATAAATATGATTTTAACGGATTAACCGAAAATACTACCGGGGTAGTTAGGTTTTGGGCGGAATACATTTAACATCTATCTCACTATGCTAATAGGTTAATCCAATTTCAAAATTTCTATTTACGTACATACGTGTATGTAGGTACATGTAGAGTTACTACAAATGCACTTAATTATTTACAATACGAAGTATTTCCTTGAACATGAACCCTTCTATTTGTTGTACAACAATTATCTGAATTCAAGTCGAGAATCTCGAACTAGCTAAATTGTAAATAAAGTCAGTGAACTTCAGTATAATGAAGTCGCCACAACTGGTACTCGGAATCTCGTATCGGGGCCAGACGCTACACCGAATAAGATCGCCGGTTGCGCAATATGAACATCAAATCTGTTTTGTTCTTTGAGTTCCGTTATCGATGCATTTAATAAACCATCATCGTTGTTTAGACAAAAACAAAACGTGTTTTAGATTTATGGTGTGCCGGCAAAACAATAATGAAAACATAATAATTACGTAACACAACTCTCCGGTGTATTTTACCGCGCGTTGGTTCCGACGTAGCATTTCGCCCGAAGGTACACCCAATGCAACAGCGCTAACGATCGTATCTGATATGCCGATAGAAGGCACATAAACTTCATCTAATTAAATTGTACTGCGGTCATCAGCCGCTACTAATACAGCTCGGTGCAGATTAACAATCTCCATTGTTTAAACGTAAATTAACTTTAGCTATATATTTCTTTAAGCTTGCTATTCGATCTTAAAGTGTAAATCTTATCAAACCTTTTGTTCACAGTGAGCAATATCTTAACGCTAAAAGCAATACTGTATCCAAGTGATTACTTACCGCGCAATTAGATGTATCTAGTATTTCAACTTCTGAAACGGCACCGTCGAAAGCCACTCTGTGTTGATAAAGAAAATCTGCAACAAAGGAGCAAGATATTTTATTCGTATATCTGGTTTTATCATAAACTTAAAGTTCCAGCTGCATTCCAAGTATGACCCCGCGGGGTCCGGGGCTGGCGTGGTTTTATTTTTTACATTTGACACATTTTTCGCATTATTGAGAGCACCCGTAGTCGGACTTTCCAATGTTTTTATTTTAGTCCTTTACTGATCAATCTGGCTTGGAATTCAATGCTATCCTAGTATGTGTACAAGGATTAGTTATGTATTAGTTTTATCACCTACCAATAAAAGTTAATTCAATAGTTAATATCAGCATTTAATCAGTTTATTGACAAATGCAGTAATACTCGACTGATGCAAAACGTCATATTTAAGGTTGAAAGGAAGTGGACAGTTTAATTTAATGCACTAGTCATAATGCCAAGCTCAATTCACAATTGCCAAGTTTACGCGACTGACGTCATGAGAATGTCAATTCAGTAGTTGGTTGGAAACGATATAAAATCGCTTGCACAATAATAAAAAACAAGTTACCGCGTTTTAGGGACAGTGATGATTAATTATACCAACCTCCTGTAGAGCTATATTCCCCGATGTACCGCTTTGTTAGATAGCGCACGACCACAGCTGCAACAAAAAGAACATCAAATGAATACCAAAGTCATCAGTACAGCCACGTGAAGACACAGTAAATAAAAGAACAATTAAGAGGGCATCACTCCCAACTTTCTAGCAGCGTGTCAAACATTGATTAGTCCTTTCACTCCTGGAATTCTTAATAAAGGGATAGGTACATAAACAGTTATCAACAAGAATGACGCTGCAGGTTTGTGTATAGAAATCGGTTGGAATACGAACTACCGATGCAATGAAGTGTGGAGAATCCTGTAGGTAGGCCATCAAAAGAAACTAATGGAGCCGGAGCTATTCAAGGAATGATTACTTTGCTTCAGTATGCCAGACGATATTATACTAGCATACTGTTATTCCTTCAGATTGAAGTCATTTATGTCATTCAGTCAGGAAATTGAGTTTTAGAGGCTGAGTTCGGCATATTTTAAGTAGATATCATTCACTTTGGAGAACTTCGGTAAATACGGGATTTGTACTTACAGAAGGTCTCCAAAGTAAATAGTTTCTACGTATAGATATATCATGTTAATCCACTTGCAAGTAAAATGTGTTAAAAAATTCATAGAAATTGATGTAAAGTTTTGAAAGACTTCTTTTAATATAAAAAAAATCTTATCTCTATTATTTATTATATATTATGGTTGTTTTCTATCATATTTATTTATCTGCATAATAATGTTTGATCGATAGATATAGTATTATACAATCATACATAATATAATAATAATAAATAATCATACATAAAGGACCTGAAAGCGAGAGCCCTTGCGTCACTGTTTAGATGGCGCAAGGAGGTGCTGGAGCAGGGCCAAAGACCTGCGTCTCGAGAAATCGAGGCCCAGTGGTCCCTGCTCCACCAGGAAACCGTGGAGACATGGAAGGTGCGACTTGAGCAACCAAAGGGGGGATTCGCCACAATCACGGCCGACAGACCGGTCATGGACGAGTGGCTAGAGAGGAGACACGGTACTCTCTCCTACCAGTTGCCACAGATGTACTTATGTACATTTTCATATATATAACAAATAATAATATTAAAGATACAACGATACAACAGTCTTGATAAAGAAGATATAAAAAAAATTAAGTAGATCATAAGATGAGAGTAACTTTTTTACTTTCCGTAATCAAATCAACATTGACTACAAAAATCGTTCACAATATGAGCTATCGATAGTACTATATAAGTCAATCTTGACCCAAACTAGTTACACAAGCCTCCAAATAGCTTTTATGCAACTGCAGTGTTGTCGCATGACAATGGACTTGAAATGCATTCCGTACGCATTCTAGCACAGACATTTAAGGTTAGAATAGGAAATCTATTGCCTTACAATACTGTGCTATTACCAATGAGCTGAGATTCAAATCTACTATTCTAAACGGATATCTGAATGGTAGATATCTTCTTACTTAAGTAACTTACTATAAATATAGTTAGTACTATATTCATAGTTTGATGCAATTAAATATATTGAGGTCTGGCAACCGAAAGTTATTTAAATTCAACAAGTTTTAGTGTAGCTCTTGCAATAAATCCACCTGATGTAAAGATGACACATAAAATAAAACAAAACATATATTCGTGTTCAACGTAAAAAGCAGACTTGGCTCTTTGCGCCTGAGTCACGGTCGTCTACTCAAGTAAGTAAATTGCAAGTCCCTAGACTCTAGAGCAATGAAGAAAATCTTCAAATGGGGTCTGAGAAAATTCTGGCAGGGTCGGCAGTTCGAGTGTAGCATTTCTGGCGGTGCAAACGTCCATAGGCTGCGAGGACCACTTTCCATCAGGTGGGCCGTATATATATCTGCCGCCTTAGTAGTATAAAAAGAAATAGTTCGAATGTAATTTTTTTTAAACGTGAGTTTTTCCTCCTTCAGGGATGCAATGCCGTACTTCTACCGACTAAAACCACACGGTTTCTTGCCATCTAAGGCCAGGAGTCCCGGGTAAGCCCTCGGAAGGTTAACCCCAGGGCAGATCATATAGCATAAGGCGAAACACTACACTTCATTAATAAATTGTCTTCTACGCTTTTCAAATTGTATGGTCGAGGATGAAAAGCCTGAAAACACTATAAATGCAAAACTCACACAATACAATCGATCTCGCTTAGTAGAAGTTTTTGATAATAATATTCTCATTTATCTTAATTATATACTGTAAATCGTCAGTAAAGCAACGCATATACCCAAATGATGACATTTATAATTAAGAAAGAAGATTGATATCTCCGAATTTTGATTGACGACCGGCAGCCAATAAAACATCGTCGTGTCAATAACCCATCATGTTGTAAAATGTTTTCAAGCGTTCGGTTGATACAATATTACAACACGACAATATAGTATCGTAGTTTATGAAACGTGATCGAAATTCCTCACTCTCATTTTTCCTTTCGATTTTTTCCCCATATGCAATGAGTATTAAATGCAATACTTTCTCTGCGATCCGATTACGTACCTACATAATCGTGGTGATAAAGTTTCATCGCTCTACTTTTAAGTTAAATATGCGGATTTCAATTAAAACACAAGTCTTTAGGTACTTAGATTTGATATTATATTGTAGATATATGTACATATAGATGATAGATAATATTTACGTAAAATGTATTTCATTGCTTTCATACACAACACACATCAACAAAAATTTAGGGATGTGAAGATTTTTATCGATATAGCGGCGCGACACCTTATAGAATCAAACAGCTATAAGGTGTGAGAAAGAGAAGAAGGAGTTTAATGGTCCATAATAAATACCTATAAAAACCACGTGGTATACAAAAACCAAGCAATTGTTCAAACTAATGAAGCCATAAAAAATGCCAAGTGGAAAAATACTTTCTTTTATAAAAGTATTACATACTAGCTGTTCCCCGCGGAAGTCGTTATCGCGTAGAAGTCGTTATCGCGTAAAAGTCGTTATCGCGTAAAATCATAAACCTCCTTTTACGCAGTCGGTTAAAAAGTAGCCTATGTCCTTCCCAAGGCCTCGAACTATCCCTATACCAAATTTCATCTCAATCGCTCCAGCCGTTTAGGCGTGAAAGCGTAACAGACAGACACAAAGTTACTTTCGCATTTATGAAATTAGTAGGGATTTAGAATTTAAATTCAAAAAATCTTGCAATCTTGGTAGTAATTATATTACCCTCTCTGATATTAACAACACATCGTTAACGATTTATTCATACTTTGATTAGTTTGTCACGGTCTTAAGTTCCCTTGTTATATGTTCACGTCCGAAAGAAAGTTCAGTCTGTATAAAAGATATTTGTGGAAACTAAATAATTTTATCTTGAGTTCAGTCATTATTGATAATAAAACTTAAGTTTCCATTTGAACATAGTAAAAAGACGTCAGAATTTGCGGTTTAACAGCGTACTAAACAATATCAGTAAGTGCAGTAGTTGTGATCATGCCAATATCTAAAAACAAATAACAAATACCAGTAATGTTGATGCTCATATCACTAGCAGTATCTGATCCATTGACAGTGCATAGGTAAGGTTGCACCAAACAATAATGATTTATTTTTAAACACTACCATCAATCTGTCTTGATGATAATAAATCAAGGGTCGTTATTGAAGATTTTGAGATTGATTAACGAATCCTCTATGGCGATATTCTCATAAAAATACGTCAAATTACAATTATCGAAGCGCATAAGACAAATCACTGTGATCAAACAACATGGCACCACGTGGGTTGATCGATAGAATATTAGAATTACAGGAACAATGGATGCAACTATCGACAGGAATCTCCAGGGTAATTATTTAATAATAGAGAACATCTATCATGATGCGGAACAGATCATCATAGACCCCGTTAGGAAACAACCCACGTGCCTTCAGAGACAATCCACTTAAAAGACGTCTTATATTACCTACGAGAAAATATTTTTATGAGAGGCAAATAAAAACAATTTGTCGAAAACTGTGTCAACTAAGTCATGTGTAAATTAATTTTATGGACACATTACAAGTGAATCTGTCAGGAGCGGCGTTGTAAGACAACTACGCTTCAATATATTTACAAATCTCATTCATCATGTTGGTCGATGTACAGTACTCTGTTCACACATATGTACTTGACTGCTCGAACTGACATACGCGACGATAAAACTCACTTAAAATGGGGTGTCCCAGCTGCAATACGAAATACCTGACATATAAAAATACACAAAGTTCATACTTACAGCATCAATTCATAGCATGAAAAAAAATTGGCGTCTCGCCAAATTAAAGTTCACTGTCCTCTACCACAATCCATTTATGACAGACAAAAAACAAGCCGTCAGATATGGAGCCTTTATTACCCTGAGAAAATCTCGTCTTTCTGTTTCGATTCGACTTAATTTTCTCATAAAAGTTTAAAGTACGTGTAAAATAGTTTATATAAGCACCTACATATTTAAAATGATTTCGATTGTGCATGCAAAACAAGTGTAAGGGCAAATCAGAGATAATGAAGTATAGCTCCGAGTATAATGTCAGTACTTAGAGGATTTAATGGGTAGATAACGTTCCCGAGGCATTAAACAACGTCGACGGTGTATTCGTGATAGACGAGAGCCACTCCTACTGGGGCAATCGTAGACAGAATGCACTTGGAAAACAATTTCGCATGTCGGACGAACTCGCTCCTGTCCGTAATGAATTGCAAACGCATGCGTGTTGGAGTGGTTGCAGCCGGTCCGTCAACCATCAGTCGGCCGACAATTAGGGCGGTGCAATTACAACAAGTCAGCAGCGAGTTGGCTGGTGGGTCAGCGGCGCGATTTCCCGACGGCAGCGACGCCTGGCGCCACAAGGCGACGTTGTGTAACTTTTAAACGTCCGATCAACCCTACGAATAATGTATACTATAGAAATGTAACTTCTATAAAGTTACCGCCAAAATCTTGGAGCAACTTACCCATACTAAAATACAGCAATAAAACACAACACTCACACATTCATAGTTCAACACTTGCCCGCGATTGGTCGCGCCAAGGTCATGGCGGCTCGGCGCCCCACCCGAAGCGGCGAACGTGGACGGTGTTATACAATAATAAGAAAGCTTGTTATTGAATAAGTTGTTTAATCAATAGAAAGTTATCATTTTTCTATTCATTGAACAACATACGCCTACAAATGAAAAACGGTTACGGTTTTTTTTACAATTATGTGCCTCGGAAAAATTAATTAGTTTTTTTAATTTTTATGGCGGTTGGAAATTGGTAAAAACTCCTTTTTAGCAAATTAATGCAAACGAATTATGACAAATTGTTCATTTATGCTTTTAACAACATAACGTCGTAATTGCTTTCTATAGGATGGCTTTCTTTAAGGGGTTTCGTGACGTCATTTCGTTCTTTTATATTGGCTAAACACTTATTTTTTATTAATTGCAAAAACATATATAAAATATCTTACAGTACCTACAAATAGGCACCGCAGATTTTCTTAATCGCTTAACCTTTCCATTATTTAGTGTGTACATGCCATTAGTTTAAAAGTGTATATTACTGTACCGCGCATGTTACTGTACTGACTAGGCATCCAATTACGTTCATTTCTTTCCAAACGAATCGCATTAACCCATTTTTCACGCTGGACTTCATTTGTTGGGAATCCGTGAAATTCAAATTATAATTTAATTTCTATGCATAATATCATCCTACTAATATAATATCGTACTAACAATATTACCTTAGCGCATAACATACTATAAACACTGCAAAAAAATAATTTGATTTTCGAATTGAGTTCATGTTGCATAACACTTTTCAACGTCACCAGTACGTGTTTTTAAAATGAATATTTACTCACCTATGGAGGGTGATTCCAGCGTTTTTCATATCCGTATGGTTTCTACACCACTTCAGAACACACGAAGGCATATTTGAAATATAATTAACGCGAAAAAACCATTAAAATCACTGACAGATTGGTTCCGGTGACACAACCGAACGCAATGCGTGACAGCGCGGACTAAATGTGTCGCGCGGTCCCCATTTTAAGCAACGCCTTCCGCGGTCCCCATTTGGTGGAGCCATTTTTTGAGCCGAATTATGCTTCTATAGTATACATTATTCGTAGGATCAACCATTAACGCGGTTCGTCGAGGTCGTTGGCTTACGCATAACATTATGTGTATCATATGTCAGCATTCATAACCTAATTATATCAAACCTACACTAATAATATAATAGCAGTTAATAATTATTTTCTAGGCTCAGCTAGAGCAATCGGTTTGCTTTTAATGAGTTAATGTAGTGAAAATTTGACTTTCAAGACATCAGTTATGTCCACATCGATCAAATTTTGTTTGGTAAGATCCACATCCTACTTGATTTGGTTCGAAGTTCTTCGCACCATTGAAATCTGAAGATGAAGAAGCTTAATATTTACGTGGGTGAAAAAATTAAGTACCCATATTTTTATTCTATACATACAGCTACACTGCTACAAGCATTATTACAGAAGTACCTAACAGACTTTTTATTACTTAATAAATGTCGTGCATGGCGCGATAAATTTCAGAAATAAGATTTCTATGGTATGAAAACTGCATTTTTATAACTGTGGCAATCCCCGTTTTATTAAAGGCTTATAAGAAATTGAGCAATCCGTTGGGCAAGCCAATAAATGTATACAATGATAAAATATCCAAACCTACTTACTTGCAAATAAATTGAGGTAAGCCGTTACCTATATCCCTACAAAAATGTGTTATGTATATTGATTTTATTTTAAAAGAGGTGATATAGATAAACAGACCCATTCCATGTTTGGATTAGTATAAAATTATTGTCTAGAATAGCCTGAAGATGAAGGATGACACTGAGAGGAAACCAAACTTCTATTTCGTTTGTTCTTCTTTCATTTCATAAAAATTAACGAATTTACATAATTTTTCACTAAGAATGACATAGGCTACTTTAAATCCTGGAAAAAATAATTGCCTTGGAAATAAACATTTAAATGGAAAATATCAAGGGTATCCGTATAATGAAATATAAAGAACCCTTGTAAGATAACCAGAGCTTGAACCAACCTATATAAAATTTGTTTCCTAATGATCACCATCGTACCAGGGTCTACTCTCAGGTGTCCAATTATTACAACATCATTGATCAATAGGGAGTTTATCACCAAAAAGAACACCACGGCAATGCCAAATTACATCTTGCAAAAATCCACTAAAATTCTGGGCTTAAAGAGAACAAAAGTCCATCTGACTTTTTTCCTCTTCAAGGTAACTGAATATCTAATGTCGATATAGATGTAGACATTAAAAATCTTTTTAAAAGTATTCTAGAAACTGATATTAACTAGGTATAATGGCTTGTATTTGTGGGTTCACGCCGTACCGGAAGAGTAATGAAAAGGAATCGAACTCATTCCGCTGGCACTCAATTCTGACACCATACACACTAGGCTGCCACCCCCTTTTTTTTAGGCTGCCACCCCTTAGTAAAAGATTGCTTAATGCAATACAACGCAATTTTTGAGAAAAGCTCATTTTAATTTATTAAATAATCACGATAAAGCTGTAATTTTATGTTGTAAGATTAACAAACAGCATTCTACAGACAATACTTTATAGCTCTCCGTCATTATCCTTTCTTCCATTTCCTGCAGAATCATTACATTTATGAACAATCAAATTTTAATGAGAATGCAGTATTATCGGATATATTATCCATGATTATATAGGATAGAGACTGGTAGTATTAAGATTCAACGATTAGTTTACATCAATCAATAAAAAGTTCCGATCCAGACCGCCTCAAAAGGCGTACTTATCTATTGCATATAATAATAACGTAACTTGTTATGTTAATTTCTCTCCTAAGGAAAATAAAAGTATTTCCGTAGAGAAATCTTTCTGGCGTTCACAGAGGTCATAGACATCTTAAGTGGATATAAACATATTTCGCCAAAATAGAATGCCAAGGCCAAATTTGCCAAATCTGCTTAACCAACAAAGATTGTTGGTTAAGCAGAAAAAATAATAAAAATTAAAAGAAGTACTGCTACTGTAATTACGGTGATGTATGGGAAGATGTCAATGGTTTTATTAATGTTGAAATAGATAAATTACGTATATAAAGAAGCTATGATTTGATAAACGTAAGAAAAAAATCGATCGATTCTGCTGATGAAGTCGAAAGGCAAGCTCTAATTTTTTATATCTTTAGCACATTAAAGAGAAGTTATGAAATTACTTATAGAAATAGGACCAAGGTCGTTTTAGAAGCTGTAGTATTCTGCAAATCTATTAACACAGTACAAACTGTACACTAAACTATAAAATAGTATAAAGGAAAGACACAAAAGGGATTTGAAGATATGTATTACGAAAAGAAATAGATGAAAAAAAATTCGTTTGCTTTAAACTAATGTTCATCAAAGGAAGGCTACTACATACACTTGTCAATTTTAAAATGATAATAGTGATTATGGTTTTGGTACTAAACGAACTGTTATGACAGTGGGAAAAGATTTTTTAATTTCGATAAATAGAGATGACATGTATTATATTCGTTATCACTATTTGCTGTTAAAGAATTGCATCTAAGTTATTAGGTGTAAGGCACTTCTATTTGTATCTAAAATGTTACTTTTATTCAATACTGATTTATTTTTTTAATATTAACGACATTTGGCATACAATTATTTTTAAACTGAACGGTTTAATATTTTTATGGGTTTTAAAACTACTAGGTTTAAAGCTATTGCTCTAGCTTCAAGTAGTCTATGGAGAGCTATCTGAATATTCTGTTTGTATGTCATTTTCGTTAAACTAGGTACCTAGGAGCCTATTTACTAAAAAAATCATCGTAGGTTAATACCTACGATGATTTTTTTAGTAAATAGGCTTTTAGTAATCTAAAAGACGTAAAAACGGCCACTAACCAGACTTGCCACTCCGTGGACTCCCGAGCACCACCACCCTTATACGATTCACAGTCATCTTCATTTGGACAGTTTTTTTTTTCACTGTTTTTCAACTGTTAATATTTTAACTAAACATTATTGCATTACAGTCCTGTTCACACGTTTAACTGACTATATTCACGGTAAACGAAGATATCGTATCGATCGATGTGAGTTATCGTAAATATGATCGAGAAATATTGCTCACTGAGGCTCACGAGCCCTTAGCTCGACCGGACGCCGCGAAGTTTCCCGCGCGACTGCCGGCGTATGTCCGAGACATCTGCATCAAAAGCGCGAGCGCAGACTCCGTTTCAAATCTCCTGAACTAACCAGTATCAACTATACTTACGTCAAAATTTGCACATTATAATTTGCTCTCATATTCAAGTTGGAACTGTGTTGGAACGTTGCCCAGATTAACTGTCAATATTTCAAGAAAAGATAAAAGTGATCTCAACATTGTCAGAATTTGTAATCTTATCTCCATAAAGAAATGTATTTCTTTTATGTTATAAAAGGTAAGCGGACACCAAAAGTTACGAGGAAAATCGATGGAAAGTTGAAGAGTCTGGTCCAGAATAGGCCGTCCGCGACATGTCAAGGTGAGAGCGACGCAAACGTTGGCTGCAATAAATTTGTTCGTGCTGAGACATAATTGGATCCGCCCCGCCTACGCGCCAGCTACCCTGTTTCCTTTATGTCACATGGGTACGCCACTTTGACGATGTTGGACGTTAAACAGCAATGAGACATGGACACAATGCCTATGCAGGCAGCAGACTAGTAATGTTTTACAATAGAGATATTAAGGACTGCTTCACCAGATGTAATACTTACTAAGAAAGAACTAAGAGAATCATTCCATACATATAATCATATAATCACGCTTACAACGTTAAAATTAGAACAGTGAAATTATCTGAGGCAAATAGAATGTTACCATCTTAATTATCAGAAGAATGGATGGTCTAAAGGTGAAGGTGTATATCTTTAGTCAATAGATATACTACAAATTAATCATTTCAAATATTTGAATAGCGTTAAAAGTATATATCAAGTACTCTGGCGCGTACATAATTGCAACGCTATTGTTCATTATAAAATTGCAACTTTCGAAGTACCCAGTGAAGAAGACCACAAGGTCAACATCGTGCTGAAATGTCAGGCCCAAAACTAGTAAATCTGTCAGTTCCAATTAACAACCGAAGCACATATATAAAGGCAAAACTCGATGACTTGCTTCTCACTCTTCATTAGCGATCCCACAATATATCAGAGTATATACTTTCGAAAACAGAAGAAAATGTATTTGCATAGAAGTTAGTTGAGTGTGTGGATTTCTCCGCTCATTAAGGAAGGTTGTGTCTTAGAAAAAAAAAGCTTGCATGTCTACTTTACGTAAATTGATCGTTACTCGAGACAACTTCCTCAAACATGTCACATTACTGAAGGTATTTATGCAATCGGCGTCATCCAGCTAATAGGTGTTCTATTAAGTGTATGGCGCCAATATATACGTAAAGAAGCACGTTACTATACTTGATACTTATTCAAAGATTAATGTTCCTTTAAACAAGAACAGACTTAGGTCATCTCATAACATTATAAATTCAATTAGTCAAATATATTGAGATTACCGCAGTTATATTAAAATTATTGCCTTTGTTAGGTTTTGCAATAATAACAAATTGGTTAGCTGAACCGCAACAAAGCAACTGAAAAGGCGCGGCGCGGGCGAACGCACTCGTGTCTCATAATTCTGACTAAGTAATTCGTTACAGTTTAAGTACATCACACCAAGTACTGTACGAAGACACTATTAAATTGTCCTAAGTGCAAATTTCTAATATTCAATTAAAAGTGAACTCTAAAATAACCATTTTACTAAGCTCGACATTTCGTAAGTCAACTCACGTATCAAAGCTAGCCTGTTAATCGGGCTCAACTATAGTAACAATGTTCTGTTCACACTTGCCAATTAAACGATTTATATCTCTACATCTCTTTAGAACGGTGTTACTAAATACCTTAATAGTTTCATGTTAGGTCTTATGAAAAATCGCATATCGTTCTGTTATTCACATTGCCAAATTAGGTATATTGAAAAAAGGTTTGACTGAATCTAACTGTCTATTATGTAACGAACAATAAGTAATGAAAGTAGGTATGCGATCCGCAAGGTCAGGAGTTCAGGTGGACATCATTAATCATGTATAAGCTATAGCAGTAACTGGAGTATTTATAGCTTTTATCCCATGAATGAATGGTTCGTTAAGTAGGTTTATACTGCAAGAACTCTTGCAACGCTAATACTCACTTAGTCTTATTGTGTTTTATATGTATATAGGTGATGAATATTAAAACATCATTTAGTTTAGGTAATATCATGCTTGATGGTCATGGAAAATTCGACAACTCGAACACGTTATACTTTGCGGTATTCCTATAGATATCAGAATATATGTATTCAACCTATATTCTGATATCTATAGGAATCACGAGCTACATTATAATGCGAAAATTCACTTAGAATGATACAATTTTCGTACTTTATTATCCACATAGGTACTTATAATGATTTAGAGTTCATCGAAAGGCCGAAAATTTGACTTTCTGCAAAGGAGTTTTGTAACGGTTTCCATTGTTTTACACCTGCATAAAACACAGCAACATTGGACTGCAACTGTTTCAAAACTCCTATGCAGAAAGTACAACATTTGCTAATCCCCTCGAAGATATAGGTTTTATTGTATATTATGTTACAAAACTCCCGTATCAAAACGTAGATACAGATATCCGAATGGGGGCCGAACATACAGCCGCTTAATAAAAACCAATGTGTACCAACAGACCCAGATCGGGTCAATGATTACTGGTCAACAATTTGTAATTCGGGCCCTGTACTACTAATCAAAAACACTTTGTTTCGAGAATATATATTGCACACTTAGGTTTCAATTCAAAGTATGTCAGCAATCGAACCTGAACTAAAATTATTGTTGTAGGCATATAGTATACAAAAAAAAGTCGTGAAAATGTTGGCGTCAAATATCAAAAAATATTTTGTAGGAATTAAGTACGGATGTAGCTATCGCTTTCGTCTCATTTTCGGCTCAACAAAAAATGAAGTGGGTAACCTATTTTGTATTTATTAATATCATTGATTAAACTTTTTAGTGTTTAATTACCTGCAGCACTTAAAGACTAAAAAGTTCCATTTTTTTTTTTATTTTCCATTCTCTTACCATATCTTAATAATCCATATTCGCAAAATTAAAATTTAATTCTTTAAAATGAACTAAACGAAGTTTTACTGTCCTTAGGACGTTGAAAGCAGTCATTCTGAAAAATAAAAGATGTACTAGTAAAAAGTCAATGAATTATTGCACAAAACATTATTGTTTATTGACAATTTCGCCAGAGAATACACTTAAGGCCAGGAACCATAATCTGGGGCATATTTGTTCTACTGAGACTCGGTGCAAACCATAATATTAACATTCATACATAAACAACATCCATATGAAATAAGTATAACCATGTAGACGGCAAACGTAGTCCAAATTGTATTATGTCCTTCACCTTCTTTGGCGGAATCAATCAAAAGTCACCTTTGGTGTGATGCTGGATGCAGACGATTGATGTATGTCGTACGTATTGTTGCCCCAGATTTGAAACTGCAGCCATATTTTAGTGATCATAACGTCCTTGTTTGCCAAATTGCTCAGAATTTCGTCAAACAATAATATTATATAAAGCGCAAATACATATGCAAATGTAATACATGTAAGGTTTTATTGTGTTTCGATAAAGACATTTAAATTATGACGCGTCGACACCTTCTGTTATGTCGCCTCCATACTTACCCACGTCCTTGCATATCGGCAAACGAAGACAGTAAGCTGCCTTACGAGCACTCAACACGGATTTCACTGGCCAAGCTCCGTTATTACATAATATTGTCAATATTACTCAATATAATAAATAAATCCTACTAATATTTAAATTGCGAAAGTAACTCTCTCTGTCTGTCTGTTATTCTTTCAAGTCTGAACCACTGAATCAATTCCAATAAATTTTGGTGCAGGGATAGACAAAAGGTTGGAAAATATACAGGTTATATCACGGATATCAGAAAAGAGTTTTCTGATTTCTGTGAGTCGTACAAGTCGTACAAGGCTTTCATGGCGACTTGTTTTTCGTCATTGCCAAAGAAAAAGCAATTAAGTTTTGTATTAGGCATTTGACAAAAATTACCTAAATATTTAGAGTACTACATCAGTTTTAATTAGCAAAGTAAGGTCCTTAAAAATGGAGGCCGAGGACTATCGGCCTCCATGACCGGGGGTCTGAGGACGGTGAGAGGGTCGCTCACCGTCCTTACAGAAGCAGGCGCATGACGGCAGCGTGACGTGAGCAACTCACGCATGCCCCCCCCTTAGAAGCGGGATAACACCCGAAACCCCCCAAAGACGCGGGATAGCACCCGAACCACTCCTGGGCGAGGCCGCAGTGGCGGCCGTAGGTCTGTTGTGAGTCCCGGGACATCCTTCCGAGGGCTTACCCGGGGCTCCCAACCACAGGCTGTTGGGCGTAACGTGAGGTTTTTTAGTCGGTAGGAGTCCGGCATAACATCCTCTGAGGATTTTCACTGACGTAAAAAAAGGTCCTTAAAAATTCTGCCCAAAGCAACTTCATGCAGAATTTTTAATTCCACACGAACAAAGTCGTGGGCCATAGCTTGTACTTAATAATGTAACATTTGTTGCTTCACACAGTTTCATTTATGTCTTACACCTACAATGAAATATGTTTGTCATCTATTAATGTATTTGTTGTCGCCCATTTAAGATAAAATTCCATCGTACCTGCTCATAATTCGCCGAAAATGAGAACAGTATGCAGAAAATGTAAGGTTATCAGTGTTCAAGAATGTGTTCTTGAGATAACAGTGAAAGCAATGGTTGACTAATAACGTCATCTCTCACTTTTGAGGAAATCCTCTGTTACCCCAAGTTCTTTATGAATAGTTTCCTTGAGTTCCTTACTAACTTCACCTTTTAGCTTATGACAATTGTAGAGAGGCATTATGATCTTTACTCTCTACTAGCTGTTGTCCGCAACTTCGTACGCGTGAATATTATGTTATAATAAATAAAAAAATAAATAAATATTCATGGACATTTCACACAACGCTATCTGATCCCAAAGTAAGCTAGGAATAACCTGCTTGTGTTATGGGTATCAGACCACGGATATTAATACTTATATACTTTTAAATACATACATATTATACATAGAAACACCCAGACTCTTGAGACAAACATTTATGGGTCACACAAATATTTGTCTCCGGTGGGAATCGAACCCACGACCTCCAGCGCCGCAGGCGGTATCACTACCGACTGCGCCACAGAGGCATAATGCCAATTTGTTTGCTCTCTGCTTAGCCCCTAGGATATGTAGCGTGATAATATATAACCTATTTAAAGATCCTACCCCTAGTTAATATTTGTGCAAAGTTTGAACCAAATCTATTGAGTACTTTTCGAAATCCTTCCGGACAAAGCAAAGCAAACAGACAAAAGAAATTCTATGTTTTCTGCTTCGGTATCTTATGCGAAAACCCAGCGAGTATTTTTTTTTAAATATTTCCAATGTACAGTTTTGACTTTTCTATCATTTTATTATATGTATGTATAGATTAGAAACAATTGCAACCTCTTGTAGATTCTGTAAGACCCCATTCGACTCTTTGAAGGCGGCAATAGTCAAAATGTAGGGTTAGATTCGGTCTCAGATAGCTTGGTCAGGACACTTACCTACACTTTTTAACACGAATAAGATTATTGTCACTCTGTCATCAATCATTGCCATCAATCACTCAATCAAATTAGCCTATCGCCCTTGCAGTCCACAGCCTTTCCCAATTTATATATAACTCACGTATGAGCCGTCATTTTGATAGGTCTTACTGTAAGTACGATGCTGACCAGATAGGGTGTCTTCTGTTTTTTCTTCTCTTATCCATGATAATCATCCATTAGTGAGAAGGCGCACCAGTTGAATTTGACATTGATATTTGCCTTGAAGATTATGATAATAAATAGCAACCTTTTTATGACATACTAGCTGACCCGCGCAACTTCGTTTGCGTCACATAAATGGCATTATGGCGAGACTTGGTCTGTAGTCTGTGACTCTGTTGCATTAAACTACGTCACTAGGTCACGTGGATCATCTGTTCAAAGTTTGAAATAAAACAAAAATGACAACGTCAATCGGATTGAACTTTCACTTTCACAATAAACGTGTTAGAGAGGAGCAGTCTGGTGAGAACGATCTCACGGCTTTCTTGTCATGAACTGGCGGATAAACAAATACCTATCAGTTCTAATAATTAAATAATGAACCGACTCTATACAAGAGGTCAGTAACTTAATTACAAAAGACTAATACAAGTAGTGAAGTTAATTTCGACGCAAAAAGATAGTTGCATAATCAAAAAAAGCTTTAGTAACATTTCACTTTAAAAAAAAAATACATAAAAAAGAATTATGTTAGAAGGGTTAACTACTGGCTTACCAAAACCTAATTTGGTATCGATCTATTCTGTTTTTTTTTAATCAAGAGCGAAAGTAACAGCGCCTAAATTACATGTGATGAACAGACTAATCATATTTATGATACATACCTGTTTTTAGTACACTAAAAACACGTAGTAGGGTAAACCACCCAATCGTTGGCACTCCTCCAATTATTGGCACTTTAGGTAATTTTGCCCATTTCTAACAGAAAAAGAATGCTAGGGTAAACCACCCAATCGTTGGCACTCCTCCAATTATTGGCACTTTAGGTAATTTTGCCCATTTCTAACAGAAAAAGAATGCTATTTTACTTTTTAATGCATACCTACAACTACATAATGGGCAACACCGAACTGAAATAAACTAGGTTTCCCTTATTTTTTGAAATATACTCTTAACTAAAGTGCCAATAATTCATTCTAAAAGTGCCAATAATTGGGTGGTTTACCCTATTTTACTTTTTAATGCATACCTACAACTACATAACGGGCAACACCGAACTGAAATAAACTAGGTTTCCCTTATTTTTCGAAATATACTCTTAACTAAAGTGCCAATAATTCATTCTAAAAGTGCCAATAATTGGGTGGTTTACCCTATCATAAAAATTATTCTCTACAGAACATTGTAGAGATGAAGAATCCATAAAGATTATGTATTGTGTCTTTCGTTTAGTCATTGGTCTGTGGTTTTACTCCGAGACTTTGCTGAACTAAACTATTCCGCCGTAAATACGAACAGTAAAATCTTGGAAAATATAGTTTTTGAGGTCCACCAAAACAAAAAAGGGGGGTTCTAAATTTCTTTCTGTGGACGTGTACATGTACAATGAAGGTGTGAAAGCATTTAGGCTTGTACAAAGCTCTACCACGGAAAGAGAATTATTGTATTATGTGACTACACGTAAATAGTTGTTCGAGACTTAGTTAACAAGTTTCCAATCTTTGAACCATAGAAACTGTGAACTCTTACAACAAATACTTAAAGGGGTAGGTCTACATCACAAGCAGAATGAACACTTTCAGCAATAGGGACATTACATTCCACTTTACAGTAATAACAACTCTTTAGACAATGTGATACTGGTAATGATGTAGATACCCAAAATTCTTCCGTTCGTACTAATTGGGAGAATGACGGTAATGGTCATGTCATACGGCGTTTGCCACGAAGAACTGTAGTAGTCTTTTAACATCACACCAACAAGCATAGACCAAAATGTACTTGTGAAAGTCTTTTGTCTTATGTTTTGTCGTTTTTAAATCGTTTAATTCATTTAATATGAGCAGTAAAACGTCTACGTTTTCAAGTCCTACGCGGATGATTAAGAATTGCTACCCTGGGGATGTGAATATTAAGAAAACATAAAAGTAACTAAACTAGATAGATATTGTTTGAAAGTAAAAGTAGTTGTAAATTTGAATTAACACATTAGACCACTGATGTAAGTAACTATCAAAAACTCAGAAGATTTAATCACAAACAGCAAATCGAAGAACACGTTGACGCCGAGCAGTCTGGCTGATTAACTCTTACGAACAAAAACAGGTATCTATCATAAAAATGATTAGACAAAGTATTCAATTCGGCTTCGTTTATTACATATAATTTAACCGGCGTGATCGCTCTGTGATTGAAAACTGAGTAGATCGACATGAGAGCAGGTTACTTTGAATTGTAATTTGTAGATAACAAGCTAGTTTACTCTTATATCGTTTATTTTTTGTAGTCCGCTATAGTTTTAAAAAGGTTCTGAGAAAATTGACTGCAACCGCCTACTCTGATGGACTCAACTATCGCACTTCGTAGCTTAGCATAAGGTGTTATTAGTACAGGTTTTTTCTTCATATTAGTTTATTCCCTGGGCATTGCTTCTAATACCTTTTAGTTCTATATGCTTATAGCTCTTTAAAATGACGCCACACACCTGATGGAAAGCCATGGCAGCATCTAGCGAATTGAGGTCCACTCTCATAATCCTCAACACTATTGGCAGTGTGCAATGTGTCTAAGGATAACAATTTGGATATAAGACGGCACTGGCTCTTAAAACCAATATATGAATCTTCGTCAATCACAGCAGCCTATGGCAATCACTGCTGGATTTAAGACTCCAAAATTTACATAGAGAGGTATTCGACTTTACTATACCACGTTGGCCAGACGGGTTAGTACAAGATTTAGTTTTGAGTTTTTCATCTTTCCTCCATGATCTCTTCAGATAGTGCAAGTTTTAGTTTTGAGTTTTTCATATTTCCTCCATGATCACTTCAGTTAGTACAAGGTTTAGTTTTGAGTTTTTCATCTTTCCTCCAGATCTCTTCAGATAGTACAAGTTTTAGTTTTGAGTTTTTCATATTTCGTCCATGAGCTCTTCGATTAGTATAAGGTTTAGTTTTGAGTTTTTATCTTTCCTCCATGATCCCTTCAGTTAGTATAAGGTTTAGTTTTGAGATTTTATCTTTCCTCCATGATCCCTTCAGTTAGTACAAGGTTTTGTTTTGAGTTTTTCTTCTTTCCTCCATGATCTATTTAATTAGTCGAAAGTTAACATGTAGGTGAAACTGTCTTCTGTCTGATATCATTGTGTGAATATAAATGGACACAATACATTTGCTAACACTGAAAAACATATCAGTCTGATCCACTTCTGCAGCTCATCAATTACTGAACAGAAACAGATTAAAGATGATGGCATCAGGAAGATCACTTTGAAACGTTTCTCAGTCATAATTCAATTAAAAATAATCATAATGTAATAAAATATGCAAACGTACTCTCACGTGAAGCTCAACCAAGAAACATCAATATAAATTAATTTAAATAAACTGCGACTGGAGAACGGTCTCCTGCCGTCAACACGCCTGTATGACTTGTTCTTTTTATTTCTTTACGATACGCTCCTTCACACCAGACGGAATTAATTAACGGCGAAAATATCCAAATCGGTCAAGCTGTTTGACCACAATACATATCAAATCAATGGGAATGAGTAAGTAGAAGGTAACGTATACTCGTATTAATTTGTTAATCCAGGGTCTGTTTGGAGATTAATCCGGTTTTGTGAACAATTTGCATCTCAGTAATAAAGATTTTAACAGCGAAGGATGTCCAGAGCCATTCCCTTTTTGAGGCGTTCTTCACCTTTATTTTTAGTTAGGTTAGGCACAGATCACACACCTAACCTTAGTAACTTTCTTTCCAATTACCTCATTTCTTTTCTAATTAGTGCGGGTTACAAAGCCATTTTGACTTCTCCTGCGACTTTGCGGAGTTCGAACGCAGTGTAACTTTTCTGTTCTAGACCACTGTTATCCTGGTGTATTTGAATCAAAATATTGGGAGTGCCGTTATTATAAGTCCCAATACCTAAACTTCTCGATTTATATTGAAGTGTGGATAATTTTGGTTCAACATTCAAGGTTCGACCAGAATTGAGATTCGATGACTTTTGCATTACATAAGCAGTTCGCATGTTGTCTCTTTACATGAGTTTTATCTATACAACTAAAGACAGGCCAACACTTGTATTAATAAATTCTGTGAATAAAATATATTAATACATTATAGCAACGCCTTATTCGACGATAATAATACTAAACGCCCACATTTTACAAGTTTGTAACCCACGTAATGGATTGCACCTATTGCTATTTTGAAATTATCAGGGGCAGGTAGCAAATTTCAGCTGATGTAATATCTATATATATTTTTAGCATTCCATAATGTCTTGCTTGGTTTAACGACTACCGCGTTACTGGTAGCCAGGACTAAACGATTGCCGAAACACGCTCGTAAATGAATATGAGCGTTTATAGATAACGCATGCTTTTTAGGTTGCCGTGGCGGTGCTGCGCGTCAGGCATGTTCGCGAAGGCGCAAGTCGACAAGTTCGCCGCGATAATACGGAAACGTTTCGCTTCCATGCGGACACGCTTGCGATCCTCCTCAAACAGCATCCTGAATGTTTTTTTCAGATAGGTAGGACTCCACTTTTATTTACAAGTGGATCTCACTGCATGTTCTAAATAAATTTGCATTGATTAAAATTGTAAGTACCTGATGTACAATACTAACACTAGGTTAAGTTTCATTGTTTTGTTACTATATAACACCATATGGATCTGAGTCCGAAATAGATTATTTCAATTTCTTGAATTGTGAAAAGTGTTGTACACTGCGCTATCGGAGATACTAGGAAAAGCTAATGAAAATATTTCGTGTAATATCTGTGTCAAAGAACAGCTGTTACATGATTTATCCAAAGTCACGGCGCTGTAAGTGCGATATGCGAATGCAATGATACTTCGTCATCAATTTGGGACACAAATAATAAAAAGAAACGACACCCAGACATCACTTCGAGTTTTCTCCACATTACAAATGACTGCAATTCATAAAGATAACATATTGAAATGCGATTAAGAGTTAACGTAATGCCTTTTGACGATGTAAAAACTTACGAGTATTTACAATAATAAAACATTATTTACAGTATAATAAATCTCTACATCTTCAAATTTCGATAAATGGGCTGTGACGATAATATTAAATTTTATGTGCTTTTAAGTTGAGTAATAGCCATGACGTTATTTAGGTTACAGATAAGTCCTTTCCAGTGCTGTGAACCCATCACGTACAAAACGACTGGCCTTTTGGTCTCGGGTTGGATCAGCTGACTGCTAAACAAGGGATTGTGGGTTTAATTCCCGTCCATGGCAAATTCATTCCTTTTTTTTGTGATGACCACATGGATTTGTTTTGTTTATATGTAATTTATCTACAATCAAATGGTGCCCAGAGCTCTGCTCCATGGAAACTAATTTCAGAAAGGAAAAAATTGTGTTCAACATCTAAACATCTTTTTATTTGCCGGGAGTTCCGATACGCCCTGGGAAGGATATCGCTCCCGTCCCGACAAACATCCAATCTTCACAAACTTTCACATTAATAGCTAATTGGCATATAACTATGTAGATACCATTTAGAAATATAATATTGTGCTAGATCCCATAGCACAAGCTTAAATTAGCTATTTGGGCTAGATGGCATTGTGACTCAAGGAGCTTTATTAAATTACAAAATTAATATGAAAACAAGACAGTTCACTCTCTTGAACCAAAGCCAGTGTCTACTTAACTTGCTGTCAATCTCAAGTAGCAATGGGCTACCGGTCGTTGCTGCTTTATCATTATTTCCACAAAATTCAAACCGATTCGCCCGGTCCGATATGTGTTCAGTCAGGTTCACCCACTTTCTACCGGAAGGCAATTAAAAATAATTTGCATTTCTCTTGCTGTTACTTGTCAATATTTTTGCACGTTACAAGCTGCTTATCAAGTACGCACACCTATTTAAGTATTGCAGATCCGTAGGGTTTTTGTCTCAATAAAATTCTCCCTGGAATCACTTACGAATAACGCCTAATATAATGCACATCTCCTGCGTAATTTCTGTCTGTAACGTTTTCACGTCTGAATCACTTTCAGATATTTCTATTAGTATTTATGTCGTCACCTCCGCATATTCCTCCGCCGGGGGCATCCTACATTTAAGGGTTGCCGTCTTCATAACAGAATTTGACTGCTTCATCGGAATCCATTGGCTTCTCCACAGACATGTCGAGTCCATTGCCAATCTAACTTGCTCACTATTTTCGCACACTGATGGTTTACCTCTTTTCATAGTTTATTATTTAAAGCTACTCTGAGTATAGCTCTTTCCATAAACTCTCTTTTACTTGAATTTTAGGGTTATCAACTACCTTCAATGCGAGTCTCCACAACATCTTGGCATTGTAAAGATCGGCACTATAAAGTTAGGTTATATTCCTTGCGAATTCCGTTATAGTAGGTACAAGGGAGTGTACTCTCACGACTACAAGAAAGCTCGAGAACATTACTTATAATACATCTGAAGTCTATTATTTGAAGCATTAGTTATAAACTATGATAACCTAAATAGATGGCACAGAAAATAGGCAAGGTCACACAAATTGTTACTAAAGTTTACTTTAAGGAGATTATGTAGGGAACAGTTTGAAACCCAGGACACGAAGCACTGATACGGGATTAAGAAGCGAAGGTTTACTTAAAAAAGAACAAAAATAACTCATCGAATCATACAGGTTCACATATTTTTCTACAGGGGAATTGTTTATAAAGTGAGTAGTTCACTTTATAAACGTTCACGAGTAGGTAGGTACTTCCAGTAAGAATCTTACTTATAATATTATAAATGCGAAAGTTTGTGAGTGTGGATGTTTGTTACTCTTTCACGCTCAAACCGCTGAACGGATCGGGCTGAAATTTGGTACAGAGATACATTATAGTCTGGAATAACACATAGGCTACCTTTTATCCCGGGAATAACTTCCCGCGGGAACAAATTTTACGCGGGCGAAGCTGCGGGCATCAGCTAGTTATGTATATAGCGCGTAAACTGATTAACGTGAAATTTGACACAGCCAAAGTTTATATGGAAAAGAAGTGTTTTTTTACGTGTGGAAATCCTACATGGATGCTATGCCGAACTCCTACCGACTAAAACCACACGCTGCCTTACAACTGACTACTGCCGGGAGTCCTGGGTAAGCCCTCGGAAGGATGTCCCAGGGCTCTCGGCAGACTTTGGCAAACACTTCAATCTCGCCTATGGGGTTCGGGTGCTATCCCGCGTATGGGAAGTTGGTTCGGGTGTTAACTCGCTATTGGGAAAGGAGGGGGAAAGTAGAAAGGTACCTATAGCATTTTTTTGTGAAAGCTAGATTGAACTCGTTGTTGTAATAATGGTCAGTTTAAACAAGGAATGAGTTAAAGAGACATTTACTTATTTCTTTTGAAGGTAATGGACGTAAACATATGAATAACTAGCTGTAGCCCGCGACTTCGTACGCTGCATTATCTTTAGATTGATATAACTTTTTAATTATGAACCGATTGACATGAAACAAACACTAAATGTTAAGTGGAGCAAACCGCAACGCATTAAAAAAAACCGCATCGCAATCGGTTGAGCGGTTGCCGAGATTAGCGTGCACAAACGTACAGACAAATAGACAAACAGACAAAAATTCTAAAAACCATTGTTTTGGGTTCTATTGCGTCCAAAAAGCTCCACTATAAACTTTTTTCTTATATATCTTCAATGTACAGACAGCGACCTGTTACGATTTTATTATATGTATTGATATAAATTTTGAAAGTGCTCAAGCACCTATGACTTATTTAATTTTAGCTAGTTACAATGAAGAAAAGGAAAAGTACTTATTACAAACAAATACGTATCTACCCATAAAGTACCCATATGCTTAATAGGCTGGTGGGATAAATAGGCACCTATTTAGTATGAATTAATCTAAACATTCTAGGAAAACGATAAAACTACACAGTTAGACATCATTACAAAAAGGTAAAAGTACCGTCTTGTAAAACACTTCCAGGGAAGGACGCGGTCGAGATCTGTCCATCTTGAGATAAACAGTTAGCCGCTGTTGTCGGATCTGGGGGAGCTAAACGGATCATTGGCTAGTGAAATTGTGAAGAGCGGGACAATATATCTGCAAGAGTCTGCAAGCCATCATTGCCTGTTGCTGTTGCAGGTCATTTCGTGCCCAACGCTGACGTATTTAGGTTAAACGTATTTATTTACTGAATGAGCTGTGGTAGAGCCTTTTGGCACGGATGCGGGCCGATGTCTTTAATGTACTCTAGTAGGTAACATACCTATCTAAATTGATCCACTTTCAAATAAAATTTTCCTAATTTGTTTCAATTTTATAAATATGCATGTTTGCAACACAATAATGTGATACATGGGAAAAGAAAAGATATCGTTTCTAGCTCTACAATAGTCCAAGAGACATTAATGTATTTAGATTTGTCTCACCTTATTTTGTCCTATGGTCACAGAATGATAAATAGTTACTACGTAACTATGGTCACTCTTATGAGCGTATAGGTATTTTGTTTTTTATATTTAGCTCGCCAAAATGATGCCTCCGCCTGATGAAAAGTCATAACGACATCTATCGGTTGCGGGCCACTGTCACAATGTCACATTCTATAAGACTGTAGACAGTGGCCCTCAAGTTGGCGGCTCTATGATGTGAATCTTTACGCTCCGCTTGAAGAACCCAGGACAGGATTGTGAGAGGAGGGTAACACGTGCACTGGCAGGTCGTTCCAGGTTTTTATGGTTCGACAGAGAAATGATCTTTTGAATCGTTCAGTTCTAGTAAAAGTTCTCTATAGGTATTGTGTGAGAGTGGCACCTCTGTCCAACATGCGTTGTTCGAGATCGGAATGGAGAAGGGGGGATTAGGTTGAAGAGTTATTCAGAACACTCACCGTGATAGATATGGTAGAACGCAGCCAAAGACGCAATAGTTCTCCGCTGCGCCAACGGCTCCAGACTTTTCGTCACCTCGGCAGGCAGGCAACATGACTGAATTCATTAGAAAGGTTTTTTTTAACGTGAGGAAAAATCCATCATGGATGCTATGCCGGACTCCTACCGACTAAAAAACCTCACGTAACGCCCAGCAGCCTACGATCGGGAGTCCCGGGTAAGCCCTCGGAAGGATGTCCCAGGACTCCTTATCATTAAAAAGGAATGGCTAATAAACTTCCTAGGTACATACCTACTAGTTGCCTCCGAAAGTAAGGCATTACTTACACAGGCACTATGAAAAGTGGTTAGTTTGAATTGAATGTCATTATTTACAGTTTACGGCTCAAGTTTGAAAATCTATTAGGAAGTTTTACACCATGTCTTTATTGCATCTATCAAAGACAGATTACGATTACCTATTACAAAACAGACATGCCTGCACATTACTTCATCGGTTCCTATTTACCTTCTAAACAAGTCATTCGTCTCTCTAAATCCTCAATCAATAACTAATCATGTGTTCCGCGTATGTGGGCGGTAACTGACAAGTACCCATTTGTTTTACTTAAACGATAATACTCTTACATGAACGGCAGTCGGCGCAGGCGCATCCACTTACGGGTGTTCGACAAACCACATTGTTTAACGGTGATCCTTTCCCGGATTTTTATCAAGGTTTAGTGTGTGGGCGTTCCTTTATAAATATGTTTGACCTCCGGGTCGTTTAAGCTGACAGGATAAGGTTTTTCTGATTAATTAAATCACAGTATCTCGTATCATTACACTTCATCGAAAACACTTCACCGAAAAACACTTTCCCGAACGACATTTCGTCGAAAACACTTCGTCGAAAACACTTCGTCGAAACGACATTTCACCGAAAACACTTCATCGAAAACATTTCCCCGAAAAGACACTTCGTCGAAAGACAGTTCACCGAAATGACATTTTATCGAAAGGCACTTCCTTGAAAGACATTTCATCGAAAACACTTTGTCGAAAACACTTTATCGAAACTGCATTTTACCGAAAACACTTCAACGAAAATCAGTTATATAAATAAAAAATAAAAATAAAAAGTTCGCCGAAAAAGACACTTAATCGAATGACATTTAATCGAAAACACTTCACCGAAAACATTTCTACGAATGACTGTCCTTATAACACAAATACGCGGAACAACTTTATTATTTAGGTACCAGTTCCTTGATTAACATTTTATCGAATCTAACCTAACCTGATAACCCAACAACGGATCGGTCGGTAATGGATAAAAAGATTCCTTCTTAAAGTTTGCCATTTCTGTGCCCCCCCCCCCCCTTCTTCAACCTACCTACAAATCTCAACCTCAACATTTCAGCTGATTAACGCTCTTCGGAAAAATGTAATGCTTCCGTGTAAAAGTCGTTCGACAGTTTTTTTCGGTGAAATGTCATTCGAAGAAATGTTTTCGGTAAAGTGTCGAAGTTTTATGAGGGAATTAGAACAATAATTTGAAACACCTGTACAACAACCGCACAGCATAGTGTGTATTAAGTCTGACCTGAGGCGCGCTGGTAGCGGGTACGAATCCTGGTACTGTTTCTTTTTGCTTTTAATTTAATTTTTTGTGTTTTCTATAGTTTTTAAAGTATTATTATATTAATATTTTTTTTTGTGAAGATAGTATAGTATAATATTTTTTTGTATTGTATGAAATAATATTTTTAATCTATACTTTTTTTGCACGAATTAGCTCCGAAACATGTTTCATTTTTCAATTTTTCATTTTTCAATAGCCACTACACTACTTTGGACTAGATGGCGTTGTGTGCCATTCACTTATTTATCTGGTAAAGTCTGTAAAATTATTAAATAGATTCAATCATTTTTGATTGTAAGGTAGGTAGGTATTTTATGAAACAATTGTATTTTTGACTGCCTCTGTGGCGCAGTCGGTAGTAATACCGCCTGCGGCGCTGGAGGTCGTGGGTTCGATTCCCACCGGAGACAAATATTTGTGTGAGCCATAATTTTTTTGTCTCAAGAGTCTGGGTGTTGTATGGATAATATGTATATTATGTATGTATTTAAAAGTAAGTATAAAGTATTACTATCCGTGGTTTGATGCCCATAACACAAGCTTGTTATTCCTGGCTTACTTTGGGATCAGATAGCGTTGTGTGAAATGTCCTTGAATATTTATTATTATTATATAATGACCTAATATTGTCAAGTTTTCGAGGTATTATTCCCAGTGTTTTCTACCTGCGAGGACGATATTATAATTTCCGTAGAAATGGACAATGGGGTCTGCAGGTAAGATGTATATTGTACTTATCTGTAGAAAATTATGAAACCAATTTGTTTGTTTGTTTGTTAGAACGTTAAGATCAAGATTTTATTTGTTGCAAAATGTTAGGTATCAGGTGGTAAGTAATCCATTCATGGACTTGCCTTGACAACAGTATCTACCTACCTAGCTAAACTCAACCCCATGAGGTTAAGCGATTTATCGATTTTCCACGTAGGTACCTAGTCACATTATTACACCTAATTGCCTTTTCCATAGCTGCGCTTGTGGTACCCATTGTAAAAGGTACAAAAGAGACGTAATTAATTTATACATGATCTGCTAATATGATAGATAAATAATATCATATCATAGTTTAATTAAAAGTAGTGCCATCTATCGATTAATTAGTTCATAAGTTTTAAACGTGTGCCACAAGATGGCGATAATCACAATGTCCTCCTAGTGATGAAATTGCGATAATTACGTTGATGCCGCATAGATGGCATTAGTATTAAATTAATTTCGATAATTTAATCTAGTTTCTTGCTTTTTAAATTAATATAACTAATCAGTGAAGCTTAGGTGATGTAGGGGAAACTGCGACTGGTCACTGAAGTGATCGCACCGCCTGGTGCGACGCCTGTGCGCCACCTAGGTGCCTACCTTATTACGTAATCTCATCAATAATATAGGTATCTCTGATTATATCATACCATAGTCCTCTCTGTTGCCGCATGCCGCTATCTTAGATGTATACCTTTAGAGGTTAAGGAAACATATATGTGTTGACTTTATTGCAGTACGGAAAAGTTACAGCTATGAATATTTTCAGCCAGTTATTTTGTTTGAGGTTTATAAATAGCACAGGAGGACATTGTGATTATCGCCATCTTGTGGCACACGTTTAAAACTTATGAAGTAATTAATAGATAGATGGCACCACTTTTAATTTTATTAAACTATGTTATGATATTATTTATCTATCATAATAGCAGATCATATTGCATTAATTAAGACTCTTTTATACCGTTTACAATAGGTACCACAGCGCAGCTGAGGAAGAGGAAATTAGGTGTAATAAAATGACTTGGTACCTACATTACGTGGAAAATCGGGTTGAGTTCAGCTAGGTAGGTAGGTACTGTTGTCAAGGCAAGTTCATGAATGGATTACCTACTTACCAAGTGATACCTAAACTTTTGCAACAACTAAAATCTTGATATTAACGTTGAAAAAAACAAACAATTGGTTTCATAATTTTCTACAGAAACATTATTATATCTTACCTGCAGACCCTATTGTCCATTTCTACGGAAATTATAATATTGTCCTCGCAGGTAGAAAACACTGGGAATAACACCTCGAAAACTTGACAATATTAGGTCATTAAATACAATTGTTTCATAATTACTTAAATACCCATCAATCAAAAATGATACACATACATAATATTAAATGAGTGAAATGGCACACAACGCCATCTAGTCCAAAGTAGTGTAGTGACTATTGAAAAATGAGCGATTCGTACAAAAAAAGGATAGATTTAAAAAAAAAAATTTAACACACTACAAAAATGAATAATAATACTTTAAAAACTACAGAAATCACAAAAAGTCTCATAAATCTTCGACACTTCACCGAAAACATTTCTTCGAATGACTTTTCACCGAAAAAGATTTCGAACGACTTTTACACGGAAACACTTCCTAGGTATCCTTCCCGAAGGGCGTCAATCAGCTGAAAATTTGAGGTTGAGGTATTTCACAATGTATTTTTTAATATAATATTCAAGATGATTCAATCTTTTTCTTAGAATTTTAAGGTTACTAATATAAACCAACTTTTCTGACAGAAAATTCATGAATTAGTTCTGAAGTCTTGGGGATGACTTTGTGATTACTGCTTTTCATAAATCAACATCTGGTCTTCGCTATGGAATTTCTTTATCGGGATGTTTCGTTTGGGAAGCTATCATCGGGGAAGTGTTTGCGTGTAAACAACTCTCTGTCACTTTTCGGAGAAGTGTTTTCGGCGATCTGCCTTTCGGAGAAGTGTTTTCGGTGATCTGCCTTTCGACGAAGTGTCTTCGGTGATCTGTCTTTCGGAGAAGTGTTTTCGGCGATCTGCTTTCCGAGGAAGTGTTTTCGATGATCTGTCTTTCGGATAAATGATTTTCGGTGAAGTGTTATTTCGGAAAAGTGTTTTTCGAGGAAATGCTTTTTCGGTAAAATGTTTTCGATAAAGTGTTTTTCGATGAAGTGTTTTCGATGAACTGTTTTCGGCAAAGTGTTTTCGATGAAGTGTTTTCGATGAAGTGTCTTTTCGGTGAACTGTTTTCGATGAAAAGTATGAGTACCCAGTATCTTGTTAGATACTCTGGATACCTACTCATGTAGGTAACTACATTTTTTTACTACTAAAAAAATACTGCAGGAAGGTACAATATGATTTATACAGGCACATATAAGTAGGTACAGAGATTCCACCAAAATTATTTGGTTAACCTCCTCTGATTCGCGACGCACGAGGTTTTGAAGTAGGTACCCATAATGGGGCCAAAGACTTCAAGACTTCGACGAGGGTGGAGGTAAAAATCGCCGCTAAGTATTTTATGTCGTCCACACTAAATGTGGACTTTTGCAACATCAGAGGATTTCACTCAAACATCAACGGTATCCACTGCCACCTGGAATCTGCGAGGCCTAACTTATTTTTCCTGACGGAGACGAAGATATTTTGCCCGAAGGATAGGTACATCTTACTTACTTGATGTACCTACCCCGGCTATAAGCTTGAGGCTAACTTCAGACGTCAAGCCGGGGTATGCATGTTCATCCGGGAGGATATCCGTGTCGCCGTCTCAGTGACCTGGAAGACAGGGACCTGTCTACATTATGAGCGCGCGTGGATCACGGGGGCCACACTCGGATCAACGCGTGAATTTACAGGTCTCACAGCGGTGATACGGAGACAGTTCGCCTTTTTGACCACCTGCAATAATCGACCGACAAGAATATATAGAGCGGTATCCCTCCGCGGAGATAATTATTGTGGGGGACGTCAATGGTCATCATGTTGACTGGTTGGGTTCCGTGCGCACTGACTTTGCGGGGAGAGCTGCTCACGAATTTGCCCTGACCTACGGTTTCTCCCAACTGGTTAAATCTCATACGAGCAGTGGCGGGGCAAGACCTAAATTTGGTGTGGGCAAGACAGATTTCGCGAGGCCCTGTTCCGTGGCGCCAATAATAATAGTATCGCCATAAGGAAAAAAAAACTTTAAACCACAGAGGTTTACGTCAAATGTGGTTAGTGGGGTCACTCGTCCCTAAAAATCCAGGATAAAACCTTAACAAATATTGTTGGTTCCACTACCTAAATGGGTCCATGAGTATTTGTAAATCCTGGTGGACCCCTTAGTGGAACCAACAGTCCGGAAGGAATTAAACAAGGGATTCCCCGCACTGGTCGGCGGCGCACAGTGGATCAATTCATACAAATCGGCGGACATAGGAATCTTAAAACCTTTTTACTGTTTTTACAAAAACTAATGATGCCAATGTGTTTATCTTAATAACTGTAGTCGAAAACAGAGACACAATTTTGATTTATTCAATTTAAAAAAAAATCGACAAAAACTGATTTCAATACGGAAAAGTACATTAAAAAACCGGCGAAGTGCGAGTTGGACTCGCCCATGAAGGGCTCCGTAATATAAAATATCTTGTAGTTCGTTGTTACTTTCATTGGTGATTAACACGTTCGCAGTGGTAAAGATTTTTCTAGGTGAAAATTGCGGTTTATGACATATTAAAAAAAACTACCAACTCGATCTGGTTCAAACCAATTTTCGTTGGTAGATTATAAGGCAATGTACATCTTATATTTTTATAGATTTAACGTTCTCTTAGTTTACAAGTTAAAGGGGGGGGGGACATTTTTTCACTTTGGAAGTGTCTCTTTTGCAAACTATTCACTTAAGAAAAAAATGATTTTAGGAACGTCATTAGCATTTTTTGAAGACCTATCTATAGATACCACAAATCTTGTTGCGGTTCACAGAATACATCTACTTACCAAGTTTCAACAGCATAGGCCTTATGGTTTCGGAGAAAAGTGACACACGAACGGACGGACAGACAGACAAACAGACAGACAGACAGACATTGTATGACGAAGCTATAAGGGTTTCGTTTTTGCCATTTGGCTACGGAACCCTAAAAAGGGATAGCTTGCGATTTTCTTGTTTTTTCTTATTTTAACGCTTATTTTTTGTCTACATATTTCTAATTTATTGGTCAATTAAAAACATAATAATTACACTGTCAAATAAATATAATATTATTCTACTTAAAAACTACTCAAACAACTTGCCCCTGACCGTTCCCGGCGCAAAAGTGCCCATCAAACTCGCCGCGTTTCCACGCTGGATTGCAACAGCCAGCCTCTGCACCAAGAACGATCTGGAGCGATAGTCACCAGTCGACTGTGTAAGCCTTTGTCTCAACTCCCTAACAAAACTTATGGTATCCTTGCCCCAGGACCCCAGGGTCTCCACAGCTACGCGCACAAAGGAGTACAGCGGCTCCAACTCGGCGTACTTAATTCTCTTCTTTGAGCTGGCCTCCTTCGCTGCAGCAGAAGGGGTGTGGACGGTGCGACCAAGATGGCTGGCGGCGACAGTGCAAGTTGCGTCCCAAATAAGGCATCTGCCGTTCTTCCATGGTATCAACGTGAGCCCATCCGGTCTTTTACCGTCCGATCTGCTGAGACCCGGAGGTTCAAGTACGCAGGGTACGTTCGCCGACAAAAGGGCCCTGCGGATTATGTCATTTAGAGCGTGGTGTCGTGGAAACGTCCCCGTGCACCGCCGACAGCTTAAGGCATGATGGCCATCCGCTTCCACCATGGAGCCACAGGTGCATGTATGAGGTTCGCATATCTTACAGCCCAGGCGTAAAGCCACTGCTACACGCAGCGAGTCCCCATCGAATTCTATTCTATTCTATTCTAGTCCCATTCCCAATTTGGTTTGATTATTTAATGTACATAGTTTTAATTTAATTGTCTTTGTTATATATTTTTGTTATTGTTGTATTTCATTAATACATTATTTTCTTCAAACCTTAATGAAAAATCACTATACAGTATAAAAATGTTGTTAAAAAAGTAGGAAAAAATTATAGTCGTCTGCTTATAAGTATCTCTTAAAAACTCCCGATCCCGTATGCTAGTCTTATTATTTTTGATGTGGGTAGAACAGTACTAAGCTAAAATGTAGTTTATTAACAATTATAACTGTAAAAAAACGAATTAGACATATTTTCTTAACGAAAATAAGAAAAATGATTTTTTGTCATATAGCTCCCAGAGCGGTGCCTAGGAATTACCTAAAATGTTTGGCAGATATTTTGCTAACAACTCATTAAAAGTCACTATAAGCGTTAAAATAAGAAAACACGAGAAAATCGCAAGCAATCCCTTTTTTAATATACTTTTCCATTCATTGAAATCAGTTTTTGTCGAATAGTTTTTAAAATTGAAGTCTAATCAAAATTGTGTCTGCATGTTTTCGACTACAATTATTAAGGTAAACACATTGGCATCATTAGTTTTTGGTAAAATCAGTAAAAAGTTTGTCAAGATTCCTATGTCCGCCGATTTGTATGAATCGATCCACTGTGCGGCGGCAAGGAATACCTACTCGCGATATAATAGTTACCTACGCAACGCAAGCAAATGTTGCCAGACTAAAAAATATAATTTTCACAACAAAATTAATTTATATCATTTTTTATTTCATTCTCGCTTTGAAGCAATGCATAAAAATTTTTGAGGCGCGAGGCCCCTTGTACCGCGAGGCCGTGGGCGGTGGCCCACGTCGCCCACGCCTTACGCCGCCACTGCATACGAGAATACCAGATAGGAAGAACGAGCAAAGTGAATTGCTGGACCTTCTGCTGACTACGCGCCCCGACAGATACACCACTTCAGTGGATGGACCACTTGGTTCATCGGACCACTGTCTTGTTCGGTCGCGAGTGTCTCACCTCGGCCCAAGGACTGGGATGGACTGCGAGAGTTCTTTGCGTCGTATCCGTGGTTTACGACTTTGCTTCACTTCAGATGATTTTGACTCCTGCGCTGCAGCAGTTGCTGAGGGGATCTTGGCGGGCATGGAATGTTATATTCCTAACCGCTGGATCCCGGCAGGAGTTAAGAAACGATCCTGGTTTAATCGGCTTTGTAGAGAAACTAGGATGTTGAAAGAAACTGCCTACAGAGCTTGGACCACGGCTCGCGCTAATTCAGATCCTAGAATCTCTGAAGTGAAACGCAAACTGAATGCCGCCTCGAGGGCCAGTAAAAGAGCGGTTGCCAGGGCTAAGTTCGATTTCGTCGGCAGAATTGGTGAGCCACTAGCCGGCTACCCTTCTGGAAGTCGTGAATTCTGGTTGCTCGAAAGAAGCTGCCGGACGGCATTCCCGCGGTGGTACTTAAGCGGTGTTGTGTCCGGTACTTACACGTCTTTTCACGCTTTCATACTCCATCCATGAAGCAAGTCCCGGCGTCGAGGAAGATCGCGCATGGGCATCCTGTGCCCAAGAAGGGTTACAGGACCGACCCGGCTAATTGTAGGCCTATAGCCGTCACCTCCCTTTTATCTAAGGTGATGGAGCGTGTAATTAATACACAGCTCGTGGAAACCTTGAGGAACATGACCTACTCAGTGACCGGCAGTACGGTTTCCGTCACGGTCGCTCAACGAGCGATCTTCTTGTGTACATAACACACCGCTGGGCGGCGGCTATCGAGAGTAAGGGCGAGGCTCTAGCAGTGAGCCTCGACATCTCGAAAGCCTTTGACCGGGTCTGGCACCGTGGTCTTCTTACGAAATTGCCCTCTTATGGACTTAAATGTCTATGAGGATGGGTGTCCAGCTTTATGGCCGGTAGAAGCATCAGGGCCGTCGTTGACGGCAGCTGTTCTGACTGCATGGCCATAAATGCAGGAGTACCACGAGGCTCAGTGTTGTCCCCCGCTTTGTATCTCCTGCATATCAATGACATGTTGTCTATTGACGGCATTCATTGTTATGCGGACGACAGTACGGGTGACACTTATTACACGGGCCGTCCCGGTACCTACCTATCTCTCGGGTTCCAGTGGAAGAAAGTCGTGAACAACTTGTGTCTGAAGTTGAGGCTACTCTCACTAGAGTGTCCGATTGAGGTGGACAAGATCTTGTCCAATTCAACTCTACCAGGACACAAGTTTGTGTATTCATCGCAAAAAAAAACCCATTCACTTTGGCGCCGCGACTTCAGGGCACATCTCTCACCATCTCTGAAAGTCTGAAAGTATAGGGATCCATGGTGTTGACATCTCCAGTGACGTGCAGTTCCGCAGTCACCTGGATGGCAAGGCCAAGCTGGCGTCCAAGAAGCTCGGAGTGCTTAGCAGGGCGCGGCGGTACTTTACTGCGGCGCAAGCACTGCTTCTCTATAAGTCGCAAGTGCGGCCACATATGGAGTACTGCTGTTACCTCTGGGCGGGGACACCTGAATACCAGCTTCGTCCATTTGACTCGGTGCAAAGGAGAGCTATGATAGTTGTCAGCGATCCCATAATTTCAGGTGGTGTGGAACCTCTTAGTGACAGGGAGACTTTGCCTCTCTGTGTGTTCTACCGCCTAGACGGTAGAGCACAAACCGTTGTACAGGCGCGCCTGTACAATGGTTTGTGCTCAGAAGAATTGTTTGATACGCCTACGGCTACATTCTATCATCGCACCGCTCGCCACAGACAGGGTGTTCATGCTCACACGTTGCGTCCTGAGCGCGGATCTCACCGTGCTAGACACGGTGAGATCCGATAGAGGCTTTCTTCCGCGTACGCTTAGGTTGTGGAATGATCTCCCTGCCTCGGTTCTCCCAAACGCCTATACAGTATGGGGTTCTTCAAAAGGGGGCTTACAAGGTTTTTACAGGGACGGCAGCGCGATTGTGGCGCCCCTGGTGTTTCAAACGTAAATAGGCTGCGGTCCATTTGGTACATTTAGACCACCGGTACATTTGGTGAAGCCGTATGCTTGTTTCCCACCGTAGTGGTATAAAAAATTATTAAAAAAACAGCGTCGCGATGCCTTTTATATTTACGTCGCATCGTCTCTTATAACAGCGCCGTGGCGACTATCATAACAACGTCTTAACACCTTTTGTAAAAGCATCGCGACGCCTTAAAACAGCATCACACCGAGTTTTAATCGCGGCACCTAAAAGAATCGGGGCGCTGTATATATCAGCGTTGTGGCGCTTTTTATAACAGCATCGCGCGAGTTTTACAAGTCCTTTATAACAGCGCCAGCGTCGGGTTTGTGTACTTGAGTAGTGAGTACAGTTTTGGGCAGTACTCACTTAACTACTCAAGGTCCCCTTTCATCTTCTCAAGTTGTAGCCCTTCTAGTAGCAAGACCAACTACAAGCATATCATTCGCCCATCCAACACAATGAGCCAGGACTGCTTGGTGTCTAAACAGAATGTATTGTCTGAACCACAGGTCTTTAGTAAGATCAAAAAGAATATATGTATATTGACGATTTTATTAAATTACATCTACACAAAAGCCCCACATGTCAGGTTTTGAGGTCCATGATTTGAAAAATTGAGTCTTAACAACTTGCCATCGTTCGTTGTATTGTGTTGACCTCTTCTTCATTACACTATAGGGTATACTTTCTAAATTACTTTCGTCACACATAGTATTCCTTAAACTGGGAACAGTATTTACAATGCTTAAAAATTTTCTATACATATTGTATTTACTTATACATAAACTATTTTTGGGTAGACTAGATTTTTTCTTGGTAACACCTAGTTTCTTGCCTTGTACTGCGACATCCAGTATTCTGAAATAGAAAAGAGATAAATTAATAGATATATAGACCCACATAGTTGTAAAGCTGTTATTAACAGATTTGAATGTGATGGTGATAAAAAAAGTTTGTAATATTCTTTGCACTTATAAATATTGGCTCTCATAATTATTATGCAGTTCTATAGGTTCAATTATCAAGGATCTGGCAACACAAGTCCAAAGCTTGATTGAAAACTCTTTAAGATCAAACTTTGTATGCAACTAGTCAATCTACAAGACTCTCTTAGTCTACATTTATATTTTACAGCTCCGTTGCAAGCAATATTATTATAGAATACAGTTGAGATGATAGAGTCTTATGACCAAACTATTCAAAAACAAAATCATTGATACAAAAGAAGAAGTACCAGGTTTTTTTTATAGTGGCTACCAGTCAAAAAATAATACACACAGTTGAAAAAAGTTATTAAACTTTCAGATGACTAGAATCATCTTTCACTCGCTTGACTTTTAACCAGGAGAAATACATTCCTAAAAGTAACAAACACTTACGGTTCATTAGATTTCACCCACACTATGCTAGCAGGAGTTGGACGTATACGAGTGCCATCTCTGATATTCATAAAAACCAAGGAACTTTGATAAAACTCAGGCACCACATCCAATAGTAATAACGCCTCAGTGCTTCTGCTCAATAATGCTCTGTTCAAAGATTCTTCAGAATATGGAACTCCAGCTCCTAATATAAAATATTTTATGTATATTGGTCCACATAAGATGTCTATAAGACTACCTTGCACACCTAAGTGTATCCATTTTGATATTTTATCACTGCAAGATACAGATAATGTTCTGTCTCCTCTACCAGGCTTAGTTCGCACTTGACCAAGAAGGTGATAGTCAGTTCCGGTCTGTTTAGAGTCTTGCTCACAATTTGGAAGACATTTTGCTCCCGTTCTGTGGACATCGTTATCTAATTTCTGTATTTTACTTTCACATTCATTTAAATCTGAGTCAGCGTGTCGCTTTTGTGAGTTAATAACATCACCATACTGTTCATCTTCAGTACTTTTAGGCATAATACAAGCATCACCACAAGGCAGCTGTGACGAGTAAAATATAAATTCAACATTATTTACTAATTTCAATTGATCAGATTCAGTTAAAAATATAGAGCTTTCGCCTTTGAAAGCTTTGTAGATGTTTTCATACAGATATATCATAAAACCTCGCCTTGCCATTACTTCAGCGTGACTATCATTCAGTACATCACCTTTTGGAGACAATTTTGAAGCACCAATGCATTTAGAACCAGTACCCAATGAAACCACTTCCCCACTTCCGTTAGAGGGGTCGTATTTAATGAAACACGACAGCACAGTCCATTCTTCATCAATAGGCTTCCCAGTTTTGGGCAGTTTATTGTACACTTCAAAACACATTTGAACAAGTTTATCTACCAAAGTTTTGTCCAGGTTTGCCATATTGTTCTTGGATACAGATGAACTACGAAATAATTTTATGAGCAAGTAAATTAAACATATAAATAATCAAATACATTTGTTAATGCAGTTATAATATAATTTGATTTCATTCATTTATTTATGAAAAAAATAATTTATTGTTTTTGTTTTGAAAATAATTTGTCAATTCATAACAATTAATAAATGTCAAAACTTTGACATATCATTTTTTTACGTTGTTAATATAATAGAATCAGAGGTGTATAATCCATACTGCCAACTCACACGTACAACATAATATCCGAAGGGTTCTATGTCTTGACTAATCTTCTTCTCGTTTTTAATTAATTTTTTGCCGACGTCTAACTATTGTAGTTCCCTTGTCCCATTTGCTAATGGCCTTCTTTAGTCATCAAATGATAATAATAAAATTCATATGCGCATGCTATATACCGATCACCTCTTCACTTTTCCCACTTTAACCCCGTCCCAAAACGCTTGGCCATGTCCCTTTCAGCATAGAAGTTTTCATATCGCTGCTGACTGAAATTAATTTTGGGATCCAAATCCATATTAGTGTGTAGAGGCGGTAGACGATTTACCGCGACTCACTTAGAGCGATAAGCTTTTATTTTCGTGTGGAAACGCCTCGTAAATGCTATGCCGGACTCTTACCGAGTAAAACAACACGTGCCCCACCACTGCCTACATTCGGATTCACGAGGAACTTCTAGGGACTCTGGAGCAGAACCCGTTGGGGCGCACCTTATGGTTTGAGGCAAATTTCACCCAAAAGCGCCTCCACTGACCCAGAGCTTCCAGCCGAAGCATCTGGAACGGAGGAACATATCCGGGTAGGCTCCGTCTCAGGCGTCCAACGCGACGAGTCTGAAGTCACCGAGGGTGAGTTAGGGGTGGCTGTGCTGTATCTTAAATCCCTCAAGAGGACCACCCCCGGACATTCCAGGCCGAGCGTTAGTCCTGGCTCAGCTGGTTCTAATCCGAAAGGAGCGGCCGACGGACTCTTCTTCCGGGTACTGGCTGATCGTTAGCGTAACATGTTACGCTCAACGCCTGTGGTGTTGCAAACGTTCATAGGCTGCGGTGACCACCGGTCCTTCTGGTGGGCCGTATGCTTGTCTGCCACCTTAGTGGTATAAAAAAAAAGCAAGAGCACAAAGAGGTGTGTTAGCTCTTTGAGCGTATTATTGCAGAGCGCCTCGTCGAGCACCTCACACGCGTGGGGCCAGATCTGGCAGATTACCAGTTTGTTGTCCGTCAGGGGCGCTCCACCATTCCACCGTGGACGTGATGACGCGAGGTGCTCACTTATCATGGAGTGCCTCCCTACCTCCGTCGAACTATCGGAGCTTATCTTTCTGAGAGAACCATAACTTATACGAGCTGGCTGGGGCCAGGTCGGCGAGTGGTATCATGCGGATTGGGGTGTGTTCCAGAACATGGGTTACGATTGAGTGCTGCGTGGTCCATTGCTCAGGGTGTCGTCAGCGTAACATGTTACGCAAACGACACCCTCGTTACGGTGCGAGGAGCAACGCACCGAGACGCAACCCTAATGTGCATCCGACATGATCATGCCTTGCAATTGTCAATCACGTTAAATTTGAATGGAAGTTGCTTGAGTGTGCGTGATTTCTTTGCATGGGTCTGTGCTTCGACGTATATGTACGCATGATATTTAACGTACTTGACAATTGCCAATTGATCGTGTCGAGACCCCTTAAAGGCCACGGCAGGTGTTACTCAAATAGTTACTCTCGAAAAAAATACCATGGTGAAAAATAGGACGGGAAGGTAACCTACCGAACATTGAAGTACATAATGAGCTTTTTTTTATACCACTAAGGTGGCAGACAAGCATACGGGTCACCACAGCCTATGAAACGTTTGCAGCACCAGAGGCGCCACACTCGCGCTGCCGACCCCGTAATAACCTTCTAAGACCCCTTAACCTCATAATATATATTATATCTACGAGTAAACAGAACGGCCAAAACCTACTTATCTTATCACTATGGCGGCCTCGGTGGCGCATTCGGTAGTGTAACCGTCTGCCGTGCTTAAGTCCTGGGTTCGATTCCCGGGTTGTTACAAATATTTGTGTGACGATTAATAGCGATCGATACCTGTGTCTATCAGTCGTCTACATTCCAAAGCACCAGCTTGTATGTTAGCTATTTGGGCTAGATGATGCGTGAGAATGTTCACAAATGTTATTATTTCACACCTAACGATCTGGCATCTATTTTTCATTACAGCGAGCTCTAACAAACGACAGAGGTAGGTACCTATAAAACTGCATTATAATGCGTTCGCGCCCATTCCTACTACATTTGCGCTGGTAATAAAATATTTTATTGAAATTTAAATATCTATAAGCTGTCCTGTCCGTGAATAATTTGGTAACCACATTTAAGCGCTCATCAATCACAAATTCACAATTGCCTTGAAAAGGGGTTGAATAACGGCAATAAAAATTATGAGAACGGCATCATACCATATTCAATTGCTGTCATAAATTTTCTCTTTATTAAAAGTAGGTACATACGCACAGCCACGGGAAATTTCAAAGAGGCAGAGCTGGATGTTATCCTTATTTTGGATTAATATTTTTAATCGACTTCAAAAAGGAGGAGGTTAGGTAGGTACTCAATTCGACCGTATATATATTTTTTTGTTTTTTATGTTTGTGCGCGCAGTTATTTTTTAATTTTTTTTTGTTCAAAAATAGATACTCCCAAGGTGTTCCCACTCTAAGGAAGTCAGGATCTGATGATGGCATCTTGGAGAAATCGAAGGAAACTTATAAAATTGTAGGGGCATCTAGGGCATTTGTAAACTTTTTTATTAAGGGCTTTAAATTATTTCTCTTATACTTTTATTTCTCTTTCTATTTCTCTTATACTTATACTATATCTACATACTATATAAGAACAACTTAATGAAGGTCTGGAGTCGATCTGATGATGGAGACGAAAGACAGTAGAGAGAATTCCCTAACGATATACAGCAGTTGCCTTGTGTTTGGGTTTAATTAATTTTTACTGTCGAGAACTTTAAACCTAGATAAATAGATTTTCAGTCTACACGTCCCTAAAAATAGTGAAAAAAAAATATTAACAAAGAAGAAACAGACTTCAAGTAAAACTAAAAACTGAAAAATAAAATTTACTTAGCACAAAGTTAGTATATTCTGATTTATCAGATATCTTATATATAAAATTCTCGTGTCACAATGTTCGTTCCCGTACTCCTCCGAAACGGCTTGACCGATTCTCATGAAATTTTGTGAGCATATTAGGTAGGTCTGAGAATCGGCCAACATCTGTTTTTCATACCCCTGTGACCGGGAATAACATTTCACGCGGGCAAAGCCGCGAGCATCAGCTAGTCATTAAATATAATACTGAAGTCGGTGCCAATATGACTATGAGAGAGATTAATAATGCCTACCTAAGCCTAAATAGATTTACTGGGCACCGATTTCTGTATTATATTTTTCATGATATCTGATAAATCAGAATATACCCGGAATATACCTACTAACTTTGTGCTAAGCAAATTTTTATTGCTTTATATTATTTTGTTATTTATTTATTTGTTGTATCTATGTATCTAAGTTCTCCAGAAAGCGAGTCACGAGTGCCGAAACTGGCACATTGAGAAGTGGAACGGCAGTCGTTCACACTCATCAGGTCCAGGTACTTAAGCTTTAGATGCAACATAGGCTTAGCGCTAAGAGATTGTTGTATAGTGTTGCTCATGACATAAATATTGTGACTGCGGGAACCACTTTCGAACAAAGAAAGGGGTCATATACAGTAGCGGTATATCTACATAAAAAGACATTTCAATCAGGAGGATCCCACCGAAATTAATCCTAGACACTGACCATAATTTTATGGTGTAATGGCCTTGTACGTAGCCTAGGCTTCATTATGTTTAACTCAACTTTCTGGGCGAGTTTCACGCTACTTGAATCTCTTTTATATATAAAGGGCATTATCCATTGTCCCAAAATAATAGGTTGGTAAAGCTATGGCGAATATTTGACTGGAATTTAATACGAAGATGGAATACCCGCATTAATATCTGGTTTCATAGAAAAAAATCTAGTTGGAGTCCAGAATTTGTATTGAATTAAATCCTGAAGACACGGAGGTATATTCGACATGTTTCGACGAACCAAGATTCGCTTACACAGGAATGCTGTATTAAAAGGTGATTCAAACCATTATTATCGTGGAAAATTGTAGTCGCTCAGGTAGTCAATGTTATTTGGGTGCTATAAATAAATTAAATGTACACAAAAGAATATGTTACAATATTCTTAGCTCACGCCTGCATAATATCATGAGTTACTCACCGGATGCAAATCATAACGGCCATAGTCCATAGTGTTCATTATAATGACCATTAGTGGGCGGTGATGAAAGAGGGTAGTTTATCATTCCATGGTTCATTATAGAACAAAATGACAGGCGATCTCCACACGAATTTGAATATCAAAGCACTCCCTTCCAGACCTATGCAGCTATGGATTAAAATAATCTTCTTGTGATGTGACTTTCAATACGAAAAATTCAGTATTGATTGATAAAATCTTAATAAAATCGAATCGTTCCACCGTCATAAAAAGTAGCTTTGCATAACATTATTACAGGATGCCTATATAAATAAAAGATAATGACCATAGCAGAATAAAGTACTTGTTTGTGATTTGCTGGAATATCAATAGATTGTGTTCTTCTAATTTCTTATTGAAAAAATGATTGGATTGTATTGAAAAAATTATTGGATTGTATTGAAAAAAAAAAGGATAATTACAGCAGCATACTGTTGCATGCAATCAAATGCCTAGGATTGTAGAAATCGATTGCTAATATGATTATGGATTATGGACCTACGATATAGTTATCTCTTTCAATAGGTAGGTACCTACTTTTTAGAAAAAGTGTGTTTAATTTAGCCTGCGTGTTTTACCGATAGTCAAATTCCTTTTAATAAAAGTTTATTACAAACGAGAAAGATATTATCTTTCAGTTTTGCATGCTTAACACTCAGCCACTGCTAACTGTCGAAAGCATGGGCAGGTAAACTCTTCGTCAATAAATGACAATACTTACCTAATCGATGATTTTGACTATTTTTACAAAATACAGTTCTCCTATCTTTGGATGGCTACCAAATAAGTCATAATAGGGAAAATATGACCAAAATGACGTGCCTGTTATCCATATTATTTTGTTTCAATATTGCAGTGATGGGATTCATTGAAGCGTGCAGATAAATTCAACCAAACAAACGATTCGCGACGATAATTGATACGATACGGTCATGTGTGAAGGCCATAAACGCAGTTTTACATCATGTGTCAATGTCGTATAACAAAGGACTTCAACTCTACTAGGTCGTCTGACCCAATTCCTCGTGCTTGGCAAGAGCTACGCGCGGGGGGAATTCAGAGATCCACTTTATAAAAGGATGTCAGTAAGCAGCAAGATGGAGTACTGGGGAAGTATAATCGTCAGAATGGCTCGTAGACTCCTAGTAAGAAAGACCCATTAGCTGAAACCACCAAATACCATCCTCCTGAATACGTCAAGATCGATAATTGTTCATTCCAGAAGCGACTTCGGTGTCTCAAGTTTACTCCAGAAATCAGTGTGCAACTTGAAAGGGGTGTGCTTGATTTCCTGAATGAGCCAGGTTAGCAATAACCGCACAATAGCTCCAGCTCCAAAGGAACATTACTTTCAAGTGCAGTAACCAGCCCGTAGATACCCTGAACCTGCGAAGAGCACACGTATGCTGACATGCAATTACCGACGAGCTCCGATTGTCAATGGTTCGTTATGGAAAAAAAATGTTGTGGAAAATAAATAAAAGGCTGCGTGTTTTTTTGGACAATTCTTTAAAGCCGAATGAGGAATTTTCCTATTGGTGTCAGTTTATTTATTATTGTAAGTATACAATGATATTCGCTCTCCATCAACGTGTTAAATATGCCAACCTATTGAAGAGAAGTTAACAATCGTGCCAATCATAAGGTCGCATGCGATTCGTGGGAGATAATCCTCGCAGACACCAAATAATTGATTGCAAACTGCAGTACCCGCAAGGTCGAACAAACGTACAAATCATTGGGTAATATTTTGGAAGCTTATCTAACTCTAACATCTTCAATGTTATTCGGTCATTCAATCGTTACATGAATTATTCAGTTCTACAAAATTATGCAACAGCCCAAATTTAAATCGTTTTGGTTCAACTCCGACCCCCGCTGAGCACTCGCGGTTCTGCTCGCTATAAAAAGTATAAATATTCTTATTATGGATCGAATATTGTTTGATAACTTTCGTAATAAAGTACTTCGTAAGTGAAGCAAGTGGTGGGTATAAATATGGAATTGCATATATAAGGTTAACGGTTCTCTGTAGGAATTGAAGTAGTTACTTATTTCAAAACATAAAATGCAAATGTACAACTAAATACAGACCAACACAAAACCATGACATCGAAAATGATTTTTTTTCGTGTTATTTATCGAGAGAATGTCAAAGTACCTAACTGCTTAACATACTGAGGAAAATTTGGTGCCTCAATTTGAATAAATGTAGGTAATGCTATAGAAAAACAAGGAAAAAGATTACAAAATTATGATAATCAAATGAAAAAACAAAGCGTTCGTAACCTCGCATGCTCAGATGTTCTGCACCTAAATGATTTTCGCCACGATCATGTGCTGGGTGAGTTTCAGATGTTTTTGGAACTCACGTGATGCTGGTCGTCTCGGCTGCTAGTTTCACTTTGTCGTTTAACCAACCTGAAAGCCTAATGGGTGGTTTGAAATTTTAGCAAGCAAGTAGCCTCAACCTGCGCCAACGCCTGTCCGTTTAAACATGGCAATATTCTAACCATCCATTACTTGGGACGAAGTACAATTATTGGTAAAATGTGGATATGGTGAATTGGTGATATCTGCCTATCCTTTCAAGGAAAACTGTGTAGGCGTAATTAGCAGAAAAATAATATGCTAAATATACATGTCATACCAGTCTTACCAGAAATAAGTATAACATCGACAATAAATGTTGCACCCACAGACGTACAATAAGTAGCAGACGAAACATTAATTATGTTTGTGTGCGTTGGTCTTTCCATTCCGCTCGCTCTAAGGGGTTAGTGAATGCTGCTATCTCGTTTCTACACGTATAGCAACACTATACATGACATGTTAAAAAAAATGACGTACGCCTGGTTTTTGAAAGGTTTAAGCTGCCGATGCTGCAGTTTGACGTATTAGATACCTCTCATTAATGAAGGGGCCAAACTCAGGCACTTCTTTTCAAGATTAAATTTAATGCTAACATAAAAATAAGTGTGGCAAACTGTGATTCAGCATTTAATTAGTTCAGCATTGCATTTTTATATAATGCCTGTAATCTTCGATGATATTGAGTATACAATATATAAAAATGAAGCCCGATTTCCGTGGTCACGGCATCACGCGTGAAATGCTGGACCGATTTCGCTAATTCTTTTTTGTTGTGTTTGTTTCTGTCAGGAGAAGGTTTTAAAAAAATTGGTGCAAAACTATTAGCAGAAATGGTTTTTATAGCAATTTTGAATCAGATCATAGAACTGGAAACTCCGAAATGGAAACCGGGAACAGAAAGACTAAGAGATAATTTTGCAATCCAATATGGCCGCCGCGTCGAAATCACAAAATTTCATGATGGGTATCGTTTAAGGGGGATTTTGGTACGCTGAGTACGAATCAGATGATAATTTTGCAATCCAATTTGGCCGCCGCGCTGAAATCACAAAATTTCATGATGGGTATCGTTAAAGGGTGTTTTTGGTATGCTGAGTACGAATCACATGATAATTTTGCAATCAAATATGGCCGCCGCGCTGCAATCACAAAATTTCATGATGGGTATTGTTTAAGGGGGATTTTGGTACGCTGAGTACGAATCTCATGATAATTTTGCAATCCAATATGGCCGCCACGCCGAATACGAATCTCATGATAATTTTGCAATATAATATGGCCGCCACGCCGAAATCACAAAATTTCATGATGGGTATTGCTTAAGGGGTTTCTTGGTATGCTGAGTACGAATCACTCGATAATTTTGCAATCCAATATGGGCGCCGCGCCGAAATCACAAAATTTTCGTGATGGGTATCGTTTAAGGGGTTTTTTGGTATGGTGAGTACGAATCACATGATAATTTTGCAATCCAATATGGCGGCCGCGCCGAAATCACAAAATTTCATGATGGGTATCGTCTAAGGGGTTTTTTTGTATGCTGAGATCGAATCACATGATAATTTTGCAATCCAATATGGCCGCCACGCCGAAATCACAAAATTTCATGATGGGTATCGTTTAAGGGGTTTTTTGGTATGCTGAGTACCCATTATGAAATTTTGTGAATTCGGCGCGGCGGCCATATTGGATTGCAAAATTAACCCAAAATTCGTACTCAGCATACCAAAAAACCCCCTAAATGATATGCAACATGAAATTTTACAATGGTGGCGCGGCGGCCATATTGGATTGCAAAATTAACCTGAAATTCGTACTCGTACTACTAATTTTTTTCCCAAAAGCGTTTGACATCTTAGATCGTATGTCCACCTATTTATAATCCGGACCAGTGTGCGGCCGGCCAGCCGCAACAAAAAAAAATGCGTGTACTTAGTGTACACACGTAAGAAGTGAAACTTCTTCATAAACTTAATTTTCACCTCACCTTAAATTAAGTCAAAAAGTACAAAAGTACAAAAGTCCAAAAGTCCAAAAGTCCAAAGTCCAAAAGTCCAAAAGTCCAAAAGTCCAAAAGTCCAAAAGTCCAAAGTCAAAAGTCCAAAAGTCCCAAAGTCCCAAAGTCCCAAGGTCTCAAGGTCCCAAAGTCCCAAAGTCCCAAAGCCCCAAAGTCCAAAAGTCCCAAAGTCCCAAAGTCCCAAAGTCCCAAAGGCCAAAAGTCCGAAAGTCCCAAAGTCCCAAAGTCCCAAAGTCCCAAAGTCCCAAAGTCCCAAAGTCCCAAAGTTCCAAAGTCCCAAAGACCCAAAGTACCAAAGTCCCAAAGTCCCAGAGTCCAAAAACCCTTAAATGACATGCTATCCCTGGATAAAGTACTCTTAATTCGAATCCACCGTGGTGGGGAACAGAACAAAGATGGCGCGTAACCAAAAATCGTGACGTGACGTGACGTGACGCAAATTTTTTTCCAACGCCGATAAAGAAGTTTCACTTCAAAAAGCGCATTGATGTTACGAGTTGGATCAAAACGTTACACATTGTATCATTACAAGGCGCGCATTGCAATGCTCGGATCACCTGCCTCACTGCTGTAACCTCGTCTTGTATCATTACAAGGTGCGCATTGCAATGCTCGGTTCACCTCCCACACTGGCTGTAATTCTCGACTCGTAACATTACATTACGCGCGAATGCTCCCGGTGAGGGAGCACCTTTAGAAAAAAATGATGTTTTGTAACATTATTTTTTTCTAAAGGTGCTTTAGCCTCAATAGCATTTTTGAAGACCTATCTATGGACCCCACACGTATGGGTTTGATGAAAAAAAATCTTTTCGTTTCAGTTCTGAGTATGGGGACCCCCAAAATTTACTGCTTTTTTCTAGTTATATTTAAAAATCTTAATGCGGTTCACAGAATACATCTACTTACCAAGTTTCAAGTGCATAGGTCTTATAGTTTCGGAGAAAAGTGGTTGTGACATTCGAACAGACAGACAGACAGACATGACGAATCTATAAGGGTTCCGTTTTTTGCCATTTGGCTACGGAACCTTAGAAGAGGTATTTTAGGATACTCTTATTTCATTAAAATAAATCTTATTGAACTAGGCGGCTAACTCCTTCCCTGTAGTTGCGTTAGTGTGTGTGGTTTTTATATGTGTTAGTTTTGGCGTACTTTTCAATCTCTAATGCTTTGTCTGCTACTTATTGTAAGTCTGTGGTTGCACCTTGAATCGATAAGTATTTATAAACTAGCGACCCGCCCCGGCTTCGCACGGGTGCAATGCTGATACTAAATACACTAAGTACAGAAAAACTGTGAAGTTTAAAGCATAGTGGATCCCAAACCCGCAGGGATACGCGGAAAATTTTTATGTTGTCGTATTAAAGACCGTAGTTGCTTATCAAAATATAAGGTGAGACCTTTATACTTTGATACTAAACTGAGAAATTGAACCAAATCAATTTTCCCCCACACATTTTTTATTTTCATAATTTTTTTTTGCCATGAATGAGTCATTTTATGGAAAAGTTGTAGTACTAAATGTTGATTAGCACTATATTTCCTATCCAAAACAAATTTGATATCTTAGGTTGTATGCCCACCTATTTTAAAATCCGGACCAGTGTGCGGCCGGCCGGTACAGTCGCAAACGCTACGTCCCGCAATTTGATATCTGTAATATCTTAGAAAATATTCATTTAAATCATATGTTGTAAAAAGCCATATAGATCTATAATAAATAAACAATGTATTTAAGGTATTTACTTGGATAAGGATTAATGCTGTATTGGTTAAAACCGCTTCGAAACTAAGCCATTATTTGTCGAAAAAAGTAAATGACATAAAAATGTTTTTGTGGGATATCCATAAGAGATAGAGATATGCCATGGCGGAGTTTTCTGTAGACCTTTACAATGTGTACAATACTTAGTACATTATATTGATAAATCTCGTAGGATTCAGCCTGCGTTTGCAATGTAAGTGGAAAAAATGTAATTATTTACGACATCACATTAGAAACCTCAAAAATAACAGTATTTCTCCACTATTTAATGGATGTTATTATATATATAAACCTTCCTCTTTAATCACTCTATCTATTAAAAAAAACCGCATTAAAATCCGTTGCGTAGTTTTGAAGATTTAAGCATACAAAGGGACATAGGGACAGAAAAAGCGACTTTGTTTTATAATATGTAGTGATGATAATATCTAAAGGGGTCCCGCCCGACACGGTCAAACTGGTTGCAGTTTGACCGTGTCGGGACCCCGTGTCATGCACGTTAAATATCATGTGTACCTACATAATACGTCGATGCACACACACACATGCGAAGAAATCACGCACACTGAAGCAACTTCCATTCATATTTTAACTCGCATGACAATTGCCAATTGATCGTGTCGGGGCCCCTTTACAAATACCAAAAACTTTTTTTTTATCAATCAATCAATACATATAATAAAATCGTAACAGGTCGCTGTCTGTACATGGAAGATAAATAAGAAAAAATATTATAGGGGGGCTTTATGAACGCAATAGAACCCAAAACAATGATTTTTAGAATTTTTGTCTGTTTGTCTGTATGTCTGTATGTCTGTATGTCTGTATATCTGTTTGTCTGTACGGTTGTGCACGCTAATCTCAGTAACCGCTTAACCGATTGCAATGCGGTTTTTTTTATTGTGTTGAGGTTTGCTCCAGTTAACATTTAGCGTTTGTTTTATGTAAATCGGTTTAGAAACAAAAGAGTTATAACACTTTTAAGAATCAGATATTTTGAAAATTTTAATTGTAGGGGTTTCTTTGAATGTGAGTGAACCTAAACTGGCGTGTTGGCTTAATCATAAAAGAGCTTAATGATTAAGACTATTTTAAACAATTCAGTCCGCGCCGAAGGCGTGGACTGAATTGTTTTAAAATTGACTTAATCATTAAGCTGTTTTATGATTAAGCAAACAGGGCAGTTTCAGACGCTGCTTGATGACTCTGATGAAGAAATACCTTTCCTTTCATACACCTTATGTGACGTAAACGAAGTTGCGGGCTCAGCTAGTAATAAATAAACTTTATTTGATTTTTCTCTCATCTTACATGAATAATAATTAGGTACATTTTCTTTGTAAATTATCGTAAATTTCAATTTAATTGAAAGTAAAATACGACGAACCCTACCTAAATGAAATCTCCGGAGCTCATAAGAACGAGGTACCTACTTAAAAGGGGACTGGTTGACAAAGTTTGCGAAAAAGAGGTGCCAATGAAGACATCCTTCTCGGTATTAGTATACGAAAAATGATAGCCAAAAGTAGATTTGAAATCTAAAAGACGTGTGTCAAAAGATGGTTTTATCAGAAATTGTGTATTTATTATAAATAATTAGTAAAACATCATTAAAATAGCCCATAGTTTTTTAGAAGAAGGCGTTGTATGACATCTATTTATTAATGAATGATAATAAAATTTATATCAAAGACTAAAGAAAACATAGACCTCTAAAATGGTTTTCTTCAATTTGATTTAGTATAAGTTTTAACTAATTATACCTAATAATGTATTCAAAGAATACATTACATTGCTTGCTTCCCCGCGCTCGCCCGAAAATCTAGTGCGGGGGGAGTCGTGTTGATAGACGGACGTGTGTCGCTCTGGTCTGCAAAATATTTTCGTAAAATGTTATATTTTCATTCATGTACAGAGTAATGCGTGTAACAGACAGAGCCCGAGTTACACAATGCATACTGCATTACATGAGAATATAATGCATTTGAACTTATTTTATGTATTGTTTTATTAAATTACTTCGAAAGGTAGTCATGCTAATATTGTAAGCGGTACTTAATCATTTCAAAATAAATAAATGAAGAAATATTTGTGGACATTCCCACACAACTTAAGCTATTATAACTTTGTGCTAAGGGATATAGACAACTGATGAAAATACTTATATTACAGTTATTATAAAAACACTGCTTTTTTTGAGACACTGCTCTCAACTTGACTGCCTCTGTGGCGCAGTCGGAAGTAGTGATGGGCAATCCTCCCGGTTTAAACCCAAATTGAGTTTAAACCCGGTTTAAACCCATAAGATTCCTCCCGATAGGGATTTTATTTGGGTGTTTATAATTTTGTAAAACATACTCATAAACATTTGAAATTTTAAACTTCACAGTGACTAATGTCATCTTTTTTCTTTTTCTATATGGTTATTTGTTATTTTAATTTAGGTGTTTTCAACGTACCAACCTAAAACATCAAATTATAACAACAACAAAAAACATGATCATTAATTGCGTCATTTTTTTTAAAATTTTATTTTTTATGTTCAGCTCGCCAAATTGACGTCGCCACCAGCCTGATGGAAAGCCGTGGCGCATCTAGCGATTGGGGGCCACTTCTGACAGTGATCCTGAAGTTGGTTCGAGGTCTCCCGTCACCTGGGGACAAACCAATTATTCGGATAGCATGTCTCTGCATAGCGTCAAGCGCGTCTAGTAAGTACCTCGCGGAGTCATCCCAAAGGTGAAAACAGTACTCGACGCAGGGACGAATCTGCGTCTTGTACAGTAAACATCTCTGATGTGGGGTCAAGTAACGTCTCACCTTATTTAGGACTCTAAGTTTCCGCGAGGCCAGCCCAAAACAACTCTCTATGTAGTTTTTATGGTTGAGCTCACGCCGAACGTCTATACCGAGGATCTCCAGGTTGTCCTTTTGTGGAACCGTAATGCTCTGAAGAGTAGGTAGGGGTAGGAATGGGGACTTCTTAGCTGTAAAGATGCACACCTGTGTTTTTCTGGCATTGAACTCGACCAGGTTGTCTGAGCCCCATTGGGCAATGTGATCCAGGTCCCGGTCGAGATCCGCCACGAGTTGCCGTCTCTTTTCCTCCACGTCATCACGCCCCTCCGCTGGACGGCCAGAATAGCTCCCATGCAGAGTACTATCATCCGCATAACAATGAATGCACCCAAGGGACAGCATGTTGTTGATATGCAGAAGAAAGAGAGTTGGGGTCAATACCGATCCCTGTGGTACTCCGGCATTTACCTGCAAAAAGCAGGAAGTCTGACCATCACAGAGAACCCGTATACGTCGCCCGTGCAGGAAGCTGGCCACCCAGCGGCACACACAACTGCGGCGATAAACCATATGCCGGCAGCTTGGAAAGAAGCGACGTATGCCATACCCTATCAAAAGCTTTAGAGATGTCTAGGCCAATAGCCAGAGATTCGCCGTGCCTCTCTATAGTCTCACCCCAGGTGTGTGTTATGTACGCTAGGAGGTCACCCGTTGATCGTTTCGGCCTAAAGCCATATTGACGATCGCTAATTAACGAGTGATCCTCCGGATAGCGTATGAGCTGTTTGTTGATGATTAGCTCGAACACCTTGCAGATGACGGTGGTTACGGCTATGGGGCGATAGTTGGCAGGATCCGACCGATCACCTTTCTTGGGGATCGGCTGGACGTTCGCCTCCTTCCAAGCCTCCGGCAGTTCTCCCGACGAATAGGAAAGGCGATACAGGCGTGTTAGAGTTGGAGATAATTCAGCTGCACACTTCTTTAGCACCACTGCCGGAATGCCATCAGGACCACTGGCTTTCCGCGTGTCGGTAACCTTAGCACCGCTCGCACATCGCACTGCCGGATTACAATATCCGGCATCGTAGTTCCACAGTCGGCGATAGTAGGAAGTTGCCTGCCACAGTCATCGACCCGGGAATTAGCCGCAAAGAGATTGGCCAGCATTTCTGCTTTCTCTTGGGCCTTGTGAGCCAGTGATCCGTCAGGATAGCGCAGCGGCGGCAGCGAGGGCTTGCAAAAGTTGGCCTACACGGCTTTGGCCAGTTGCCAGTATCCACGGCTGCCCGTCGTATGTGACGTGAGCTCCTGACCAAGGCGCGTGACGCGCTGGGTCTCTGCTCCTTGGAGGCTCTCTTACTGGACCTAGTGGCTCTGTTGTACGCTGCTTTGAGGCGGGCCACATTCGGGTCGCGCACAGCCCGAGCCCTGATCTAGGCGCGGTAAGCCGCCTGTTTTTGTTGAACAGCTACGGCGCACTCACGCCCGAACCAGGGGTGGGCTTTGCGGATGCTGGCGACATCAGTGTATGGAATATAGTATTCCATACCTAATGTAATCTCACCAGCAACCGCAGAGGCGCTTTCCGATGAAATCCTCCCTGCAAAGCAGCGCTGACTCCACGGGACGGCTGCAAAGTATTCTCGTAGTCCGTCCCAGTCTGCTGACGAGTAGTGCCACAATCCCTGCGTCACCTCTACTGCCCTTGCAGGAGATGATACCTGCAGGCGGGCACGCACAACACAGTGGTCGGATTGACCCAGTGGGGCGCCAACCGACACATTGTACTGTGCTGGATAACTCGTCAGCAGTAACTCCAGCAGGGCGGGTTCATGGTCTGACCTGTCCGGTATGCGTGTAATCTCGCGCACCACTTGGGTCAGACCATGAGAGAGAGCGATCGCGTGGGCGGCCCGTCCCGCTGGATCGATTCTGCGGGACCCCAGCCACTCAGTGTGGTGACCGTTGAAGTCCCCCAAAAAAACCACTTCAGCGTTCGGGAACCGCACCTGCGCGTCATCAGCCCCATCACTGAAGTGCTGAAACAGCTTTGTCATCTCAGCTGTCCCTGTATGGGGGCGGTAGACACACACGTAGATCTGACTCATGGAGCCGTGATCCACGTGCAGCCAAAGGACGGGGAAGGAAGGGTTCTCAAGGCAGCGCAGCCAGCGACAGCAAACATCCGCCCTAACGAACGCGCACACCCTGTGCGGGCAGGTCGTTCCAGGTTTTTATAGTTCGACATCGAAACGATCTTTTGAAACGCTCTGTTCTGGCGAAGATTCTCTCCACTGTGTATGAGTAGCATCTCTGCCCGGCACGCGTTGTTCGGGATCGGAAAGGAGAGGGTGGGATCAGGTTGAAGAGCTCTTCAGAACATTCGCCATGATACATTCGGTAGAAGGCAGCCAAGGACGCTATGGTTCTTCGCTGCGCCAACGGTTCGAGGCCTTCCGTCACCTCAGCGCAAACAATTATTCGGATAGCACGTCTTTGCATAGCATCAAGCGCGTCTAGCAAGTACTTCGCCGAGTCATCCCAAAGGTGAGAACAGTATTCCACGCAGGGGCGAATCTGCGTCTTGTACAGAAAACATCTCTGATGTGGCGGGAAGTACCGTCTCAACTTATTTAGGGCTCCTAGTTCACGCGAGGCCAGCCCAATGGTGTATTGGGCTGGCCTCGCGTGAACTAGGAGCTCTATGTAGTTTTTGTGATTGAGCTCTCGCCGGACGTCTATACCGAGGATCTCCAGGTTGTCCTTTAGTGGAACCATAATGCTCTGAAGAGTGGGTAGGGGTAGGAATGGGGACTTCTTAGCTGTAAACGCACACGACTGTGTTTTCCCGGCATTGAACTTGACCAGGTTGTCTGAACCCCATTGGGCAATGTGACCCAGCTCCCGGTCGGGATCCGCAACGAGTTGCTGTCTCTTCTCTTCCACGTCGTGTCGCCCATCCACTGGACGGCCAGAATAGCTCCCATGCAGAGTACTATCATCCGCATAACAATGAATGCACCCAAGGGACAGCATGTCACTATATATATGCAGAAGAAAGAGAGTTGGGGACAATACCGATCCCTGTGGTACTCCGGCATTTACCTGCAAGAAGCCGGAAGCCTGACTATCACAGAGAACCCGTATACGTCGCCCGTGCAGGAAGCTGGCCAACCAGCGGCACAACTGAGGCGACAGACCGTATGCCGGCAGCTTGGAAAGAAGTGACGCAATCAATGGCTTTCGAGATGTCTAAGCCAATAGCCAGAGATTCGCCGTGCCTCTCCATAGACTCACCCCAGGTGTGTGTTATATACGCTAAGAGGTCACACGTTGATCGTTTCGGCCTAAAGCCGTATTGACGATCGCTAATTAGCGAGTGATCCTCCAGATAGCGCATGAGCTGCTTGTTAATAATCAGCTCGAACACCTTGCAGATGACGTTGGTTACGGCTATGGAGCGATAGTCGGCCGGATCCGACCGATCCCCTTTCTTGGGAATCGGCTGGACGTTCGCCTCCTTCCAAGCCTCCGGCACTTCTCCTGACGAATAGGAAAGGCGATACAGGCGTGTTAGCGTCGGAGACAATTCGGCTGCACACTTCCTCAGCACCACCGCCGGAATGCCATCAGGACCACTGGCTTTCCGCTTTCCTTTCTTTCTTTTCTTTATAAAAAATAAAAAAGTGTATTTGAGGTCATTATTGTTCTTTATACGCAAACATGATATTGTCATGTTCGGTGGACTAGATACCGATATTTTTGTCACAATCTTCGGTAAATTCATTATGGCACTCGCAGGGATACATCATTTTGTAAGATAAGACTAGTACATTTCATTGTACTTGACTGTACTGTTCCACAATATTTATTTATAAACCGGACCGGTATACAGACACTTTCGGTTGGTATCAAAAAATACATGTGGTTTTTTTTAGATCTCCCGGGTTCGATTCCCGGCTGAAGCAGGTGATTTTTCAAAAATCTTTAAATGCAGTTTGACTTACATTTGAAAATAAAGGAATGTTTCCTTTTAGCAAAACTTGCTTGTATCAATATTAAGGGTACTTTACGTCCAACTAGCGTCTAAATTCCATCCTGTATAATAAATAATAAGTATTCAACTTGTTTAGACAATGAAACTGGCGAATGGCGAGTGGTACTTTCATGTAGAATTGAACATTAAATAATTCAATTCAAAATGAAAGTATCGCTGATTTTAACCCTATATTTGGGTTTTTACCTGGGTTAAAACCCGTTTCCTCCCAAAAGACCAGGTTTAAACCCATTTCCACCCACTGGGTTTAAACCTTCTGCCTATGTCTAGTCGGAAGTGATACCGCCTGCGGCGCTGGAGGTCGTGGGTTCGATTCCCACCGGAGACAAATATTTGTGTGACCCATAAATGTTTGTCTCAAAAGAGTCTGGGTGTTTCTATGTATAATATGTATGTATTTAAAAAGTATATAAGTATTATTATCCGTGGTCTTATACCCATAACACAAGCAGGTCATTCCTAGCTTACTTTGGGATTAGGTTACGTTGTGAGAAATGTCCGTGAAATTATTTATTTATATTTATTTATTTATTTTAACCGTCAATTTTTTCAGCTTATTACGTCTTGGGGTGACGTAGGCACCATCTACCGGCAACTTGGTTAAGGTAATAAAGTGAAAGAATTGACGGTCGAGAGCAGTGTCTCGTTGGGCCAATGGTGAGGCCGTCTGGTCCGGCAAACCAGAAGACGCAGGTTCGAATCCTGCTCGGGACCAAAAATTGTATTCAATTATTTGCTAGACAAGTAAGTCTGGAAATGATCTGCTGGCTCTGTTGGATTCTCAAACAATTTGTTATGATTTTTTAAGTCTATATTACAGTAAGCAGAGCACTAAAAAGAATAGCCTGCTGAGTTTCTTGCTAGTCTATATCTATACATAATAATAAAACTGTTGAGGGTCGAGAGTCTGAACATGGAAGCTATTTAAAAAAAAAGAACGCGTTCTCTAATCGATACCTACTTAAGCCAAAATGAAATTTAAAATTTTCATGTTCGTCTGTATTCCGAATACGTATCACGCCGAAACTACTGATTTGAATGAAAATTGATCCGAGGAAGTTCAGGAGTTAAAGGCATCTCAACTTCTCAAAACCTAGAATTCAAGAGTTCCTTTGAATGTGAGTGTAAATCTAAACCGGCGTGTTGGCTTTATCATATAAGAGCTTAATGATTACTGTTGCTGTTGAAATTATTCAAGCCGCTAAAAAGGCCTTCTACTTGGCTTAATGACTGCCATTTTACGGGCAACCAAGACCCGTTGGTCTTGGTTGCCCGTAAGTTTCGGAAGGCACGTTAAGCCGTTGCCTTCCGAAACACGGAAACGACACGAACAAATAACTGTCACAAAGTGGTCACATGGATGGTCACCAATGATATTTAAGTAAAGATATGCTACCTTCATACAAAACAGCATTCAGTTATTGTTGAGTTATAATTTCACGTGCTTACCTATCGGTACCTAATAGAATTCATCTATTAATGCGATAGAGAATACAAAACATTTAAAACAGAGAGGGATAGCTATCTGTGTCGTTTTGCACACAGCAGCCGACCACAACACGACTTGTTTCGCTCGCAGCTATTAGCTGACTAAATGGAATTATAACAATTGTTTGACTTTGTCCGCAACAGTTTTTGAGCGGTAATGCGATATCTACCTCTTTTACACTATAACATCATTGATGGTCACCCATCCAAGGACTGGCCATAGTGAATGAGCTTACTACAGTGATCGTTTACAGAACACTGAGTCCGCGGTGCCACGAGCGCTTCTTACTTATACATAACTAGCTGACCCTCGCAACTGCGTTTACGACTATTTTTGTTTGTTATAATAAAATGAAATGAAATTTTGTTCCAAAGTAACAAACATTTTAAGCGAGTGGAAGACCCCTCTTGTCTGGATTTGTAATAATTTAAGTAAAACAATGAATATATTCATATATCGTCTTTGTGAATTCGTCACATTTAATTTTTACGTAATAATCAATCACATTTTTTGCAGTGTCTTTTTACTACACTTAAAAACAAAGGAAAATTGAAATACAAACGTTCTTTTGTTTTTTAATTTATTTTCGCCTCTCTCTATAAAATAGAGTGCAGAGGGGCTTATGGCGAGACTTTGTCTGTAGTCTGTGACTCTGTTGCATTAAACTACGTCACTAGGTCACGTGGATCATCTGTTCAAAGTTTGAAATAAAACTAAAATGACGACGTCAATCGGATTGAACTCTCACAATAAACGTTTTAGAGAGAGGCAGTCGGGTGAGACCGTCTCACAGCTTCTTGTTTATTTGGTGAAGCGAGGAACGCATTTCCGCTGCTATTTTTCTTCTTCTTCCGTAGTTCTTTTACTCTGATGTCTCTGTAGTTGCGCCACTCTATGGTGGCGAGTCATATCGCCCATATGCTCAAGGTCGTTAGCCCTGGGTATGGCCTTAACCTAACGATGCAGGCGTGGAGGCATTGTGTGGTTTCGTGGTTGGGGGTTATGGTTAAGACGTTCCCAACGATGTGCCAATGATATAAAGACGAGCATATCTGGTCCAAGCAGTCACCAAGCTTCAAGTCCAGATAAGGCTTGTAGGCGACTGGAATACGCTAAGATGAAAACGAAGAGACTGACAAACACACTGAATCACTTTCTTGCTCTGTCTAATGTATTGTGACATTATACTCCTTTTAGAGGCGTAGGCGAAATAGCCAATATCTAAATGGCGGAGCGATAACAACATGCTGGTAGGTAATTAAATGTTGCTACAACACCAGGTTCCATTTTATCTGTGATGTACAACTTCTGAGAATTTCTCAAGACTACTGTTCTGATAAGTTCTTTTATTATATGCCTAATTGCCTACCCTGTTCTAGATAACATAGAAAAACAGATGTGAAATGCTATCGATCGTGCAAAGATCTTCCATCGTGACTTTCGGTTCCTAAATGCAGACCTAGACGTAGGCCTTTCCAGATTGTTTTAAGAGGGTGATTAGCGTTACTGCACCACATTAGCCAGGCGGGTTAGTACAGGCTAGTTTCAACCCCAAAGAACTCGGTACAGCCCCAATGCACCCTTTAAAAATAAGTCACACGAGGTCAATTAGCCCAAATTTCAAATTAAGCTAATAATTATACTATGGGATGCAGGTAACTGATATGCCTACATAGGTAATTTAGCACATGTGTGCATATATAACACATCCAAACTTAAATTTGCAGATCAAAACAAACAGAAAATTCTAGATCAAAACAAATTTTGTTTTAATCTAGAAGTTTAACTAGGATGTAAACCCTGGACCTTGGCACGGCAGTCGCATACAACTGCGTTAAGACAGTCTATATTTAACGTTTGCGATAAAACTTATAAGCTATTGAAAACCAATAACATATCGTATAATATCGATAAATAAATCAATCGATACTGATATTGATTGATAGCGTCACTGCTCCATTGACAGTTAATTGATTTCGTATTGACACTGACATTGATACCAATGATGACAAAGAACTTGGTGATCGGGGTAATGCTGGAAAGTTCAAGTGGGGTCAAGTGGTGTGAATATACACTTGTGCCTACACACAACAGCTAATGGTTTAAATTTAAACATCCTTTCCTTACTAGGTACTATTATAAATGCGAAAGTTTGTAAGCATGCATGTACCTATAGATTTTTGGTATTCTTTCAAGCTCTAACGGCTAAATGGATGTGTCTGAAATTTAATACAAGGATAGATTATAGTCTGAAATAAAAAACACAGCTCTCAGCTACATACTTTGTACTTATCCCTAAAGTTCTAATGGGGATGCGGAACGGAGACGCGTTTGGAGCCGCTAGCGCCTTAGTATGTACCAACTATAGGATTTTTTTTCTTTATCGGACAATAGTGTTCTAGAACTATCCTTTCTTTCTGAGACACTCTGAGCTAATACAAATCTTGTATGAAAATGTAGGTGCCTAGGTGTTAAATGTCTATTAAATAATTTACATACTAAATTGCGATTTGGTTCTGCTTGAGATAATATCTAAAATTATCTTGAAACGTATAATTTATTTCAAGGTTGCCTCCTAAATCATTGTACCTAGTACAAAACGCTAGCGAGTTTTACAAAATAAATTATTCTCTCAAAACCACTAGTAGGTATAGTACTAAGTCTAAGTAGCAAAATTTTATTAATATGAAGTAGCAATAGACAGTCTATAAGTTCCATGCTTTAAATATAAAATTATTACATACTAGGTATTACAACGTGGCTCCGCTTGCCTATTTTATTACCTCTTAGGGTTGGCATTTTATTTTTGTTTTTTAACGTGAGGGAAAATCCTCAATCAATCAAGCATCCATTGCTATGCCGGACTCCTACCGACTCAAAAAACCTCACGTAACGCCCAACAGCCTATGGTTGGGAGCCCCGGGTAAGCCCTCGGAAGGATGTCCCAGGACTCCCAACAGACCCAGACTCCCAACAGTTAGGGTTGGCATTGGCATTAGACTCTTTTTTATTGGGTGCATATTCCAACATTATAACTGCTAAGCTTAGGTAGGTACCCTGAAATTTGAAGTTTCGAGGTGAACTTACAAGTTTTGGCTGGGCTTTGGTGTGTGAGTCACCTCGGTCACCCGGTAATTTATTTAGTACCTATAGATTTAACTAAAATGCAAGCCATATTAGTACCTAATACTGCTAAGTACCTAATTAAAATCCTGGTAGTGGCCTCTCACTGGCCTCTCCCCCACCAAAGGGAAACATTGGAAAATCACAAAAAAAAAACATCTCATCACAAACTTAGTAGGTACTTATCAAGATTCTAAAACATGGCACTAGTTTTGCTGGTGAATAAATCAGAATCGTGCCGGCTACAATTTAATATAAGGCACGATCTGATATGATAGGTAATCCACAAGGACTAACCAGTACCTAATGCGCTCCCTGGAAGCTTATTTCCAATGCTATAGGTAATGTTACCGCAGCTGAAAGATGATATTTTTCTCTTTTACTGTGTTGTTTCTTACCACGTTGGAACAGGTATCTCTCCAAGTAATCTTTAAACACATAGTAAATAAATAATAAATATTCACGAACATTTCTCACACAACGCTGTCTGATACCAAAGTATGCTAGGAATAACCTGCTTGTATTATGGGTATCAGACCACGGATATTAATACCTACTTAATTAACATTAATACTAGGGGTACCTACTTTTAAATACATGGGTACTTATCATACATAGAAACACCCAGACTCACGAGACACATTTATGATCGCACAAATTTTTGTTCTCGGTCGGAATCGAAACCAGGACCTCGGGATCCGCAGTCGCAAATTTCAACTTCTAGACCAACAAGGCAGTCAATGACATGGTCTAGTAGAGCACCATTTCCCAAACTATGGGTCGCGACGTGACCCACCAGTGTGTTTGTGTTACGAACAAATATTGAGTGGGCCTAAGGGCCCTGATATGTAGTATTAACATCGACCGCAATAAACTGAGTCAAAAGCTACTGACTGGGACATTCGAAAGAAGTCTTAAGCAGATTTTTGAAGTAAAACTTCTTTAGGCGCGACTAGGGAGTACCTAACTCAGATTTTGTTTCTGACGGAAGTAACGCTTACTATTTGAATTTTGAATTTGAATGATGCCGTCAATGGCAAAGAAGTTTTACTTCGATCGCGCGTAAAGGTTACACGCACACACTTTTTTTTGATGGGTCGGTAACTAGTCATCTTTGGGAACCAGTGGTCTAGTGTCTAGCTACTCTAGAGATCTCTAAAGCTAGAGTATTGCGTGATACGGAAGCACCGATATCAAACCATAATTATTGTTTAAACGAAGTAAAGTTTGTGCAATTTTGATCAATATAAACTGAAAATCAAGGAAATGTAACAAAATACTCAATGCATTAAGCAAATATAACTCACAGCTCAATTTCATAGACAAGTAAGTAATGTGCTAATGCTGAACCATCAAACCATTTGTAGGCTTATAAATTAAGTGCTACTTAATATAGCTATTTACGAGCATGGGTAACACGGTTCGATGTCCCAAATCCGTTGGTGGGGCAGTACCGCAGTACCCAGTCTACCGGTGATCAATTAATCCTACTACTATTGTAAAGACATCTTTATGTGTCCGCCACTGGGCTTCGTAGAGTTTTAACGGTTCCTAACAAATAAATAAGTACGAATTACTTTACTCGTATTTTAACCTAGTATTAACCTAGCTACAGATTTGATTATGACTTTAGTGCCTTTATAATATAAATATGTGAATAAAAAACCAACTATCTAACCTGAAATGCAACTAAGTAAAGCGTCTAATTTAGAGTAGACTCGAGTGGGGTAAAGTGGAAAAAGTGATTTTTGTTACCAATAGAAAAAAAAAAGGGTTTTATTTCATCTCCTTAAACATAAAATCAGCAGCCTTTAAACTTCATATTTACACTTGAAATGTTATCTAAAATATGCATATTAATCGCTTTTTTATTGGTTTTGTGATAACACAAATTTGTTGGTGTACCCCAGGGATAAGTTACAATGCATGGGCACAGTGCAACAAGACGGGTTGTATCTACTTTAGTAATAGACGGAACTTAGGAAAACATCATTAAACGAAATAAAATATGAGCAATAGTAAATCTTACGAAGCAATCAAGTTACATATTTAATGGATGTGGGGATGAAACCTATTGAAAACGTTCAGAGGTTGCTAAGACGATTTTTAGGGTTTCATACCTACTTTACATCTCCGAACCCTAAGACCGCCTTCACACTAGCGTAGGCGTTCGATGGACGTATGCGCGGCGTAGACGCGACGTATACGCGACGTATACGCGGCGTATACGCCGCGTTACTGGGGGATTGTGTACAATCCTGTTCACAAGCGACTTATTCTCGGCATGGAAATGACTGCTACTAGAAAATAAGGATCTTAAGAGTATATTTGACTTAATAAAAATTGAGCAAGCTGTAATTTGACGAAGCAATTAAAATGCGAAATATAAATTTGCTAAAGATTCTTTTAGGAAATAAAACTATGCGATAAGTTTTTTGGGGAGTGAAAATTGACGAAACAAATTCTGCCAAACGGCAGGATGCCGGTTATTTTATATGCTGAGTGGGAATTTAAATATCATGATATTCGTAGTCAGCATACTTAAAAACCCATAAAACGATACCTATCATGAAATTTTGTAATTACAGCGCGGCGGCCATATTGGATTTCAAAATCGTCATACAATTCGTACTAAGCGTACTAAAAACCTCTAAAACGATACCCATCATGAAATTTTGTAAATACGGCGCGGCGGCGGCCATGTTGGATTGCAAATTAACATGTATTTTCGTATGCATCGTTTTAATTATTATGTAATTAATGAAAGAAATAGATATAAAAAAAATTGCGTGTACTAGTGTACACACGTAAGAAGTGAAACTTCTTCATAAACTTAATTTTCACCTCACTTTAAATAAAGTCCCAAAGTCCCAAAGTCCAAAAGTCCAAAAGTCCAAAAGTCCAAAAGTCCAAAAGTCCCAAAGTCCCAAAGTCCCAAAGTCCCAAAGTCCCAAAGTCCAAAAGTCTCAAAGTCCCAAAGTCCATAAGTCCAAAAATTCCAAAAGTCCAAATGTCCCAAAGTCCAAAAGTCCAAAAGTCCAAAAGTCCAAAAGTCCAAAAGTCCAAAAGTCCAAAAGTCCAAAAGTCCAAAAGTCCAAAAGTCCAAAAGTCCAAAAGTCCAAAAGTCCAAAAGTCCAAAAGTCCAAAGTCCAAAAGTCCAAAAGTCCAAAAGTCCAAAAGTCCAAAAGTCCAAAAGTCCAAAAGTCCAAAAGTCCAAAAGTCCAAAAGTCCAAAATTCCAAAAGTCCAAAAGTCCCAAAGTCCAAAAGTCCCAAAGTCCCAAAGTCCAAAAGTCCCAAAGTCCAAAAGTCCAAAAGTCCCAAAGTCCAAAAGTCCCAAACAAAGTCCCAACGTCCCAAAGTCCAAAAGTACAAAAGTCCAAAAGTACAAAAGTCCCAAAGTCCAAAAGTCCAAAAGTCCAAAAGTCCAAAAGTCCCAAAGTCCCAAAGTCCCAAAGGCCAAAAGTCCCAAAGTCCCAAAGTCCCAAAGTCCCAAAGTCCAAAAGTTCCAAAGTCCCAAAGTCCCAAAGTCCAAAAGTCCCAAGGTTCCAAGGTCCCAAAGTCCAAAAGTCCAAAAGTCCCAAAGTCCCAAAGTACAAAAGTCCAAAAGTCCAAAAGTTCCATAGTCAAAGTTCCAAAGTCAAAGTCCCAAAGTCTCAAAGTCTCAAAGTCCCAAAGTCCCAAGGTCCCAAGGTCCCAAGGTCCCAAAGTCCCAAAGTACCAAAGTCCACAAGTCCAAAAGTCCCTAAGTCCCTAACTCCCTTAGTCCAAAAATCCTTAAATGACATGCTATCCCTGGATAAAGTACTCTTAATTCGAATCCACCGCGGTGGGGAAGAGAACAAAGATGACGCGTAACCAAAAATCGTGACGTGACGTGACGCAAATTTTTTTCCAACGCCGATAAAGAAGTTTCACTTCAAAAATAATAGCATTGGGTCCCGAGGAGCAGCCCGGAAAGTCTTTCCCGAACCACGAACAAAATTTTATTCGCAGTTCGCAATAGTCTTCTTTTTTTAAAGTAAAGCCATCAATAGTGTTTCCTGGTCAGAATCTATTTTGTTAACGATGATACCAAAACGTCAACGAATTGTGTGACGCTAGCGCGGCGTATACGCCGCGTATACGTCGCGTATACGTCGCGTCTACGCCGCGCATACGTCCATCGAACGCCTACGCTAGTGTGAAGGGGCACTTATACTTAGCTTCCTCATGTCCGTCCATCCGTCAATCCTCGGTTTACCTTTCTAACGTTAGTGCTAGAAAGGTAAAGGAAAGAGGACTACAATTTCACCATGCCACCAAACAAAAACAAAATTACAGCAAGAAATCCTTGATAGGGGCCAGTGCAATTCATATTTTATAGCCATAAGTTTACCCGTTCCTAGACAAAAAGAAACCATAAGTAAGTATTAGATTCGCAATTGCAACCGACCAACGCATCTTAGATCCGACCAAGGTGACCACAAAAATAACTATGCATGCACCTGCGCCAGCATAATAATATAAACTCAATCCGAGACTTTGTTGCAATTCAATTGCCGGAGTTGGTGCATGGCATGCCAATGAGATGAAACATCGCATAATGGCAGCTATTATACGCGTCGTGTAAATTTCTGTAATGCAATTTACCTGCCGCTGCTAGATGAAGCATAACTGAGCAAAACGCTCAAAGTATTTTATTTTTGTGCAAAGAATTCGTTGTTTTCGTTTTAACGAGTAAGTGCCTTTGTCGTGTGAGGTCCACTATCTAGGTACCTCTGTAGGTACCGTTTAAAACGACAGTATAAAAATTGACAACAATAGGTTATCGTAAGTAGGTACATACAAAAGAATTCGTTTCTTATAAATTGATTACGATTCGGAATTATATGGGTAGCTCCTATATAAGTAATTCAGAATCGAAAAATGTAATCAATAATGTCTAATAAACCAAATACTGCTCGTTCGCTATAACTTTGCCGCTCGGATCTCTATATATGTCGAATTTTTGATTAGACGAAGTAAATTGACAGCAACTAATGTCACTTCTTCTTGTAGTGCTGCGTATTTTCTATGACGAAGTGACATTAGCTACTGTCAATGTAGGTACTTCGTATAATTAACAATTCGGGTATACGCCTCTACGCCATCGGCAAAGTTAGAGCGAACGGGTAGTAACTAACATGTTTCGCTTACCGTTTCTAGAAGCCTCACTAGGTACTCAACACTAACTCAAAAACTCACTGACATGAATATCAAAAACCTAACCCACTTCTAGATTGCCTACATACCTACTCGAATTGAACTAAAACTATGGAGAAAATTGAACCGTGCTGTTATAAAATTCCTTTCCAAGCTAGGATATAATGCTCTGACTCATTTTCAACGAAGTCGGCAGAAAAGTTCATAGCTACTGTTTTTATGGAATTGTTAGAGTACAATACTGATTGATTGTAAAGAAAAGGGAAATACCTAAAGCCCTAAAATATTAAGATACTAGAAAAATTCAAGGACAAAAGTCGAAGAAAATTTACCAAGGGTGTGCTGCTTTTTTAAGACAACGGTTCTCAAGAGCAGGTGCAATGGCTGCTCTGCACACACATGGCTTTGAATCAATATTTACCTAGTTCACCTCCGCTACAGTCCCTATCTGGGCCCAGGTGATTTTTATCTGAGCCCCAAATTAACAGCCTTGACGAAAAGAAAATTTTACTGGCCTGGCTTGACGTGCCTTTCGAAGCACGGAAGCCCGCAAATGTCAGAATGTGGTCTCGTGGTGGTCACCAATCCAAGGACCGGTCATAGTGAAAGTTGCTTACTGCAGTGATCATGCCGCGAGCGCTTCAAATTTTGATCTTGAGATCCGAACTGAATTCAGCACCTATATAGATCTCAATTCTTTTATGGGTGAAGTGAGTCTTTTATGAGTGAACTATATACAGTTTGTCTATAAAGTCGTGAAATGAATGTTTGAGGAACTAAAAAATAGTTATGTGTGTGGCAACACTGGCAACACGAAACATAAGTACGTCAGTTGTCAATGCTATCGTCGAATTTCGTTTACTCTCTCACGTAACTTTAATGTTTGGATTAAACTGCAACAAATTGAAACCAAACTACGCATAAAGGTTTGAGAAATGAGTAAAGAAAATCGGAGTGGTGCGCAGGAAGTGATTTTTAAAGTTTTCCAGTTATGTTTCGCGGAGTACCAAGCTGGACAATTGTTGTGGGATTTTGAGGATGTTTATGAGCGAACAGCATCTTTGGTGGGTACCTATGTAATCGTGTTATTGTTTGTTTTGAATCTGTCTGAAGTTACAAATTTACTGAATTTACGATTTGGAGACAAAAAAAAAGGCATTGTTTACGTTGCATATTTTTAGGTTAGAATCATAGACTTACAATCTACCTATAATGTAAGTCAGTGGTTAGAATAACATTGTTAGTAGGTTATTTTATAGTACGACCCATAGATTTAGAATTTTTCGCTACTCTCAATAGATATACAAAGCGTGCAAGCGAGACCTCATTATCCATAGCACGTAGCTCGAGAGGAAAAGAGAAAGCAAATTGTGTACTCATATGTCAGTATTTTGAATCGCTGAGCCCGCTGGGATCCTATGGCGGCTCTATGTTATTTATAATATCCAATAATCTGTAGTGATCTTACGATTAAAATAGAAAAATTTTATATTTTCAACAATATTGTCGTGTTTAGTGTGTGAACAGGATATTACAAAACGCAATTATACGAAGAAAGACTCGTTTAACAGGTCATTTGTGACTTCGTTCATTCCATTTTTGACGTACATATTTAGCCAAATTGGATGTAAAATTTCACTGAAAGTCCAACTCATAACGTAGATTATGCATTTTCCTTCATACATAACACAATATTTAATGTGTAAATGCATTTTTGGAGGATATATAAGGCAGAAATAGAAAGGGCTGTTTACAGTAAAATAGTCATGGGTAGGTATCGATAAGGATGTCGATAGTTCATTATAGTGGCATTGCTACAAACAAACTTATCTGGATTTAATTTACTATAAATATGATTGATTTTTACTCGAACTGTGTTATTTAACCTTTTTTTAGGGTTTTGTGCCTATTTTAATATAAAATTTCCAAAATTTGTGATCCATTTTGAGTTGAATTTTTATAATTTTACTTCACTTAAGGTACTCCACGCCATACCGGGATGTTTGCTGTGCAAGGCGCAGATTAGCCTCTGCGTCGAATACTGTTCTCACCTTTGGGATGACTGTGCGAGGTACTTACTGGACGCGCTTGGCGCTATGCAGAGACGTGTTATCCGATTTCAATTATAGGTTGTCCTAAGATGACGGTAAGCCTCGAGCCGTTAGCGCAGCAAAGAACAAGGACGCTATCCTTGGCTGCCTTCTACTGAATGTATCACGGCGAATGTTCTGAAGAGCTCTTCAACCTGATCCCACCATCTCCTTTCCGATTCCGAACAACACGTCGGGCAGAGGTGCCACTCATATATAGCGGAGAGAATCTTCGCCAGAACTGAGCGTTTCAAAAGATCGTTCCTCTGTGGAACTACAAAATCCTGGAACGACCTGCCCGCACATGTGTTTCCCTCATTTTACAATCCCGGGTTCTACAAGCGGAGCGTGAAGAGGCACATCATAGGGCCGCCAACTTGAGGACTACTGTCAGAAGTCTTGTGTGCTGTAAGCATGGCCCCCATTCGCTAGATGCGCCACGGCTTCCCATTAGTTTCCATCAGTGGCGACGTCAATTTGGCGAGGTTAATATATTTAAAAAAATCTACGAGTAATATCTTTTATTGTTACTAGGGTTCAATAATAAATGAGTTTCTAGGTTTAGTATTACGATAAGAGTTGGATTTTTAGTAAAATTTCAAATTCAATTGGCAAAATATATACGTACGGCAACAATGCAATGTACGATGCCATAAATTACATGTTAAAAGTGTATTTTCACATTCACACACTGAATCAAAATTCGTAAAATCACTACAGAATTTCTAATATTACGAGTTACCCCATATAATCCCATTTTTACTTTCTCATAGTCGATTACATTCAAATTAACAATTTATTCCCCAAAACAAGATTGGAGATGAAACTTCTAAGCACTTTGTGTGCTTAAAAGTTTCATTTCCATTCCATCCATTTATACAGATACTTTTATCGCTAACATAGGTGTGACCATTCAACAACACTATTTAACCCACACTTAGATCTTTCATTTTTGGTCTCGTATTCAGTTTGACACTGTTCATCTTGTACATTCTAAATCTATGGTACGACCTACCTTTTTACTACTCAGTTCAATCTGGTTTTCTACCAATTTTTTATTTTGAATTCATTGCTTCATGTGAATGTCAATAGTTGTTTCCATTAGGTAATTAATTTTCTTTTTTTACTCTTTTCAGGAAAATCAGAGAGTACAGTTAGGCGAATAGTTAACGAAGGTTTTAATAATGAAGGAAAGTTTGAAACTCCTGGGAAACACAGAAAAGGTCGGCAAGGAAAGAAATAGACGATTTTAATATTTGTGCACTGCGCCAAAAAAATCCTTGTCAGATGGGGGAAGTTACAGATAAAACATGTGATTACATGATTGTGGCGAAGCAATTGGGACTGCTAGGCACCTGCTGGTGGGTTGTAAGACGCTATTAGACCGGGGCTTCTGGATCTGGTTCAATAACTTTATTCTGGATCTGATTCAATAAAACAGAAACATAATTAGAAATGTATAATGTGTTTTATTTATTAACTCACTAGCTGATGCCCGCAGCTTCGCCCGCGTCGAATTTGTTCTCGTTCCCGCTTCCCGTAGGAACTTATTCCCGGGATGAAAAGTAGCCTATGTGTTATTCCAGACTATAATGTATCTCTGTACCAAATTTCAGCCAGATCAGGTTCAACTGTTCGAGCGTGAAAGAGTCTCACATCCACACTCATAAGCTTTCGCATTTATAATATTTGTATTGTTCCCGTTCCCGCTTCCCGTAAGAATTTATTCCCGGAATAAAAAGTAGCCATGGTTATTCCAGATTATAATGTATCCCTGTACCAAATTTCAGCCAGATCCCTTTAACCGTTCGAGCGTGTAAGAGTAATAAACATCCACACTCACAAACTGTCGCATTTATAATATTAGTAAGATTTTACTCGGAACGAACTCCTCGTTTAAAATCATTTTGGTCGTACTATATAGGGTTGCTACATGCATTCAGCAGCGCCCTCATTTAATTTCACGACTTTATAGACAAACTGTACCTACAATCGATATTCAAATGGAAATAATGTTCGTTTTATTTTTCGAACCGACCGGGTTTGATTACCGAACTGTGCAAGAGTTTTTTTTTATCCATGTATGCAAATCTTTTTTTCTCTAAAAAATCAATGAAATGGTTTTTATGAACAGATCTATGTATTTACAGACTTGCCCAAACTGACCGCTCCAGGTTACACCTGTGTGAAGCCATCATCAATAAATTGACTGTCGAACTGTAAAACATTTTTTTATTTTACCAAAGAAAGACAAGTTTCTGAGATACATTCAAACAAATAAACAAACTTTATAGCTTTATTGAACTTGCGACCGAAAGAAATTTTAACCTTATTTGATATTTGACGAGGAACATTCACATTTTGTATCTAGTTCTGGGGTAGTCAGATCGGTCCTGGGGTATCCTTCCGAGGGCTTACCCGGGGCTTACAACTGTAGGCTATTAGGCAGGATACGTGAGGTTTTTTAGTCGGTAGAAGTCCGGAGGAAGTCAGCATCCATGAGGATTTTGCCTCACGTAATAAAATAACGGGGTAGTAAGATCGTATTAAACCTACTTTCGATATAAATTTCGAGACCGGAAGTGGATACGAACGATCTTGAGGCCGACCCAAACAAGCCCCTTTGAGAAACAAGACTACCAGGAGTCATCCTGACCGGGCAATAGGTTTGGCTAGGCCGTGTGGACAAAGGGTATGTGCAGATACAGTGTATGCAATAACAGCACTAATGCTCGATTTATATTGGTTCTGCGTTTAGCTTATTAGTTAGGTAAGTACAGTGACGAAGGACGCCAAAGACAGTACCGTCAAGCGATCGGAAAGTGGCGAGGCAAGTCTAAAATTAACTGCTGCCCAAGAAAGAAAATGACGGCCAGTGTGAATTAAATCTATAATTTTTCTAATGGTCACACTAAACTGGATATGTCAATGTCATGATTGTCATGTCGATGTCGGTCACTATCGTCAAAGTTGTCAATGTTTCGCGCATGCTATAGGAGGAATATATTTTTATTTTGTAAACATCTATGTAATTCTGATTGATAAGTATTAAATTAACATTCAAATACTACTGTTACGTAAAAAATGGGTAACTGGAAACTAGAAGTCGGCAGGATGGCAATGTATACATCCTTTCCTGTGGGTCTTTTTTTCTACTTCAATCAGCCTACGTACTTCGAGGAATGGGTCACAAATACGAAAAGGCAGATATTTCCACCGGAAAATGTTAACGACAGAGAAGCTATTCAGAAACTTATTAAAGACATGCGTAAAAAACATTTGGAGTCGCTCGAAAAGGAATAAAATATGCATTTAATATAATATTGTTAAAATAGGTTAGTTCTGTTTAATAAAGCAAGAGATTCAAGAAGGTTTAGTGAGAGGAGAATGATAAGCATTTTAACAAAATTAGAAATTCTGTTTATTATATAAACAATAAATGTTCTTGAAAACTCATTCTCTTTTTAATTTTATTTTATGTCTATAACTTAGTATTACGCCTGTCAGTGCAGAAAGTAGTGATACATAAATTACATGTGTTACTCCCATATATTGACCAATAACTCCTGCAACCATTGGAGCGATGACACCAGTTAATGAACGAACACTATTTGAAGCTCCAATTAAGGTACCCGTGTGATCCCTTCCACACCTCTTTAAAACCATTTCTAGTGTAACTAATCTACCAATTGCATTGCCAATTGCTAATGGAATTAAACATAATGAATATATAATAACATTATAAGATATTATCATACCTATTAGAGCTGCACTTAAAAGTAAAAACACATGGAAGTTACGTGTGCTGTAATCCTTGTCTTTTATATATAAACTATTAATAAAACCTATAAAGTAACAGCATACTGAACCTACAGTTCCTTGGAATGATATTACGTAACCTACATATTTTGGTGACAGTGAATATTGCGTTTTCAGATATAATGAGTAATTTGAATAATAAGTTCCCATTGCAAAACCAATTAAAGCCTTAAATAGGAAAATATCCCAGTACTTTGACCATTTTATATAATACAACTCTATAAATGATTGATGAATATTTTGATATAATCTATAAACTAAATATGTTTCTTTGTCTTCCTTCACCTTTCTTCGTCTTCGTTTTACATTAGGAAGTAAGAAATAAACAATACCTGAAACAATCAGTTTATAATAATTAGGATTTTATAATATTATCCTTATAAACCTTATAAACTTTATTAAAATGCCTTTTGGAATTAAGTCTGCATTTGTTTGTAAGTACAATAATAATAATTTAAATAAACCTTAAATGTGTTACAATTCATGTTCATCTATTAGCAAAATCTTCTTAAAAATATAAATAGTCTAGTTTCACTTTATGTATTAATATATTGTTTATGTATAAATAATAGTAAAGATAACAGCTAACAGTATCCCTACTAATATTATAAATGTGAAAGTTACTCTGTCTGTCTGTCTTTTACCCTTTCACGCCTAAACGGCTGGAGCGATTGAGATGAAATTTGGTATAGGGAAAGTTCGAGGCCCTGGGAAGGACATAGGCTACTTTTTAACCAACTGTGCAAAAGGAGGGCTATGATTTTACGATATAACTACTTTTACGCGATAACGACTTCTATGCGGTTGAAGCCGCGGGTACAGCTATTTAATTGTGGTTATAAACTCAAACTTTAATGTAGTAAGTACTCAAACTTTCAATGTATTAGTAAGTATAAGATCATAAAGTATGTTGGCACTTTTCCATTAATGATGTATACTATTAGCAGTTCTCTACATTTTTATTGAGAAAGGTACAAATATCTTACTTGCGTTAAGAGCAAAACAAGCTCCAACAAGTGTGCCGATAAGCATAAAACCATGATTGGGATAGTCTTCAACTATATGTCCACCAATTACTGGCCCTAATGTTATGCCTATACCAGAAATGGCAGCCATCTTTCCATATATAGCACCCTGTTTAGATTGGCGAGATTCATAATCAGGTACTAGAGCTCTTGTCAACACCTGGGTTTGTTTAAACACTCCTGTAAAGACAGACAATTTTATTGTAAATAGGCAATAAAACTAGAGGCCTGAACTAAAAATATTAAAAAGTCGAACAATTAATTGCAAAGTTTTAAAATTACCTGCAGTATCTTGCTGTATCCAATTAATTTACATTTTTTTGTGCTTAGAATTATATACTTCAGAATATACAATTACCTAATATACTTCTTATCACCAGAATCACAGTTATAGAAGTAGTGATACCTAGATAAATATATGCCAGGCCGCTTATTATCAAAGTCACAGCCAGAACTGGTTTGCGTCCTTTTAAATCACTTAAACTACCCTGAAAAACAGACTAAGTGTAAGAACCTTTGATAATGCTATAAAAGCGAAACAGGTCAGGTATTTCTCAAATTAAAATAAAAGTGGAATAGTACAAGTGAATTTTCATAATGTATCATAATGTATAAAAACAGACTAATTTAAAAAAAGAACACTTGAACATAAAGGCTGCATATTATATTATTTACAAAAAAGTTACTGGCAAACTTGAACTGTGAATGTGTAAATTGCTTCTGCCTGCCTACTATGGGCTATAGATATGATTGTATGGGTATGTTTTACCCTGATTGAGTAGCTAGTTGAATAACCAGACTATGTGTTTTGCTGTCAACTTTGTCCATTTTCCAAGAATGCTCATAATAATTCTACAAATAGTTTTTGACAAGTCATAGCTTAAAACTGTTTAGCAAAGGGGTCTAATACAGAAAACTGAGCAAGTTATGCCACCAGAGCTTTAATCATACTAATATTATAAATGTGAGTTTGTGAAGATGTTTGGATGTTTGTTACTCAATCACACTCTAATGGCTGAACGGATCGAGCTGAAATTTGGTACAGAGATAGCTTATAGTCTGGAATAACACATAGGCTACTTTTCATTCCGGGAATATGTTCCCACGGGAAGCGGGAACGAGTACCGAATTTCACGCGGGCGAAGCCGCGCGCATCAGCTAGTCATACATAAACTAGTATTATTTTTATGATTACATACTATTATTGGACCAGATCCCAACTGGCAACCGGCGTATATTGATCCCAGTAGTCCAACTTGTATTTCATTTCCACCTAAACTACGTAGTCTGTTAGGCACTAATGGAACAATAAGACCCACCGCCAACAGATCCTAGAAAATTTTAGTTTGAAATTAGCATCTAATACCAAATTATATTAACATAATTAAATTATAAAATTATTTATAACCAACCACAAATGCGATAGCGTGTAAGAGGTAGATTGTTAATGTCATTATGAATGCCTTGCAGATGTTTAATACACTAAAATGGCATCCTAATGTTATGTACAAATAACATTGGTAACGCTAGAACATACGATCCGTAAATCCAATACTGATTATTGTGTATACACTGTGTACACATACACAACAAACAACAAAATACAGACAAGAAGCAAATCAAGACAAGACCGACATGACAGTCGACGCACGGTTATTTGACATTGACATAAGCTACGTTCCACCAATCAACCACCGCTAAAATTGCCGATCCAATAACTACGTAAAAAGCTTCGCTGCCCTTCGCGGCGCTCTCATCAGCAAAAGTTATAAATGTAAGTCCACTCGCTCGGACCCAACAGTATTACATAGGCTTCAAAAGGGGACTTAAGGGGTCCCTACATGGTCAAACTGCAATTGTCAAGCACGTACAATATCATGTGCACGTACACGTCGATGCACACACTTATGCAAAGAAATCACGCACACTGAAGCAACTTCCATTCATATTTTAACGTGCATGACAATTGCCAATTGATCGTGTAAGGACGTCTTTAGGGGGTTTTACAGGGTCGCCGGTCGGCAGCAAAGAGAATTTAACACTACGTTTAAGAGTCGGGACTCCCATACTCTCATTTTGATTCATTTAAAAGTTTACGCACAGAATCAATACCAACACAAAGACGTTAAAAACTTCATTTGGTTCCTTAGGTTGCAAACTTGTTCGTAGGGTTGGGACCCTGGGTCGGTAGAAATAATCAAAAATATATCGATATCGATAAATATTCTCAACCTGGGTCCCAATCCTACAAAACCTAGGTGGGGTGTGCAATCATCCTTATAATATGAGAATGGTTGTATATCGCACCTGGATTTTATGTCAAACACATGCTGGATGTATTTTAGGTAATAATTAAAAACATGCGGTGCGGTATACAACCATTCTCATATTATAAGGATGATTGCACACCCCACCTAGGTTTTGTAGGATTGGGACCCAGGTTGAGAATATTTATCGATATCGATATATTTTTGATTATTTCTCCCGACCCAGGGTCCCAACCCTACGAACAAGTTTGCAACCTAAGGGACCAAATGAAGTTCTTAACGTCTTTGTGTTGGTATTGATTCTGTGCGCAAACTTTTAAATGAATCAAAATGAAAGTATGGGAGCCCCGTCTCTTAAACGTAGTGTTACATTCTCTTTGGCTGCGGTGATCACCCCACCCGGTACATTCGGTGGGGTCGTACGCTCGCGCTTGTCCGCCACAAGCCACAATAGTGGTATAAAAAATAGACGTAGTGGGTGTGCCGCGTCCTTAAACAGCGACGTTATCGATGACGTCCCACGATCGTTCACAACGAGCACAATTGTATATAGTATAAAACACCAATTTAAAACAGTTTTAAACCAAATAAATCGTTTTATGCTGTTGAAAACATGTTTTAGTGACCTGACCTCACGTGCGTATTCTTCTGTTTCGTCTCCCACATCTCGTAGGAACATATTCTGGGTAGGTAGTATAAAACACCAATTTAAAACAGTTTTAAACCAAATAAATCGTTTTATGCTGTTGAAAACATGTTTTAGTGACCTGACCTCACGTGCGTATTCTTCTGTTTCGTCTCCCACATCTCGTAGGAACATATTCTGGGTAGGTACTTATGGAGTTGTAGAACGAAACTTTGTAATATTTTGTGTGCTGATTATTGTATTATGCTGAGGTTATACTCGTAGGGTCCGTTCTCCGTCAAAAATAAAAAATACATGTGAATGAATTATTTTCATACGTCAATTACTTCCCAAGTTATAGAATTTAAAGTGAGCCCGCGACCGCTGGCCCGCGCTCGCACCGTATGACGTCACGTCATAACAGTCGCTCAGCCCGTTCGCGCTAATCCGTACCGCTGCCTTACGTTTCCCTGAAGATTCATTGATATGCTTAATCCTAGTGCTCGGAAATCCTGTGTTGTACCAAAATGTACAAGTACTACTATCAAGACGCCGGAAAACTTGTTCTTCCTAGTTCCAAAGGACTAAAAACTGCAGAAAAAGTGGATAAATGCCATGATGAGCATCTCTTTTAACTTGGACATAGCCTATCGCACACGCATCTCACCATAGCTTTCTCTTGGCGATCTGAAAATGTTATACTACAAAAAATGTTTACAGATTATGTAGGTAGGTACTTATTTAAATTATTGTAAATAGATATGTAAGTACGTTTAATACTTACTCGTAATATTAATAATACTGCAATCAGCGCCAAGTAAAACTATAGGTTTAGGTAGATATTATTAATCTCTCATAGAAATATTGGCACCGACTTCAGTATTACTGTCAATAATATCTGATATAAAACTAAATATACTACCTATTACTTTGTGCTAAGTTAATTTTATTTTTCAATTTTCAGTTTTTGTTTGAAGTCGGATTTTTTTTGTTAAAAATTTTTTTTTCATGATTTTCAGTGACGGGTAGACTGAAATTATATTTGTCTAGGGGTAATGTTCTCCCCAATACAAATTAATCAAGCCCAAACACAAGATAACTGCTGTAAATCGTTAAGGAATTCCCTCGATTCGAGGGATTTCTTCGATTTCTCCAGGATCCCAGCATCCGATTCTGACTTCCTGTATATGGGACCACATGGGAAGCACCAGCTTTCAAACAAAAAAAGAATTTTCAAAATCGGTTAACTCCTTCTTGCGATTTGCCGGTAACAAACATAAAAAAAAAAAAAAATACAGACGAATTGAGAACCTCCTCCTTTTTTGGAAGTCGGTTAAAAACACCCAGACCGATACAAATATTCATGTTCATGCACGCAAATGTTTGTACCCGCGGCCCTTAATTCCTAAGCAGCGTTCACTACCATTCAACCAAACTCTTCGTCATTGAATAAAAAACTGGCCAAGTGCGAGTCGGACTCGCCCATGAAGGGTTCCGTAGCAGCAAGTAACATAATATAAAAGTTCTTGTAGTTCGTTGTAACTTTGATTGATGTTTTAAAACGTTCGCTGTGGCAGTGATTTTTTGTGCCGAATATTGCAGTTTATGTCGTATTATAAAAACTTCTTATTAGATCTCGTTAAAACCAATTTTCGGTGGGAGTTTGCATGGCAATATACATCTTATTTTTTTTTATTTATTCTCTTATTTGAGTAGTTAGGGGGAAGGGGGTGGGGGACGGAGGACTCACATTTTTCCACTTTCGAAGTGTCTCCTCGAGCAAACTATTCAGTTAAGAAAAAAATTATATTATAAACTTCAATAGCATTTTTAAAGATCTATCTATCTATAGATACCCAACACGTATGGCTTTGATGAAAAATAAATTTGGAGTTTCCGTCCCAAGTATTAAGACTACAAAAATTTAATGTTTTTTTTAATATTTTTTTTGTAAAATTCTTAATGCGTTTTACGGAATACATCTACTTACTAAGTTTCAACAGTATAGGTCTTATGTTTTCGGAGAAAAATGGTTGTGACATATAGAAGGATAGACAGACGGACAGATATATTATGACGAATCTAGACAGGTTCCATTTGGCTACGGAACCCTAAAAAAAACTTTAGTAGACGCATATTATCTCTACCTAAGTCTTTAAGTTTAGCCTCCTATATCCCTAGTCTTCTTAGTTTATCCTAGTTTTAGAGTTTTAGGATATTACACCCTTCTCACACATACTTACGTACCTAGCATCACGATACAAATAAGTTAGGAGTTGCCTAAAATAGTTACTTTTTGGATAAATAAAACAAGATACTTACCTAGTACAGTTTTAACAAATTTTCAAAAGAGTTTTAATGAAAGACGGTTAATTTAACTTAGCATTTTTAAGCCTCGCATTTCGACCGAAAAGAAATCATTATTTATAGCTAAATAATGAGCAACCACAAGCCCGTCTATTTTAGGTAAGTTATCTGATTGTCCTTTATCGAAGCCTTCGTTAATTCTTTCAACAATTCACTTAGCTTAAAGCGAAGAAAGAATAGGAAACACTGCGTGCGCGGGACTTTTTCACTGCTACAGCTGGGCGCTTAGCGGACTGCATAGAGCCGCGCTATAACGTGACGTCATCCACGGTTCAGTGACTGTTAGCGGGGCAACAAATTTTCGCGAACTTTGAATGCTTGTAAAATCAATACAACTGAGTATTTTTAAATAATAAAAAAACTAGTGTATTTGTATATACAAAAGCTTTACTGAAACGAAGTTTCAAGTAAGTTTACATACTTATGAACATTCCTCATTGTGTTTGTATCCATATCCATACTAATATTATAAAGCTGAAGAGTTTGTTAGTTTGTTTGTTTGTTTGTTTTTATGTTTGAACGCTAGGATCTCAGGAACTACTGGTTCGATTTAAAAACTTCTTTTACAGTTTGATAGTACATTTATAGAGGATGGCTGTAGGCTATATAACATCACGCTAAGATGAATAGCAGCGGAGCAGCAATGAAGAGTGTTTCGAAAACGGAGAATTATTTTTACCGTCTGAGAGCTTGCGAGGCGTACGCTGCCTAAATGGTTAATGTTATGTAAAAAAATTGTGTTACGAAATTGTTTCTCTTAAAAAGTTCTATAAAAAAGTCCGGGACAGCATATGTCTATCTTTTAAGGTTCGCTCAAAATAACCTAATTTGTCTTTCTTTTAAGGTTAGCTCACAATATTATCAAACTGAAGAGTTTGTTTGTACTAGGATCTCAGAAACTACTGGTTGCATTACAAAATAATTTCACAGTTTTATAGTCCATTTATTGAGGATGGCTAATGGCTATATAACATCACGCTAAGACAAATAGGAGTGGAGCAGCCATGAATAATGTTTTAAGAACGGGGAAAATTTCTTTCCTTTGAGAGCTTTCATTGCGTACGTTGCCTAAATGGTTAAAGTTACGTAAAAATTGTGTACTACAAAATTTTTCCTTTTAAAAAGTTACAAAAAAAAAGTCCTGAACAGCATATGCCTATCTTTTAAGGTTCACTTACAATAACCTACTTCTTAACCTTTACGTCGGGTGTAAACGTTTTCTGTAGCAGTAGCCAGTCAACTGAAAGATAATACCGGCCAAGTGGGAGTCGGACTCGACCACTAAATATATCACTTTAATAGGTCCCCGAGACGATCATGCCTTGCAATTGTCAATCACGTAAAATATGAATGGAAGTTGCTTCAGTGTGCGTGATTGCTTTGCATGTGTGTGTGCATCGACGTACAGTTTGTCTATAAAGTCGTGAAATGAATGTTTGAGGAACTAAAAATAGTTATGTGTGTGGCAACACTGGCAACACGAAACATAAGTACGTCAGTTGTCAATGCTATCGTCGAATTTCGTTTACTCTCTCACGTAACTTTAATGTTTGGATTAAACTGCAACAAATTGAAACCAAACTACGCATAAAGGTTTGAGAAATGAGTAAAGAAAATCGGAGTGGTGCGCAGGAAGTGATTTTTAAAGTTTTCCAGTGATGTTTCGCGGAGTTCCAAGCTGGACAATTGTTGTGGGATTTTGAGGATGTTTATGAGCGAACAGCATCTTTGGTGGGTATGTAATCGTGTTATTGTTTGTTTTGAATCTGTCTGAAGTTACAAATTTACTGAATTTACGATTTGGAGACAAAAAAAGGCATTGTTTAGGTTGCATATTTTTAGGTTAGAATCTTAAACTAAGAATCTTAAACCTATAATGTAAGTCAGTGGTTAGAATAACATTGTTTGTAGGTTATTTTATAGTACGACCTACATTTTTGATACTCAGTTTAATCTGGTTTTCTACCAATTTTATATTTTGAATTAATTGCTTCATGTCAATAGTTTGTTTCCATTAGGTAATTAATTTTCTTTTTTTACTCTTTTCAGGAAAATCAGAGAGTATAGTTAGGCGAATAGTTAACGAAGGTTTTAATAATGAAGGAAAGTTTGAAACTCCTGGGAAACACAGAAAAGGTCGGCAAAGAAAGAAATAGACGATTTTAATATTTGAGCACTGCGCCAAAAAAATCCTTGCCAGATGGGGGAAAGTTACAGATATAACATGTAATTACATGATTGTGGCGAAGCAATTGGGACTGCTAGGCACCTGCTGGTGGGTTGTAAGACGCTATTAGACCGGGGCTTCTGGATCTGGTTCAATAACTTTATTCTGGATCTGATTTAATAAAACAGAAAAAAAATTAAAAATGTATAATGTGTTTTATTTATTAACTCACTAGCTGTCGCGACGATTTGCCAATCTTGCGAATACTAAATTCTAGCTTTTCATTCTCTTTTTCCTTTGTGGGGAATGTCGCGAAGATCTGATAATCTTGCGAAGTTCTGAAGTTATACTCCATGGAGATTGCTACCTCCATGGTAATTATCGCGTCGGTCTATTTGTTTTTCATCTAAATTTGAATATGATTCCGTTTCTAATGTCAAATGGATAATTTTCTTTGCACGTCATTTAGTTGTTCTATTAACATCAAGACGCAAGGTTTATGTGTACGGTCAAGTTTATCCTGTACCGCGTGTGCGAAGTCTGATAGCACATCTACGAACGAAGGCTTGTATTCCTTTTGCATGTTATTTTTCACCCGTGTAATAGATAAAACTATTGTGTTGTCATGAGTGTCACGCATGAGTAAGTGAGCCGACCCTGTATACCTACATTTGATGGTCCTAGAACTGGAGTCAATGATACGTGATATAATGAGTCAATGATATTTGATGTTACTAGAGCTGCGATGCTCTGTGTGGGCCACTGATGTTTGATGATCCTATAGTTGGGAGTCAATGTAGTTATCGTATCACCCGGCGGCCTACCTGTGTGTTATATAACGTGTTATATGTCTATGGCTGTGAACATGAGATTTACAGCATCTAGGTGTTGGATATCCAATACTATTGTACTTTTATGATATGTATAGGAATGCAAGCAATTCTCTTCATGAGAATAACGTTTATTTTTATTTCTTACAGATAAAGCAAGCAAGAACATCTGTGGACGTAAACAGCACAGCATTTTATGAATTTATCGGAATTAATATGAACCCAATAAAAGAACCCACAAAGCAACCATCATTTTTTTTTCTCTTTTTTCTTTTTCCGACATGGTGGAGATGCTGTTCCTTGACACCGGCTCAAGGGTTGAAATTGATACATTCTATTAATGTTGAGAGCGAAGCAGCTGTTTACGTTCATAACTTTTCAATTCGTAATTTTTTACCGTATGACATAATTCTTGACGTCTTTTTAATCTTTTTAAAATTTGAACATTTTGACCACAAATAAGTAAATTATTTTTTTAGTGAACAATAAATTATAAAAACGATTCCGAAAATAATAGTGTGTAACTGGCCTAATACCAAAAACAAAAATATCGTGTTCCGTGCCATTATTTTGTTTGAAAAATTGGAATGTCAATTGAAGTGTCATTAAAATGAAAAAAATTGAATTTATTTTGCTAAAAATATTAAGAAGCGTAATATTGTAATAATTCGAGCAACAAAGTTCGCGCGTTACAACCTAATGGTTATATTGATATTTTCCTTTGGTCGGAGGGTCGATTTCTCCGCGAAATGCGAATGTAAGTAATGCACTATGCACATAGAACTAAATTCTCTTTTCATTCTTTTTTCCTTTGTGGGGAATGTCGCGACGATTTGCCAATCTTGCGAATACTAAATTCTAGCTTTTCATTCTCTTTTTCCTTTGTGGGGAATGTCGCGAAGATCTGATAATCTTGCGAAGTTCTGAAGTTATACTCCATGGAGATTGCTACCTCCATGGTAATTATCGCGTCGGTCTATTTGTTTTTCATCTAAATTTGAATATGATTCCGTTTCTAATGTCAAATGGATAATTTTCTTTGCACGTCATTTAGTTGTTCTATTAACATCAAGACGCAGGGTTTATGTGTACGGTCAAGTTTATCCTGTACCGCGTGTGCGAAGTCTGATAGCACATCTACGAACGAAGGCTTGTATTCCTTTTGCATGTTATTTCTCACCCGTGTAATAGATAAAACTATTGTGTTGTCATGAGTGTCACGCATGAGTAAGTTAGCCGACCCTGTATACCTACATTTGATGGTCCTAGAACTGGAGTCAATGATACGTGATATAATGAGTCAATGATATTTGATGTTACTAGGGGTCCAGACTGACCATCACACCACCCTGTCACACTAGTGTGGTGGTTAGGAAATCTATTTCTTAACTGTCATACTGACAAAAGGTCGAAATATCAAGTATGTTTAACAGTTTAATGTTTATCTTAAAACTAAGCACAATTAACGCAATATATTCAAAAATGTTTCAATTGTTATTTCACTATGAATTAACCGAATTTGTGTGTTAAGTATTAAATTATCCTTTTCGATTTCTAAACACCTTCTTGGGTTAGAGCTTTCTTGAGTGTTAAATAATGTGACATGGTCTGCAGTTAAATATTCTTTTAGTACGGATAGTAATTTAGCAATGGTTACATAGTTTTTGTTTATGAACTTATTGATTACAGAATGACTATTTTCGCTAACATTATTGGTTCTGTGCCGTTCATTATGTACACACCAATCATTGATTTGCGTATCGTCTTTAAGCCAATTTTTCCGCATATAATTTAGAAAGGCATGCATTTTTTTTTCCTTCATGTCATTACACTGTGATTCTATATAGACCCACCCATCCTTAATAAAATTCACTGGTAATAAGGGAAGAGCTGCACATAATCCAATGATGCGTTTGTGAAGTTTCGCTTTTATTCCAAGTTTCTTGGATTTTTTCCATAAAGCATTTGAGAAATGGGAATAACAATGTTTTATTATCACACCAGGAACAATTTTTTTTAACGAATTACTTATCGCAATTTCAAAATCTGAATGAAACTTTGTTGGATTCCAGTTGGGACAAATGGACTTAATTAAATCGAACAGTGCCAAATAACTGGTTTCTTTTTTATCACTCATAAGTGCGAATATTAATGGAACTACATTAGTAGTCTTTGAAGTACTTCCTACGTCCCCATGAATAATAAACAATTGGTAGAATGGCCGTGGTGTACTCTTGAAGGTACCATCCCCAAAATATTCTTTTACCGTGCCCAGTAATTGTTTAGATTCTTCAGTACATAACACGAGTATTCTAGCTTCTTCATGCCGGTAGTCAGCTATTAAAAAATCACGATGTTGAGCTGGAACTTCAACTTCATCTAAATCACGAAATATCGTTTTTTTAACGTTAAATGCTTTCTTTCTTGCGTGATATAAACTGCATTTTACGTTTTCAAATGATGGTAATTTAGTCACAAAATGCAATCCTTGATCTTTTAAAGGTTTCAAATGTTTTTTGAAAATGACTGGCATTGCATCTGCTGACTTAGTGGCTTCCTCTTTCATCTTATTAATTGTAGACAAAATTCTGTTTTTGGCATCATTTGCATCACACTCAGAAACATTGTGTTCCACAGTTTTGACAATCTTGTTATCCTGGAATATATTATATATGTTATGACTACTAGATGTAAAAAGCGTTAACAGAAGTAATAATAAGAAAGATTTTTAAAACTTACTTGAGTCGTAACCGATCCTAAACATTTATATTTACGACGGTTTCGGCAAAACCAAATAATGTTGTTGTTTACATACACTTTCTGTTTATAATATTGGTGTCCGTGTGGGCTGAGAAGAAGATTCCCGCCGTTACTTTTAATTAAAGTACATTCCTGTTCCATGATATTGTTGACAAAAAAAGAAGACCAGAACCAGAGAACAATTAATTAATCGGACTACTGATACTAGGGGAGATATGGGAACGATTCCAGTGACTGAGTTTTTCAACTGAAATGACATCCGTGTCATAAGCAAACTAAATTATCTGGAACACTTTAATGTAAGTGGCCAGTTATCTAAGGACTTAAATTAGGTATCAATACTTCTTGGTGATTTCAAATGGTGTGACGGTTAAGAAAACAATTTAAACATTGCAAGGACATATTAACTTCCACACTAGTGTGACAGTTAAGAAATAGAATTCCTAACCACCACACTAGTGTGACAGGGTGGTGTGATGGTCCATTGTATTTTTTCAACCTTCTTTTGTCAGTATGACAGTTAAGAAATAGATTTCCTAACCACCACACTAGTGTGACAGGGTGGTGTGATGGTGAGTCTGGCGCCGTTACTAGAGCTGCGATGCTCTGTGTGGGCCACTGATGTTTGATGATCCTATAGTTGGGAGTCAATGTAGTTATCGTATCACCCGGCGGCCTACCTGTGTGTTATATAACGTGTTATATGTCTATGGCTGTGAACATGAGATTTACAGCATCTAGGTGTTGGATATCCAATACTATTGTACTTTTATGATATGTATAGGAATGCAAGCAATTCTCTTCATGAGAATAACGTTTATTTTTATTTCTTACAGATAAAGCAAGCAAGAACATCTCTGGACGTAAACAGCACAGCATTTTATGAATTTATCGGAATTAATATGAACCCAATAAAAGAACCCACAAAGCAACCATTTTTTCTCTTTTTTTCTTCTTTCCGACACTAGCTGATGCCCGCAGCTTCGCCAGTGTCGAATTTGTTCTTGTTCCCGCTTCCCTTAGGAACTTATTCCCGGGATGAAAAGTAGCCTATGTGTTGTTCCAGACTATAATGTATCCCTGTACCAAATTTCAGCCAGATCAGTTCAACTGTTCGAGCGTGAAAGAGTCTCACATCCGCACTCATAAGCTGTCGCATTTATAATATTTGTATTGTTCCCGTTCCCGCTTCCCCTAAGAACTTATTCCCGGAATAAAAAGTAGCCATGGTTATTCCAGATTATAATGTATCCCTGTACCAAATTTCAGCCAGATCCCTTTAACCGTTCGAGCGTGTAAGAGTGATAAACATCCACACTCACAAACTGTCGCATTTATAATATTAGTAAGATTTTACTCGGAACGAACTCCTCGTATCAAAATCATTTTGGTCGTACTATATAGGGTTGCTAGTTGCTACATGCATTCAGCAGCGCCCTCATTTAATTTCACGACTTTATAGACAAACTGTATACGTGCACATGAAATTCTACGTTATTGACAATCGCCAATTGATCATGTCGGGACCCCTTAAATATTAATACCTGTGAGTAAATGCGACGGGATTATATTACCTACTTATTATAATTGAAATTGTACGACTCTCTTTCTCACTCTCATGTGAGGCAAACGACGTTGCGCGGGTCAGGCGGTCAGCTAGTATAATTATACAACAGAACAGTTGTTGTGTAATACAACGACAGAGAGGGCGTACCATACCAACCGTCGCGGACGTTTAGTGGACACGCTCATTATTTTCTTTATTGTTTGATTCTTGACTTATCAGAACGGCTTGCCATACAAAAAAATAATTCACTAAATGCAAAAGAAAACAACATACATACACCCATAGAGTTATGTTTATTACATACACCTAACTCAAATAGAAAACTGAAATTACAAAAATATTGGCAATGAGAAAGATAAAATACCTCAATATCTTATGATGTCAGGTATTTTATTACAGCGTTAAATGTCAGAGTATAAATAAATTATCACATACCAAGAGAATAACCATTACTCCAAGAATGAGTTTGTTGAGATTAACAGTAAGTTAAATCTTATTATAATCTATGATCAAAGCTTACAATGGGAATCTCAAACCCTAGTAAGGCTGCCTACATTTTCTTTTCCCTTGTCTTCCATTTCAGCATATATAATACAAGCGGACGTCACGCAGTTTCACCCGCGTAGTTCCCGTTCCCGTGGGAATACGGGAATAAAATATAGGCTATGTTCACCTCAAAGAGTGTAGCTTTCCAACAGTGAAAGAATTTTTCAAATCGGTCCATTAGTTCCGGAGCCTATTCGTTACAAACAAAAAAACAAATCTTTCCTCTTTATAATATTATGTATAGGTAGTACCTATTCAGTATACAGGTACAGTTCAGTTTTCCGTATACTATTCAGTACAGGTAGAAAAGAAAGAAAGAAGGCAGGAAAGGTAGGGTACTTATGTTGATACTATTGGTAAGGCGTCAACATCTTTGAGCTCGAAACCAACCTCACTTGCAAGTGCTAATCCTACTGACTTATTCTTTTAAACACTGAAAGGGTTGAAATATTGGATCACCAAATGAAGAATTTTACTGGTTTGTTTCCCAGGTTCTACAAACCTTTAAAAAGCTACATCAAACTAGAATGAAAGTATTTTCTGGTGATGAAAAGGCATTAACAGCAGGGAGGCTGAAGATTAATGAAGAGTTTAAGAAATATAAAAATGTTGTTGATGAGGAGGCTATTAAAACTGTGAGTCAGTACTTTGTATGAAATAAAATATTTAAGAATTGATATCGGATGATGTATGCGCTGCACTTCTCAACCTGTTTTGATTAAATTATATCGGATAGAACATTTAAACCTGTCTACAAGCAGTGGTTGCCATCATACTTCAATTGTGATATCATGCATGACTCTCCATTTACTATTAGGTAAGAAATATTCTGGTAGTCAAAATATTTCAAGTAATTTGAGAGCTAAATTTACCGTCTTTATGATGTTGGTAATTGATAAATAAGAAATGATATAGGAAGAAAATTCATTAAGAGAATAAAATCAAGAGTGTTTCTTCAATCACTTCCATACCAATTACTCAGAATTGCAGTTATGTCAAATGCCCTAGTTATTAATTTGCACTTTCTGGTATCCTTCCTCAATGCTTGCATATGGACTGTAAATAATTATATTGTTGTAACTAAAGTCATTTTGGTAATTGTTTAAGATGATCAAGTTTGCAGAGGATGTAGATACAGAGCTTAGAATGAGAGTTATTCAAGCACGTGAAATAAAACCAGGTGTTTATGGTAGGTAAATATAAACTTGACATTATTTTAAAAACAATTTCAAAAGGGAGTTTCATAGGCAACAAAGAAAGGAAAATATAGTGTCATAAAATCTAATGTACTTTAAAAAAATGTTCAGATAAACTTGCATTGAGGAACACCTGCCTGTTGCAAGTGACACCTTGATTGAAACTTCAGGAGTCCACGTCATAATTTCGAAATAATCTGGCCGACCCTCAAAATTCCGAACGCTCATTTCGCCGATGATAAATTTAACGAATGGTTGTATGGTCGACTGTTAAAACTCCGAATGGTCATTTCGCAGATGATCAGTTTTACGAATGATTGTATGAAATTTATGTTGGTGTTGGATGGTTTTAAAAAAAATAACCACGAAGGCTAACCTAACCTATCCGAGTCGAGGTGTTAACCATAATAAGTGAATGGTTAACACCCCGACTCAGAGTACCCCGATACAATCATTCGTAAAACTGATCATCGGCGACATGACCATTCGGAATTTTTTAACAGTCGACCATACAACCGTTCCTTGAATTCATCATCGGCGAAATGAGCGTTCGGAATTTTGACGGTCGGCCAGATTATTTCGAAATTATGACGTGGACTGAAACTTCAGATACTTACATGTCATAGGTACCTATTTTTATATCTACATTTATTTATTTTTAGAAGCGAGAATAACGAATGAAACTGTCAAGTATGATAATATACAATATGATGACCATGCAGTGTTAGAAGATGGAACTACTAATCCAAGCTGCTGCCAAAATCCACAAAAAAATAAATAAGTTTGTTAGTCCTGTTTTGCATTGCATAGAGAAGATTTATTTATTACTTAATTAGTTTTTGTAGTTGATTAGTCATATGAGATGTGATTTAGATATTTAAAATAAATATTAATTTATCAATCTGTTAGCAGTCTGTTATACTTATATTATTCTCCGTACTAGATCCCATCCCTATTGTGTTTCTTTTTATTATGTAACTAGCGACCCGCCCTGGCTTCGCCCGGGTGCAATGCTGATACTAAATACATTAAGTACAGAAAAACTGTGAACTTTAAAGCATTGTGGATCCCAAACCCGCAGGGATACGCGGAAATTTTTATGTTGTCGTAAAGACCATAGTTGCTTATCAAAATATAAGGTGAGACCTTTATACTTTGATACTGAACTGAGAAATTGAACCAAATAAATTTTCCCCCATACATTTTTAATTTTCATTATTTTTTTAAGCATGAATGAGTCATTTTATGGAAAAGTTGTAGTACTTAATGTTAATTAGCACTATATTTTCTATCCAAAACAAATATGACATCTTAGATCGTATGTCCACCTATTTTAAAATCCGGACCAGTGTGCGGCCGGCCGGCGCGGCCGCAAACGCTAAGTCCCGCAATTTTATATCTGTAATATCTTAGAAAATATTCATTTAAATCATATGCTGTAAAGGGCCATATAGATCTATATTAAATAAACAATGTATTTAAGGTATTCAATTGGATAAGGATTAATGATGTATGGGTTAAAACCGCTTCGAAAATAAGCCATTATTTGGTGTATGTGTGTACTGAGAGCCCAATTTATTTTTGCGGATTTTTGCAGTTTAACTAACAATAGTGCTTAGTAAAAGTTGTGGAAACATTTGTAAAACGAATATCAGAGTTTGTAAAGACATAATTCAAAAGCTATATCGCCTTATGTGGGTCCCTCAGTTCACACACCTATGCTCCCAAATCTAGATATATATTGAGTTCACTAACAAGTTTTGATTATAGACCTTTAGTAAAACATGAATAAACATCTACACAACATTTAGAAACATAATTTGAATATATAATAAAAAATTACAAACGTCTTTCTGTGGTCCCTGAGGGACCACATAAATTTATCACATAATTAATAGATTATAACATGATAATTAAATATACATAAGCCAATCTTTAGTAAAAATTACAAGGAAAATTTTAAAACTAAAGAAAGATCACAAATAGTAGTAAATATTGAAAACTTTACGTGTTTGTTGGTGGGCCTCAGTTCACACACTATGCAAATGCTAATTGTTCAAAATATAATTAAATACAACAATTACAAAAATGTGGAGCCCTTCAGTGCTTAGTAACTTTTTTTATATTATCGATCTGTATTTATCTTGTCACTGGTGTTTAATTTATTTGTGTTATTTTAACATTTTTATTGATTTTCATACTAAGACAGGTATAGGGTGTCCACACTTTAAGAAAATCACTGTTTCTTTATTTTTTTGGTCATTTATTACTTATCAGGATATTGTATAAGTGATGGGTTATAATGGGTGTCTCAGTAAGAGTGCACTTTTTAAATTTAGTGCAATTTTTTTTTAGTGCAAGTGGCAACTCTGAGATTTGGCAGCTTACACATTTATTTGTTCCGATTAATAAAAATGGAGCGCTTTTCGAAAGAACAACGCGTAATAATTGTGAAAACTTAATACAAAAATTTGGAAAGTTATGCTGAGACCGCTCGCAAACTACGAACAATTTTCAGTCGAGAAGTGCACCTAATGTGTGAACCATTTGAAGAGTCGTCAAAAAAATGAAGAAACTGGGTTGGTAATGGACAGTAAGACTCCTGTACGTCCGTTGTGTGCGAACGGATGTGGTTTCCGCGCATGAAACAATCCATTTATTGTAGCAACGATTGCCGAAAAAAAATATCTCAATAAATTCTGATGTGAAATGGCCACCAAGATCATGCAATTTAACGCCGTGCGATTTTTTTCTTTGGGGTTTTCTCTAATCGCAGGTTAGGCGAATAAACCAGAAACAATGCCTAAGCTCAAATTCGAGATCCAACGAGTCATCGGTGCGATACAGCCTCATCTCTGTGAAAAAGTCGTGAAAAATTTCATGAATAAAGTAATGGCCTGCCATCAGAGCCGTGGAGGCCATATGACGGATATTTTGTTCCATACTTAATCGGAACATTTCTTTTTGACAATTCAATAAAAAAATCACAACTCTCTCAAAAAAATATGTTTTTTATATTAAAATGAAAAAGTGCACTCTTACTGAGTGTTGGCTCGTGGTCTATTTTAATGAAAGTAACGAGGATTTTGACACAATTTCACTTTATTGGAAAAATTGATTATCTATCTTAGGTACATGGCTGCTCGGTGTGCACATATAACAGGACTTGTCATCAATACATATAATAAAATGGACGCCTCAATTACCGTCACTGTCAGCGCCATCTAGTTCGCAACTTGCGCAACTGATGCCCAATAGTTCCCCCCTATTGCCACTAGATGTCGCTGTGTTAACATACTGCCCGCCTAGGAAATAATTTAAATGTTAAATTACATGTTATATGGATTAGTAGTGTTGATTCTACAGTATGTTATCTTTATGCTGGCTAAGTCACAAGTTACAATTCCAAACGATATCTAGAGTTGAGGGAAATTACGTTATGAGTGCAAAAATAGGTCAAATGTAGTATGCCCAACGATATTCAGAATTAATTTCAATTTAGGTATAGATGCAATTATATACTAGGTATATATATATTAAATACTATATAGGCAGTTGCATATCATAAGACAATTGTCCCGACCTGTTCGCGTAAATTGGTTAGAGGTACACGTTTGATATTACTAGATACATAGTTACTACATATTTTTCCAACAAATGGGAGACTATAATCAAACATTTCAATGAGATAGCTATACATAGGCTCACGCTAGAACCTTATGAACACGAAAAATGCAGGTTAATCTTCCAACATTAACAATTAGTTACATAGGCACACGTTGGAATATTTGTTAGGCAAGAACATGCAGATGGTAGATTAACCAAATAGTTATATATATGCATTAGAGCATTGTTTACAATGTTAACGCGAGACATGCAAATTTAAAATTAACTTAATATGTATACTAGCTAGTTATATAGGTACACTGTACACATCAGAACATTAGTTTACACGGAAAAAATGCAACTGGTAAATATACCAAATATTATATAGGTACACGTTAGAATATTAGTTTCACAGAAAAATGCAACTGGTAAATATACCAAATAGTTTTATAGGTACACATTAGAATATTAGTTTTACACAGAGAGAATGCAACTGGTAAATATACCAAATAGTTATATAGGTTCACATTAGAACGTTAGTTTTACACAGAAAGAATGCAACTGGTAAATATACCAAATAGTTGTATAGGTACACGTTAGAATATTAGTTTTCACAGAAAAAATGCAACTGGTAAATATACCAAATAGTTTTATAGGTACACATTAGAATATTAGTTTTACACAGAGAGAATGCAACTGGTAAATATACCAAATAGTTTTATAGGTACACATTAGAATATTAGTTTTACACAGAGAGAATGCAACTGGTAAATATACCAAATAGTTATATAGGTACACATTAGAACATTAGTTTACACACAAAGAATGCAACTGGTAAATATACCAAATAGTTATATAGGTTCACATTAGAACGTTAGTTTTACACAGAAAGAATGCAACTGGTAAATATACCAAATAGTTATATAGGTTCACATTAGAATAATAGTTTACATGAGTCATGCAAATTAGATTAAGATTTAAAAATTAAGTAAGTATGTACTAGCCCTACGACGCCCTGAATGGACGTCTTGGGTTCGGAGGTGTGCCACTCGTGGCACATCTCCACTAGATACACCAGTATTACTAAACTAGTTATTAGTACTTGTACTAAGTTTATACAGACTCTACAGAATTTACTGACGCCCGTAGCAGGGCAATTTAGGTTATTGGTAATGGACACAAATTGTTGAAAGCCCGTTTTATGGGTCCCTTTGCAGTTTGAACGGTTGCCACTCTTGTCACACCGTCAGCGCCGTCATGGGTCTTGATGATACGTCCCATTTTCCACTGGCAGGTAGGGGTTCGATGATCCTTGATTAGTACCACGGTGCCTGTTGCGAGACCGGGCCCCTTGCAGCTCCTCCACTTGGTTCGTTGCTGAAGACCACCTATGTAGTCTCTGGACCAACTCCGCCAAAAGTCTTGTTGGATTTGCTGTAGTTGTTGGAGATGGGTCAGTCTGTTGAGAGGTATATTATTGTATTCATAATCAGGTAATGCTGTCATCGACCTACCTATCAAGAAGTGAGCCGGCGTTAGGACTGGGAAATCGGTACCATCGGTACTACTTGGTAATGAACATAGGGGGCGTGAGTTTAAAATTCCTTCCACTTGTATTAGTATGGTCGAAAATTCTTCATAGGTTAACAATGCTTGGGCTAGGATTCTTTTTAAATGATATTTGCAACTTTTGATGGCGGCCTCGTGGAGTCCCACCATGTGAGGGGTGTACACTGGCGCAAACCTCCATTTAATGCCCTCATTCGCACATGAAGCCATCACCTCTTCAGAGGTTTGCGAGAGAAATCGGTATAATTCAGATAATTCCTTGTTGGCACCATGAAAGGTGGTACCATTATCACTCACCAGTTCCTTGGGTTTACCTCTGCGGGCTACAAACCTCCGCAGCGCTGCCAGGAAGGTTTGGGATTCCAAATCTGAAACCAGCTCTATGTGAATTGCTTTGGTAGAGAAGCATACAAACATTGCAATATAGCATTTCGAAGTCTTGCAACCACGTCCTCTAAAGTTTCTAATTAAGAAGGGACCTGCGTAATCAATACTGGTTATCATGAAAGGGGGTGACGGTGTTACTCTCGCGGTCGGTAGGTCGCCCATAATGGGTTTATAGGTATTTGGTTTTGCCCTGAAGCAAGTCACACATTCACGCACCACCCTTGCGGCTAAGGTCTTGCCATGAGTGGGCCAAATTCTTTCCCTAAGCGTTGAGAGTAGTAATTGAGGCCCAGCGTGAAGCAACCTTTTGTGTTCTGTTTGAAACATTAATTTGGTTAGAGGGTGATCGTGGTGCAACACCACAGGGTGTTTTTTATCGTGTATATATAGTGATTGGTTTAGACGACCACCCACTCGGATAACACCGTTTTCCATGTAGGGGTTTAAACATAAAATGTTAGATGTCTGTGGGATAGGTTTTTTATTTGATAATCTACTGTATTCGGTGGGGAATGATTGTTTTTGTGCTAATTGGAATAGGATGGAGCGTGCACTATTCAATTCTTCTACAGTCAATGGACCTATTTGTTTGTTATTTTTAGACTTAGTGTTTGTGAGAAATCGAATTGAGTAGGCTAGAACACGAACTAGTTTGTCCGCGCATGAGTATTTTTCAAGAATGTCGGTCAGTAAGTCGTTGTCCTTTGTATTTATTGTGGTAGAACAGCACACAGCTTCGCCCTTTATTTCTGGTAATGGAAATATTATGGTGGGTATTTGTTGGGATGGCCACTGACATCTCTGTTGAGAGAGCCATGCGGGTCCATTCCACCATAACTTGTTGTTTGATAATTTGTCAATGTGCATACCTCGCGAGATCAGGTCCGCAGGATTGTCACCCGAAGCGATCCAGTGCCAATCCCTTGGGTCTGTCCGTATCTGTATTTCGGAAACACGATTACATACAAATGGCTTCAGCTTATCCTTAGGTGTATTTATCCATGCTAGAACGATGCTGGAATCAGACCAAAGATATTTGTTTGTAAATTTAATCTTAAGGGCACTGATTACTGTATTATATAGGTTTGCAAGTAACAGCGCCGCTCTCAACTCTAGTCTGGGGATGGTCTCCTGCTTTGCCACCCTAGATTTGGCGCACAGGAGGCGTACCAATATGTTATTCTCACTATCTACTGATCTTATATAAACAGCTGATCCGTAAGCGGTCATTGAACTATCAGAGAATCCATGTAATTCCACTATTGTATGATTGTCAATTAAAGTGCACCTCGGTATAGTTATCAAGTTAAGTAGTTTTAGGTTATTGTAGAAGGTCTGCCATTGATTATAGAGAGATGGGGGCAATCTTTCATCCCAAGAAATTTTTGTTTTCCACAGTTGTTGTATATAAACCTTAGCGATTATTAGAAGCGGAGCGAGTACTCCCAGGGGGTCGAATATCTCACTGGCTATGGAAAGGATTTTTCTTTTGGTTAAAGTTTCTGGTAATGGTTCGGTTTTAACTGAATAGTGTAGGTCATCGCTGCAGGTGTTCCATGCTAACCCAAGTATTTTTTGTGTGGTTTGTGCTGGTATGTTAGGGTTGTGTAGTTGTGTTTGTAAACTAGCATCATCGGTTATGGCTTGTAGTATTCGTTGTGAGTTAGACTTCCACTTGCGTAGGTTAAAGTTGCCGCCACGTAGTATGGTGGCTACTTGTGTTGCAGTTTTGATGACTTCCCCTTCCTCATCTCCACCGAAAAGAAAATCGTCCATGTAGAACTCGGTGGTTATAGCGGCAGCAGCCTTGGGGTACCGAACCCGGTTTCACCTCGGCCAACTGCAAGAGGCACCGCGTTGCAAGGTACGGTGCGCTCTTTAACCCAAAACTTAATGTTGTGAGGGTGTAGGTGAGTAGTGGGTGTGTTGGGTCCTCTCTCCACAGAATAGAGGTTAAATATTGTTGATTTGGGTCAATAAATATTTTTCGATACATTTTTTCAATGTCAGCACATATTACAAACTTATGTTTGCGAAATCGTAAAACGATGTTAATTAGTTCATCTTGATGTATTGTACCCTTATATTGTAGGTCATTAAGTGAGATTCCGGTACTGGTAGGGAATGAGCCGTCAAAAACTACTCTCAACGGTGTGGTGGTTTTGTGTGTGTTCACTACTGCATGGTGTGGTAAATAGTTACACCTTTCACTAACGTTTATTATATTTCTTAGATTCATGTGTCCGGCGTACTCAAATTCCTGCATAAACTCGACATATTGTTTCTTATAGCTTGGATCTTTTAGGAATTTTGACTCTAGGGTTTTAAATCTTTTATAAACTACTGGTCTCGATTGTCCTAACAACGTCGGTGATGCCTTAAGAGGTATGTCCACCACGAAGTTGCCCTCCGAAGTTCGAGTGTGTTTTTTGAACAAACTCTCACACTCCTCGGTATCATCATCTGGGATCCTACGTGACTTCGGTACCTCGCTATCATTCCAAAAAGTCTGTAGGTTAGTCATTACAAAATTGCAGTGTGATTTGTTTGATGTGGCTGATGTGAAGATACAACCGGAGACTACCCAGCCTAGCCTAGTATTTTGCAAAATGGGTAGCCCATTGCCTAATTTATGCTGACCGGTGCATATAAGATCGTAGAAAACTTCAGCACCGAGAATCATATCTATTTCTCTGGCTTCCCGGAAGGATTTGTCTGCTAATTTAAATCGTTTCGGTATGTTAATAGGTGTATTAATTGTTTGTAGGGTACATATATTAGGTACAATAAGACAAGACACATTAGCAGAGAATGATCCTGTTTGTGATTGAAAGGTAAGTTTAATACTGTGTTTTATCTGTGTAGTGTTTTCATTAAAGCCCAATACCTCAATACTCACTCCATTTCTAGGTAGTGCTAGTTTGTTTGCAGCCCTTTCTGTGATAAAGTTAGACTGAGAGCCTGAGTCCAAGAGGCATCTCAGTGTGTGTATGCTATTTTTGTCATCGATCACCCTTATAAGGGCCGTGGACAAAATAACATATGATTGTATTGGTAAATGTTTCGGGTTAGCTGTGTCATGATGGCTATGTAAACTAATAGACTGAATTTGTTCAGGCCTTGGTTGAGGGTTCTGCATAGTGGTAGGGGGTGAAGTTTGCTCAGTAATGGATTGTGAAGCCTGCATGGGAGCACCTGGCACGTGTAGGAGGCTGTGATGTCTTCCCTTGCACGAACGGCAACTGCTTGCACGGCAATTTGGTAGCAAATGGTTTGATCGTAGGCAGTTGAGGCATAGACCTAACCTTTTTGTAGCGTGAATGCGTGACTTTGCATTCATAGATAAAAATCTTGGACATTGGTTAATATAATGTGTGTCTTTACAATACGGGCACCGGGTATGATTATAAGATTGGTTAGATGTTACCTTGCTATTAGAGGTGCTAGGTTTGGTAGATGCGGACGTGCTTACAAAGACCTTTTTCGATGATGCCCTTGCATGCTGGTCCACCTGCTCCAGCGGCTTGTTGGCATCCATGGATTCCAACAGGTCGGCCCGGGAGCGTAGAAAAGATTTGAAGTCCTGTAATGTTGGCAATTCTTTAGAATTGGTTCGTTCCTCCCACTTTCTTTGAGTTGTGTTGTCTAGCTTAGAGCTCAAGAGATGTATCAGTAAAACATCCCAATTCTCGGTTGAAATATTTAGCGTCTTTAAGACCCTTAAGTGTCTTGAAATGTTGTCAACCGTTCCTCGCAGCGCTGAGGGGGTTGGTTGCACATTAGTTATATTAAGTAGATCCCTTAGGTGGTGAGTGACAAGTTTCTTAGGGTTGTTGTATCTTTCACAAAGAAGTTGCCAGGCAATGGCATAGCTTTCCTCGCAATACTCTAGAGAAGCGACCACATTCAGAGCGCTATCCTTTAAACTACTACGAAGATATTTAAATTTTTGTATAGGTTTCAAATTACTTTGGTTAATGAGAGCTTCGAAAGTGTCTCTGAACTCCAACCAACTGGTAATGTCACCCTTAAATGTCGGTAGGGTTATATCAGGAAATTTAATGGATTCGTCCATGAACAGCTTTATTTGGGAATTATCAGGTGGTTGGCATTGTTCAGTACCTTTAAATTTGTGTAAAGAAGCCTTGGCAGCCGACAGATTACTAAAATACATGTCTTGAAAGGTTTCCCTTTCTTCTAATTGTTCATCTACATCAGTACAGAGGGTTTCAATTTTATCCTGAATCTCCTCAAATTCTTGGAAACTAATGTTAACTCTGGATATACGTAATTCCAGGTCAATACATTTTTCAGCTGTTAATGGTTCTCGGAGAGATTTTAAGTATTTTTTAAATAGAGTAAGTTTGCCTTTTACAACCCCTCGTCTTTTTATTAATTCCCTTAAGACAGGGTTTTCAACATTTGCCTTGTCACTAGCCATGGTATTAAGTACCAATGTACAGTGAAATTTCTTAATAATAAGTAGGTAGATAAGTGGAAGGAATTCTAAGCTAAATATGAAATAAATGTGCCAACTCACGGATCTTGTAGGTAAGTACTTATCCTTTCTTATTCCTGATCCTCTCGGTATAAAACAATGAAATTGCGTCGTGGTTTTTTCCCGCGCCGGGCCGGTTCGCCAATGACTTTTCGATGAATATTTCGATAAATGCCACGAAATATAGCTTCGATGGAATAAAATGCTGGTACAATCTGCAGTGATTTCTTGAAATCTGCGCCTTTACCAAGGAAACGTGAAAGATTTATCACGTTCTTCGTTCGCGAACAAGCGGCGTTGGTAGAAAAAATGGCGATCCACGCCTTCGTATTTTCAGACCACGAGTTCTCCAAACTGCACAATCATCGAACGTCGGGTCACCAAAATGTTGAGGGAAATTACGTTATGAGTGCAAAAATAGGTCAAATCTAGTAATATCAAACGTGTACCTCTAACCAATTTACGCGAACAGGTCGGGACAATTGTCTTATGATATGCAACTGCCTATATAGTATTTAATATATATATACCTAGTATATAATTGCATCTATACCTAAATTGAAATTAATTCTGAATATCGTTGGGCATACTACATTTGACCTATTTTTGCACTCATAACGTAATTTCCCTCAACTCTAGATATCGTTTGGAATTGTAACTTGTGACTTAGCCAGCATAAAGATAACATACTGTAGAATCAACACTACTAATCCATATAACATGTAATTTAACATTTAAATTATTTCCTAGGCGGGCAGTATGTTAACACAGCGACATCTAGTGGCAATAGGGGGGAACTATTGGGCATCAGTTGCGCAAGTTGCGAACTAGATGGCGCTGACAGTGACGGTAATTGAGGCGTCCATTTTATTATATGTATTGATGACAAGTCCTGTTATATGTGCACACCGAGCAGCCATGTACCTAAGATAGATAATCAATTTTTCCAATAAAGTGAAATTGTGTCAAAATCCTCGTTACTTTCATTAAAATAGACCACGAGCCCTCATTCGCACATGAAGCCATCACCTCTTCAGAGGTTTGCGAGAGAAATCGGTATAATTCAGATAATTCCTTGTTGGCACCATGAAAGGTGGTACCATTATCACTCACCAGTTCCTTGGGTTTACCTCTGCGGGCTACAAACCTCCGCAGCGCTGCCAGGAAGGTTTGGGATTCCAAATCTGAAACCAGCTCTATGTGAATTGCTTTGGTAGAGAAGCATACAAACATTGCAATATAGCATTTCGAAGTCTTGCAACCACGTCCTCTAAAGTTTCTAATTAAGAAGGGACCTGCGTAATCAATACTGGTTATCATGAAAGGGGGTGACGGTGTTACTCTCGCGGTCGGTAGGTCGCCCATAATGGGTTTATAGGTATTCGGTTTTGCCCTGAAGCAAGTCACACATTCACGCACCACCCTTGCGGCTAAGGTCTTGCCATGAGTGGGCCAAATTCTTTCCCTAAGCGTTGAGAGTAGTAATTGAGGCCCAGCGTGAAGCAACCTTTTGTGTTCTGTTTGAAACATTAATTTGGTTAGAGGGTGATCGTGGTGCAACACCACAGGGTGTTTTTTATCGTGTATATATAGTGATTGGTTTAGACGACCACCCACTCGGATAACACCGTTTTCCATGTAGGGGTTTAAACATAAAATGTTAGATGTCTGTGGGATAGGTTTTTTATTTGATAATCTACTGTATTCGGTGGGGAATGATTGTTTTTGTGCTAATTGGAATAGGATGGAGCGTGCACTATTCAATTCTTCTACAGTCAATGGACCTATTTGTTTGTTATTTTTAGACTTAGTGTTTGTGAGAAATCGAATTGAGTAGGCTAGAACACGAACTAGTTTGTCCGCGCATGAGTATTTTTCAAGAATGTCGGTCAGTAAGTCGTTGTCCTTTGTATTTATTGTGGTAGAACAGCACACAGCTTCGCCCTTTATTTCTGGTAATGGAAATATTATGGTGGGTATTTGTTGGGATGGCCACTGACATCTCTGTTGAGAGAGCCATGCGGGTCCATTCCACCATAACTTGTTGTTTGATAATTTGTCAATGTGCATACCTCGCGAGATCAGGTCCGCAGGATTGTCACCCGAAGCGATCCAGTGCCAATCCCTTGGGTCTGTCCGTATCTGTATTTCGGAAACACGATTACATACAAATGGCTTCAGCTTATCCTTAGGTGTATTTATCCATGCTAGAACGATGCTGGAATCAGACCAAAGATATTTGTTTGTAAATTTAATCTTAAGGGCACTGATTACTGTATTATATAGGTTTGCAAGTAACAGCGCCGCTCTCAACTCTAGTCTGGGGATGGTCTCCTGCTTTGCCACCCTAGATTTGGCGCACAGGAGGCGTACCAATATGTTATTCTCACTATCTACTGATCTTATATAAACAGCTGATCCGTAAGCGGTCATTGAACTATCAGAGAATCCATGTAATTCCACTATTGTATGATTGTCAATTAAAGTGCACCTCGGTATAGTTATCAAGTTAAGTAGTTTTAGGTTATTGTAGAAGGTCTGCCATTGATTATAGAGAGATGGGGGCAATCTTTCATCCCAAGAAATTTTTGTTTTCCACAGTTGTTGTATATAAACCTTAGCGATTATTAGAAGCGGAGCGAGTACTCCCAGGGGGTCGAATATCTCACTGGCTATGGAAAGGATTTTTCTTTTGGTTAAAGTTTCTGGTAATGGTTCGGTTTTAACTGAATAGTGTAGGTCATCGCTGCAGGTGTTCCATGCTAACCCAAGTATTTTTTGTGTGGTTTGTGCTGGTATGTTAGGGTTGTGTAGTTGTGTTTGTAAACTAGCATCATCGGTTATGGCTTGTAGTATTCGTTGTGAGTTAGACTTCCACTTGCGTAGGTTAAAGTTGCCGCCACGTAGTATGGTGGCTACTTGTGTTGCAGTTTTGATGACTTCCCCTTCCTCATCTCCACCGAAAAGAAAATCGTCCATGTAGAACTCGGTGGTTATAGCGGCAGCAGCCTTGGGGTACCGAACCCGGTTCTCCTCGGCCAACTGCAAGAGGCACCGCGTTGCAAGGTACGGTGCGCTCTTTAACCCAAAACTTAATGTTGTGAGGGTGTAGGTGAGTAGTGGGTGTGTTGGGTCCTCTCTCCACAGAATAGAGGTTAAATATTGTTGATTTGGGTCAATAAATATTTTTCGATACATTTTTTCAATGTCAGCACATATTACAAACTTATGTTTGCGAAATCGTAAAACGATGTTAATTAGTTCATCTTGATGTATTGTACCCTTATATTGTAGGTCATTAAGTGAGATTCCGGTACTGGTAGGGAATGAGCCGTCAAAAACTACTCTCAACGGTGTGGTGGTTTTGTGTGTGTTCACTACTGCATGGTGTGGTAAATAGTTACACCTTTCACTAACGTTTATTATATTTCTTAGATTCATGTGTCCGGCGTACTCAAATTCCTGCATAAACTCGACATATTGTTTCTTATAGCTTGGATCTTTTAGGAATTTTGACTCTAGGGTTTTAAATCTTTTATAAACTACTGGTCTCGATTGTCCTAACAACGTCGGTGATGCCTTAAGAGGTATGTCCACCACGAAGTTGCCCTCCGAAGTTCGAGTGTGTTTTTTGAACAAACTCTCACACTCCTCGGTATCATCATCTGGGATCCTACGTGACTTCGGTACCTCGCTATCATTCCAAAAAGTCTGTAGGTTAGTCATTACAAAATTGCAGTGTGATTTGTTTGATGTGGCTGATGTGAAGATACAACCGGAGACTACCCAGCCTAGCCTAGTATTTTGCAAAATGGGTAGCCCATTGCCTAATTTATGCTGACCGGTGCATATAAGATCGTAGAAAACTTCAGCACCGAGAATCATATCTATTTCTCTGGCTTCCCGGAAGGATTTGTCTGCTAATTTAAATCGTTTCGGTATGTTAATAGGTGTATTAATTGTTTGTAGGGTACATATATTAGGTACAATAAGACAAGACACATTAGCAGAGAATGATCCTGTTTGTGATTGAAAGGTAAGTTTAATACTGTGTTTTATCTGTGTAGTGTTTTCATTAAAGCCCAATACCTCAATACTCACTCCATTTCTAGGTAGTGCTAGTTTGTTTGCAGCCCTTTCTGTGATAAAGTTAGACTGAGAGCCTGAGTCCAAGAGGCATCTCAGTGTGTGTATGCTATTTTTGTCATCGATCACCCTTATAAGGGCCGTGGACAAAATAACATATGATTGTATTGGTAAATGTTTCGGGTTAGCTGTGTCATGATGGCTATGTAAACTAATAGACTGAATTTGTTCAGGCCTTGGTTGAGGGTTCTGCATAGTGGTAGGGGGTGAAGTTTGCTCAGTAATGGATTGTGAAGCCTGCATGGGAGCACCTGGCACGTGTAGGAGGCTGTGATGTCTTCCCTTGCACGAACGGCAACTGCTTGCACGGCAATTTGGTAGCAAATGGTTTGATCGTAGGCAGTTGAGGCATAGACCTAACCTTTTTGTAGCGTGAATGCGTGACTTTGCATTCATAGATAAAAATCTTGGACATTGGTTAATATAATGTGTGTCTTTACAATACGGGCACCGGGTATGATTATAAGATTGGTTAGATGTTACCTTGCTATTAGAGGTGCTAGGTTTGGTAGATGCGGACGTGCTTACAAAGACCTTTTTCGATGATGCCCTTGCATGCTGGTCCACCTGCTCCAGCGGCTTGTTGGCATCCATGGATTCCAACAGGTCGGCCCGGGAGCGTAGAAAAGATTTGAAGTCCTGTAATGTTGGCAATTCTTTAGAATTGGTTCGTTCCTCCCACTTTCTTTGAGTTGTGTTGTCTAGCTTAGAGCTCAAGAGATGTATCAGTAAAACATCCCAATTCTCGGTTGAAATATTTAGCGTCTTTAAGACCCTTAAGTGTCTTGAAATGTTGTCAACCGTTCCTCGCAGCGCTGAGGGGGTTGGTTGCACATTAGTTATATTAAGTAGATCCCTTAGGTGGTGAGTGACAAGTTTCTTAGGGTTGTTGTATCTTTCACAAAGAAGTTGCCAGGCAATGGCATAGCTTTCCTCGCAATACTCTAGAGAAGCGACCACATTCAGAGCGCTATCCTTTAAACTACTACGAAGATATTTAAATTTTTGTATAGGTTTCAAATTACTTTGGTTAATGAGAGCTTCGAAAGTGTCTCTGAACTCCAACCAACTGGTAATGTCACCCTTAAATGTCGGTAGGGTTATATCAGGAAATTTAATGGATTCGTCCATGAACAGCTTTATTTGGGAATTATCAGGTGGTTGGCATTGTTCAGTACCTTTAAATTTGTGTAAAGAAGCCTTGGCAGCCGACAGATTACTAAAATACATGTCTTGAAAGGTTTCCCTTTCTTCTAATTGTTCATCTACATCAGTACAGAGGGTTTCAATTTTATCCTGAATCTCCTCAAATTCTTGGAAACTAATGTTAACTCTGGATATACGTAATTCCAGGTCAATACATTTTTCAGCTGTTAATGGTTCTCGGAGAGATTTTAAGTATTTTTTAAATAGAGTAAGTTTGCCTTTTACAACCCCTCGTCTTTTTATTAATTCCCTTAAGACAGGGTTTTCAACATTTGCCTTGTCACTAGCCATGGTATTAAGTACCAATGTACAATGAAATTTCTTAATAATAAGTAGGTAGATAAGTGGAAGGAATTCTAAGCTAAATATGAAATAAATGTGCCAACTCACGGATCTTGTAGGTAAGTACTTATCCTTTCTTATTCCTGATCCTCTCGGTATAAAACAATGAAATTGCGTCGTGGTTTTTTTCCCGCGCCGGGCCGGTTCGCCAATGACTTTTCGATGAATATTTCGATAAATGCCACGAAATATAGCTTCGATGGAATAAAATGCTGGTACAATCTGCAGTGATTTCTTGAAATCTGCGCCTTTACCAAGGAAACGTGAAAGATTTATCACGTTCTTCGTTCGCGAACAAGCGGCGTTGGTAGAAAAAATGGCGATCCACGCCTTCGTATTTTCAGACCACGAGTTCTCCAAACTGCACAATCATCGAACGTCGGGTCACCAAAGTAATCACGTCGGGGTCACCAAAATGTTGGCTCGTGGTCTATTTTAATGAAAGTAACGAGGATTTTGACACAATTTCACTTTATTGGAAAAATTGATTATCTATCTTAGGTACATGGCTGCTCGGTGTGCACATATAACAGGACTTGTCATCAATACATATAATAAAATGGACGCCTCAATTACCGTCACTGTCAGCGCCATCTAGTTCGCAACTTGCGCAACTGATGCCCAATAGTTCCCCCCTATTGCCACTAGATGTCGCTGTGTTAACATACTGCCCGCCTAGGAAATAATTTAAATGTTAAATTACATGTTATATGGATTAGTAGTGTTGATTCTACAGTATGTTATCTTTATGCTGGCTAAGTCACAAGTTACAATTCCAAACGATATCTAGAGTTGAGGGAAATTACGTTATGAGTGCAAAAATAGGTCAAATGTAGTATGCCCAACGATATTCAGAATTAATTTCAATTTAGGTATAGATGCAATTATATACTAGGTATATATATATTAAATACTATATAGGCAGTTGCATATCATAAGACAATTGTCCCGACCTGTTCGCGTAAATTGGTTAGAGGTACACGTTTGATGTTACTAGATACATAGTTACTACATATTTTTCCAACAAATGGGAGACTATAATCAAACATTTCAATGAGATAGCTATACATAGGCTCACGCTAGAACCTTATGAACACGAAAAATGCAGGTTAATCTTCCAACATTAACAATTAGTTACATAGGCACACGTTGGAATATTTGTTAGGCAAGAACATGCAGATGGTAGATTAACCAAATAGTTATATATATGCATTAGAGCATTGTTTACAATGTTAACGCGAGACATGCAAATTTAAAATTAACTTAATATGTATACTAGCTAGTTATATAGGTACACTGTACACATCAGAACATTAGTTTACACGGAAAAAATGCAACTGGTAAATATACCAAATATTATATAGGTACACGTTAGAATATTAGTTTCACAGAAAAATGCAACTGGTAAATATACCAAATAGTTTTATAGGTACACATTAGAATATTAGTTTTACACAGAGAGAATGCAACTGGTAAATATACCAAATAGTTATATAGGTTCACATTAGAACGTTAGTTTTACACAGAAAGAATGCAACTGGTAAATATACCAAATAGTTGTATAGGTACACGTTAGAATATTAGTTTTCACAGAAAAAATGCAACTGGTAAATATACCAAATAGTTTTATAGGTACACATTAGAATATTAGTTTTACACAGAGAGAATGCAACTGGTAAATATACCAAATAGTTTTATAGGTACACATTAGAATATTAGTTTTACACAGAGAGAATGCAACTGGTAAATATACCAAATAGTTATATAGGTACACATTAGAACATTAGTTTACACACAAAGAATGCAACTGGTAAATATACCAAATAGTTATATAGGTTCACATTAGAACGTTAGTTTTACACAGAAAGAATGCAACTGGTAAATATACCAAATAGTTATATAGGTTCACATTAGAATAATAGTTTACATGAGTCATGCAAATTAGATTAAGATTTAAAAATTAAGTAAGTATGTACTAGCCCTACGACGCCCTGAATGGACGTCTTGGGTTCGGAGGTGTGCCACTCGTGGCACATCGCCACTAGATACACCAGTATTACTAAACTAGTTATTAGTACTTGTACTAAGTTTATACAGACTCTACAGAATTTACTGACGCCCGTAGCAGGGCAATTTAGGTTATTGGTAATGGACACAAATTGTTGAAAGCCCGTTTTATGGGTCCCTTTGCAGTTTGAACGGTTGCCACTCTTGTCACACCGTCAGCGCCGTCATGGGTCTTGATGATACGTCCCATTTTCCACTGGCAGGTAGGGGTTCGATGATCCTTGATTAGTACCACGGTGCCTGTTGCGAGACCGGGCCCCTTGCAGCTCCTCCACTTGGTTCGTTGCTGAAGACCACCTATGTAGTCTCTGGACCAACTCCGCCAAAAGTCTTGTTGGATTTGCTGTAGTTGTTGGAGATGGGTCAGTCTGTTGAGAGGTATATTATTGTATTCATAATCAGGTAATGCTGTCATCGACCTACCTATCAAGAAGTGAGCCGGCGTTAGGACTGGGAAATCGGTACCATCGGTACTACTTGGTAATGAACATAGGGGGCGTGAGTTTAAAATTCCTTCCACTTGTATTAGTATGGTCGAAAATTCTTCATAGGTTAACAATGCTTGGGCTAGGATTCTTTTTAAATGATATTTGCAACTTTTGATGGCGGCCTCGTGGAGTCCCACCATGTGAGGGGTGTACACTGGCGCAAACCTCCATTTAATGCCCTCATTCGCACATGAAGCCATCACCTCTTCAGAGGTTTGCGAGAGAAATCGGTATAATTCAGATAATTCCTTGTTGGCACCATGAAAGGTGGTACCATTATCACTCACCAGTTCCTTGGGTTTACCTCTGCGGGCTACAAACCTCCGCAGCGCTGCCAGGAAGGTTTGGGATTCCAAATCTGAAACCAGCTCTATGTGAATTGCTTTGGTAGAGAAGCATACAAACATTGCAATATAGCATTTCGAAGTCTTGCAACCACGTCCTCTAAAGTTTCTAATTAAGAAGGGACCTGCGTAATCAATACTGGTTATCATGAAAGGGGGTGACGGTGTTACTCTCGCGGTCGGTAGGTCGCCCATAATGGGTTTATAGGTATTTGGTTTTGCCCTGAAGCAAGTCACACATTCACGCACCACCCTTGCGGCTAAGGTCTTGCCATGAGTGGGCCAAATTCTTTCCCTAAGCGTTGAGAGTAGTAATTGAGGCCCAGCGTGAAGCAACCTTTTGTGTTCTGTTTGAAACATTAATTTGGTTAGAGGGTGATCGTGGTGCAACACCACAGGGTGTTTTTTATCGTGTATATATAGTGATTGGTTTAGACGACCACCCACTCGGATAACACCGTTTTCCATGTAGGGGTTTAAACATAAAATGTTAGATGTCTGTGGGATAGGTTTTTTATTTGATAATCTACTGTATTCGGTGGGGAATGATTGTTTTTGTGCTAATTGGAATAGGATGGAGCGTGCACTATTCAATTCTTCTACAGTCAATGGACCTATTTGTTTGTTATTTTTAGACTTAGTGTTTGTGAGAAATCGAATTGAGTAGGCTAGAACACGAACTAGTTTGTCCGCGCATGAGTATTTTTCAAGAATGTCGGTCAGTAAGTCGTTGTCCTTTGTATTTATTGTGGTAGAACAGCACACAGCTTCGCCCTTTATTTCTGGTAATGGAAATATTATGGTGGGTATTTGTTGGGATGGCCACTGACATCTCTGTTGAGAGAGCCATGCGGGTCCATTCCACCATAACTTGTTGTTTGATAATTTGTCAATGTGCATACCTCGCGAGATCAGGTCCGCAGGATTGTCACCCGAAGCGATCCAGTGCCAATCCCTTGGGTCTGTCCGTATCTGTATTTCGGAAACACGATTACATACAAATGGCTTCAGCTTATCCTTAGGTGTATTTATCCATGCTAGAACGATGCTGGAATCAGACCAAAGATATTTGTTTGTAAATTTAATCTTAAGGGCACTGATTACTGTATTATATAGGTTTGCAAGTAACAGCGCCGCTCTCAACTCTAGTCTGGGGATGGTCTCCTGCTTTGCCACCCTAGATTTGGCGCACAGGAGGCGTACCAATATGTTATTCTCACTATCTACTGATCTTATATAAACAGCTGATCCGTAAGCGGTCATTGAACTATCAGAGAATCCATGTAATTCCACTATTGTATGATTGTCAATTAAAGTGCACCTCGGTATAGTTATCAAGTTAAGTAGTTTTAGGTTATTGTAGAAGGTCTGCCATTGATTATAGAGAGATGGGGGCAATCTTTCATCCCAAGAAATTTTTGTTTTCCACAGTTGTTGTATATAAACCTTAGCGATTATTAGAAGCGGAGCGAGTACTCCCAGGGGGTCGAATATCTCACTGGCTATGGAAAGGATTTTTCTTTTGGTTAAAGTTTCTGGTAATGGTTCGGTTTTAACTGAATAGTGTAGGTCATCGCTGCAGGTGTTCCATGCTAACCCAAGTATTTTTTGTGTGGTTTGTGCTGGTATGTTAGGGTTGTGTAGTTGTGTTTGTAAACTAGCATCATCGGTTATGGCTTGTAGTATTCGTTGTGAGTTAGACTTCCACTTGCGTAGGTTAAAGTTGCCGCCACGTAGTATGGTGGCTACTTGTGTTGCAGTTTTGATGACTTCCCCTTCCTCATCTCCACCGAAAAGAAAATCGTCCATGTAGAACTCGGTGGTTATAGCGGCAGCAGCCTTGGGGTACCGAACCCGGTTCTCCTCGGCCAACTGCAAGAGGCACCGCGTTGCAAGGTACGGTGCGCTCTTTAACCCAAAACTTAATGTTGTGAGGGTGTAGGTGAGTAGTGGGTGTGTTGGGTCCTCTCTCCACAGAATAGAGGTTAAATATTGTTGATTTGGGTCAATAAATATTTTTCGATACATTTTTTCAATGTCAGCACATATTACAAACTTATGTTTGCGAAATCGTAAAACGATGTTAATTAGTTCATCTTGATGTATTGTACCCTTATATTGTAGGTCATTAAGTGAGATTCCGGTACTGGTAGGGAATGAGCCGTCAAAAACTACTCTCAACGGTGTGGTGGTTTTGTGTGTGTTCACTACTGCATGGTGTGGTAAATAGTTACACCTTTCACTAACGTTTATTATATTTCTTAGATTCATGTGTCCGGCGTACTCAAATTCCTGCATAAACTCGACATATTGTTTCTTATAGCTTGGATCTTTTAGGAATTTTGACTCTAGGGTTTTAAATCTTTTATAAACTACTGGTCTCGATTGTCCTAACAACGTCGGTGATGCCTTAAGAGGTATGTCCACCACGAAGTTGCCCTCCGAAGTTCGAGTGTGTTTTTTGAACAAACTCTCACACTCCTCGGTATCATCATCTGGGATCCTACGTGACTTCGGTACCTCGCTATCATTCCAAAAAGTCTGTAGGTTAGTCATTACAAAATTGCAGTGTGATTTGTTTGATGTGGCTGATGTGAAGATACAACCGGAGACTACCCAGCCTAGCCTAGTATTTTGCAAAATGGGTAGCCCATTGCCTAATTTATGCTGACCGGTGCATATAAGATCGTAGAAAACTTCAGCACCGAGAATCATATCTATTTCTCTGGCTTCCCGGAAGGATTTGTCTGCTAATTTAAATCGTTTCGGTATGTTAATAGGTGTATTAATTGTTTGTAGGGTACATATATTAGGTACAATAAGACAAGACACATTAGCAGAGAATGATCCTGTTTGTGATTGAAAGGTAAGTTTAATACTGTGTTTTATCTGTGTAGTGTTTTCATTAAAGCCCAATACCTCAATACTCACTCCATTTCTAGGTAGTGCTAGTTTGTTTGCAGCCCTTTCTGTGATAAAGTTAGACTGAGAGCCTGAGTCCAAGAGGCATCTCAGTGTGTGTATGCTATTTTTGTCATCGATCACCCTTATAAGGGCCGTGGACAAAATAACATATGATTGTATTGGTAAATGTTTCGGGTTAGCTGTGTCATGATGGCTATGTAAACTAATAGACTGAATTTGTTCAGGCCTTGGTTGAGGGTTCTGCATAGTGGTAGGGGGTGAAGTTTGCTCAGTAATGGATTGTGAAGCCTGCATGGGAGCACCTGGCACGTGTAGGAGGCTGTGATGTCTTCCCTTGCACGAACGGCAACTGCTTGCACGGCAATTTGGTAGCAAATGGTTTGATCGTAGGCAGTTGAGGCATAGACCTAACCTTTTTGTAGCGTGAATGCGTGACTTTGCATTCATAGATAAAAATCTTGGACATTGGTTAATATAATGTGTGTCTTTACAATACGGGCACCGGGTATGATTATAAGATTGGTTAGATGTTACCTTGCTATTAGAGGTGCTAGGTTTGGTAGATGCGGACGTGCTTACAAAGACCTTTTTCGATGATGCCCTTGCATGCTGGTCCACCTGCTCCAGCGGCTTGTTGGCATCCATGGATTCCAACAGGTCGGCCCGGGAGCGTAGAAAAGATTTGAAGTCCTGTAATGTTGGCAATTCTTTAGAATTGGTTCGTTCCTCCCACTTTCTTTGAGTTGTGTTGTCTAGCTTAGAGCTCAAGAGATGTATCAGTAAAACATCCCAATTCTCGGTTGAAATATTTAGCGTCTTTAAGACCCTTAAGTGTCTTGAAATGTTGTCAACCGTTCCTCGCAGCGCTGAGGGGGTTGGTTGCACATTAGTTATATTAAGTAGATCCCTTAGGTGGTGAGTGACAAGTTTCTTAGGGTTGTTGTATCTTTCACAAAGAAGTTGCCAGGCAATGGCATAGCTTTCCTCGCAATACTCTAGAGAAGCGACCACATTCAGAGCGCTATCCTTTAAACTACTACGAAGATATTTAAATTTTTGTATAGGTTTCAAATTACTTTGGTTAATGAGAGCTTCGAAAGTGTCTCTGAACTCCAACCAACTGGTAATGTCACCCTTAAATGTCGGTAGGGTTATATCAGGAAATTTAATGGATTCGTCCATGAACAGCTTTATTTGGGAATTATCAGGTGGTTGGCATTGTTCAGTACCTTTAAATTTGTGTAAAGAAGCCTTGGCAGCCGACAGATTACTAAAATACATGTCTTGAAAGGTTTCCCTTTCTTCTAATTGTTCATCTACATCAGTACAGAGGGTTTCAATTTTATCCTGAATCTCCTCAAATTCTTGGAAACTAATGTTAACTCTGGATATACGTAATTCCAGGTCAATACATTTTTCAGCTGTTAATGGTTCTCGGAGAGATTTTAAGTATTTTTTAAATAGAGTAAGTTTGCCTTTTACAACCCCTCGTCTTTTTATTAATTCCCTTAAGACAGGGTTTTCAACATTTGCCTTGTCACTAGCCATGGTATTAAGTACCAATGTACAATGAAATTTCTTAATAGTAAGTAGGTAGATAAGTAGAGGATTTTGACACAATTTCACTTTATTGGAAAAATTGATTATCTATCTTAGGTACATGGCTGCTCGGTGTGCACATATAACAGGACTTGTCATCAATACATATAATAAAATGGACGCCTCAATTACCGTCACTGTCAGCGCCATCTAGTTCGCAACTTGCGCAACTGATGCCCAATAGTTCCCCCCTATTGCCACTAGATGTCGCTGTGTTAACATACTGCCCGCCTAGGAAATAATTTAAATGTTAAATTACATGTTATATGGATTAGTAGTGTTGATTCTACAGTATGTTATCTTTATGCTGGCTAAGTCACAAGTTACAATTCCAAACGATATCTAGAGTTGAGGGAAATTACGTTATGAGTGCAAAAATAGGTCAAATGTAGTATGCCCAACGATATTCAGAATTAATTTCAATTTAGGTATAGATGCAATTATATACTAGGTATATATATATTAAATACTATATAGGCAGTTGCATATCATAAGACAATTGTCCCGACCTGTTCGCGTAAATTGGTTAGAGGTACACGTTTGATATTACTAGATACATAGTTACTACATATTTTTCCAACAAATGGGAGACTATAATCAAACATTTCAATGAGATAGCTATACATAGGCTCACGCTAGAACCTTATGAACACGAAAAATGCAGGTTAATCTTCCAACATTAACAATTAGTTACATAGGCACACGTTGGAATATTTGTTAGGCAAGAACATGCAGATGGTAGATTAACCAAATAGTTATATATATGCATTAGAGCATTGTTTACAATGTTAACGCGAGACATGCAAATTTAAAATTAACTTAATATGTATACTAGCTAGTTATATAGGTACACTGTACACATCAGAACATTAGTTTACACGGAAAAAATGCAACTGGTAAATATACCAAATATTATATAGGTACACGTTAGAATATTAGTTTCACAGAAAAATGCAACTGGTAAATATACCAAATAGTTTTATAGGTACACATTAGAATATTAGTTTTACACAGAGAGAATGCAACTGGTAAATATACCAAATAGTTATATAGGTTCACATTAGAACGTTAGTTTTACACAGAAAGAATGCAACTGGTAAATATACCAAATAGTTGTATAGGTACACGTTAGAATATTAGTTTTCACAGAAAAAATGCAACTGGTAAATATACCAAATAGTTTTATAGGTACACATTAGAATATTAGTTTTACACAGAGAGAATGCAACTGGTAAATATACCAAATAGTTATATAGGTTCACATTAGAACGTTAGTTTTACACAGAAAGAATGCAACTGGTAAATATACCAAATAGTTGTATAGGTACACGTTAGAATATTAGTTTTCACAGAAAAAATGCAACTGGTAAATATACCAAATAGTTATATAGGTTCACATTAGAATAATAGTTTACATGAGTCATGCAAATTAGATTAAGATTTAAAAATTAAGTAAGTATGTACTAGCCCTACGACGCCCTGAATGGACGTCTTGGGTTCGGAGGTGTGCCACTCGTGGCACATCTCCACTAGATACACCAGTATTACTAAACTAGTTATTAGTACTTGTACTAAGTTTATACAGACTCTACAGAATTTACTGACGCCCGTAGCAGGGCAATTTAGGTTATTGGTAATGGACACAAATTGTTGAAAGCCCGTTTTATGGGTCCCTTTGCAGTTTGAACGGTTGCCACTCTTGTCACACCGTCAGCGCCGTCATGGGTCTTGATGATACGTCCCATTTTCCACTGGCAGGTAGGGGTTCGATGATCCTTGATTAGTACCACGGTGCCTGTTGCGAGACCGGGCCCCTTGCAGCTCCTCCACTTGGTTCGTTGCTGAAGACCACCTATGTAGTCTCTGGACCAACTCCGCCAAAAGTCTTGTTGGATTTGCTGTAGTTGTTGGAGATGGGTCAGTCTGTTGAGAGGTATATTATTGTATTCATAATCAGGTAATGCTGTCATCGACCTACCTATCAAGAAGTGAGCCGGCGTTAGGACTGGGAAATCGGTACCATCGGTACTACTTGGTAATGAACATAGGGGGCGTGAGTTTAAAATTCCTTCCACTTGTATTAGTATGGTCGAAAATTCTTCATAGGTTAACAATGCTTGGGCTAGGATTCTTTTTAAATGATATTTGCAACTTTTGATGGCGGCCTCGTGGAGTCCCACCATGTGAGGGGTGTACACTGGCGCAAACCTCCATTTAATGCCCTCATTCGCACATGAAGCCATCACCTCTTCAGAGGTTTGCGAGAGAAATCGGTATAATTCAGATAATTCCTTGTTGGCACCATGAAAGGTGGTACCATTATCACTCACCAGTTCCTTGGGTTTACCTCTGCGGGCTACAAACCTCCGCAGCGCTGCCAGGAAGGTTTGGGATTCCAAATCTGAAACCAGCTCTATGTGAATTGCTTTGGTAGAGAAGCATACAAACATTGCAATATAGCATTTCGAAGTCTTGCAACCACGTCCTCTAAAGTTTCTAATTAAGAAGGGACCTGCGTAATCAATACTGGTTATCATGAAAGGGGGTGACGGTGTTACTCTCGCGGTCGGTAGGTCGCCCATAATGGGTTTATAGGTATTTGGTTTTGCCCTGAAGCAAGTCACACATTCACGCACCACCCTTGCGGCTAAGGTCTTGCCATGAGTGGGCCAAATTCTTTCCCTAAGCGTTGAGAGTAGTAATTGAGGCCCAGCGTGAAGCAACCTTTTGTGTTCTGTTTGAAACATTAATTTGGTTAGAGGGTGATCGTGGTGCAACACCACAGGGTGTTTTTTATCGTGTATATATAGTGATTGGTTTAGACGACCACCCACTCGGATAACACCGTTTTCCATGTAGGGGTTTAAACATAAAATGTTAGATGTCTGTGGGATAGGTTTTTTATTTGATAATCTACTGTATTCGGTGGGGAATGATTGTTTTTGTGCTAATTGGAATAGGATGGAGCGTGCACTATTCAATTCTTCTACAGTCAATGGACCTATTTGTTTGTTATTTTTAGACTTAGTGTTTGTGAGAAATCGAATTGAGTAGGCTAGAACACGAACTAGTTTGTCCGCGCATGAGTATTTTTCAAGAATGTCGGTCAGTAAGTCGTTGTCCTTTGTATTTATTGTGGTAGAACAGCACACAGCTTCGCCCTTTATTTCTGGTAATGGAAATATTATGGTGGGTATTTGTTGGGATGGCCACTGACATCTCTGTTGAGAGAGCCATGCGGGTCCATTCCACCATAACTTGTTGTTTGATAATTTGTCAATGTGCATACCTCGCGAGATCAGGTCCGCAGGATTGTCACCCGAAGCGATCCAGTGCCAATCCCTTGGGTCTGTCCGTATCTGTATTTCGGAAACACGATTACATACAAATGGCTTCAGCTTATCCTTAGGTGTATTTATCCATGCTAGAACGATGCTGGAATCAGACCAAAGATATTTGTTTGTAAATTTAATCTTAAGGGCACTGATTACTGTATTATATAGGTTTGCAAGTAACAGCGCCGCTCTCAACTCTAGTCTGGGGATGGTCTCCTGCTTTGCCACCCTAGATTTGGCGCACAGGAGGCGTACCAATATGTTATTCTCACTATCTACTGATCTTATATAAACAGCTGATCCGTAAGCGGTCATTGAACTATCAGAGAATCCATGTAATTCCACTATTGTATGATTGTCAATTAAAGTGCACCTCGGTATAGTTATCAAGTTAAGTAGTTTTAGGTTATTGTAGAAGGTCTGCCATTGATTATAGAGAGATGGGGGCAATCTTTCATCCCAAGAAATTTTTGTTTTCCACAGTTGTTGTATATAAACCTTAGCGATTATTAGAAGCGGAGCGAGTACTCCCAGGGGGTCGAATATCTCACTGGCTATGGAAAGGATTTTTCTTTTGGTTAAAGTTTCTGGTAATGGTTCGGTTTTAACTGAATAGTGTAGGTCATCGCTGCAGGTGTTCCATGCTAACCCAAGTATTTTTTGTGTGGTTTGTGCTGGTATGTTAGGGTTGTGTAGTTGTGTTTGTAAACTAGCATCATCGGTTATGGCTTGTAGTATTCGTTGTGAGTTAGACTTCCACTTGCGTAGGTTAAAGTTGCCGCCACGTAGTATGGTGGCTACTTGTGTTGCAGTTTTGATGACTTCCCCTTCCTCATCTCCACCGAAAAGAAAATCGTCCATATAGAACTCGGTGGTTATAGCGGCAGCAGCCTTGGGGTACCGAACCCGGTTCTCCTCGGCCAACTGCAAGAGGCACCGCGTTGCAAGGTACGGTGCGCTCTTTAACCCAAAACTTAATGTTGTGAGGGTGTAGGTGAGTAGTGGGTGTGTTGGGTCCTCTCTCCACAGAATAGAGGTTAAATATTGTTGATTTGGGTCAATAAATATTTTTCGATACATTTTTTCAATGTCAGCACATATTACAAACTTATGTTTGCGAAATCGTAAAACGATGTTAATTAGTTCATCTTGATGTATTGTACCCTTATATTGTAGGTCATTAAGTGAGATTCCGGTACTGGTAGGGAATGAGCCGTCAAAAACTACTCTCAACGGTGTGGTGGTTTTGTGTGTGTTCACTACTGCATGGTGTGGTAAATAGTTACACCTTTCACTAACGTTTATTATATTTCTTAGATTCATGTGTCCGGCGTACTCAAATTCCTGCATAAACTCGACATATTGTTTCTTATAGCTTGGATCTTTTAGGAATTTTGACTCTAGGGTTTTAAATCTTTTATAAACTACTGGTCTCGATTGTCCTAACAACGTCGGTGATGCCTTAAGAGGTATGTCCACCACGAAGTTGCCCTCCGAAGTTCGAGTGTGTTTTTTGAACAAACTCTCACACTCCTCGGTATCATCATCTGGGATCCTACGTGACTTCGGTACCTCGCTATCATTCCAAAAAGTCTGTAGGTTAGTCATTACAAAATTGCAGTGTGATTTGTTTGATGTGGCTGATGTGAAGATACAACCGGAGACTACCCAGCCTAGCCTAGTATTTTGCAAAATGGGTAGCCCATTGCCTAATTTATGCTGACCGGTGCATATAAGATCGTAGAAAACTTCAGCACCGAGAATCATATCTATTTCTCTGGCTTCCCGGAAGGATTTGTCTGCTAATTTAAATCGTTTCGGTATGTTAATAGGTGTATTAATTGTTTGTAGGGTACATATATTAGGTACAATAAGACAAGACACATTAGCAGAGAATGATCCTGTTTGTGATTGAAAGGTAAGTTTAATACTGTGTTTTATCTGTGTAGTGTTTTCATTAAAGCCCAATACCTCAATACTCACTCCATTTCTAGGTAGTGCTAGTTTGTTTGCAGCCCTTTCTGTGATAAAGTTAGACTGAGAGCCTGAGTCCAAGAGGCATCTCAGTGTGTGTATGCTATTTTTGTCATCGATCACCCTTATAAGGGCCGTGGACAAAATAACATATGATTGTATTGGTAAATGTTTCGGGTTAGCTGTGTCATGATGGCTATGTAAACTAATAGACTGAATTTGTTCAGGCCTTGGTTGAGGGTTCTGCATAGTGGTAGGGGGTGAAGTTTGCTCAGTAATGGATTGTGAAGCCTGCATGGGAGCACCTGGCACGTGTAGGAGGCTGTGATGTCTTCCCTTGCACGAACGGCAACTGCTTGCACGGCAATTTGGTAGCAAATGGTTTGATCGTAGGCAGTTGAGGCATAGACCTAACCTTTTTGTAGCGTGAATGCGTGACTTTGCATTCATAGATAAAAATCTTGGACATTGGTTAATATAATGTGTGTCTTTACAATACGGGCACCGGGTATGATTATAAGATTGGTTAGATGTTACCTTGCTATTAGAGGTGCTAGGTTTGGTAGATGCGGACGTGCTTACAAAGACCTTTTTCGATGATGCCCTTGCATGCTGGTCCACCTGCTCCAGCGGCTTGTTGGCATCCATGGATTCCAACAGGTCGGCCCGGGAGCGTAGAAAAGATTTGAAGTCCTGTAATGTTGGCAATTCTTTAGAATTGGTTCGTTCCTCCCACTTTCTTTGAGTTGTGTTGTCTAGCTTAGAGCTCAAGAGATGTATCAGTAAAACATCCCAATTCTCGGTTGAAATATTTAGCGTCTTTAAGACCCTTAAGTGTCTTGAAATGTTGTCAACCGTTCCTCGCAGCGCTGAGGGGGTTGGTTGCACATTAGTTATATTAAGTAGATCCCTTAGGTGGTGAGTGACAAGTTTCTTAGGGTTGTTGTATCTTTCACAAAGAAGTTGCCAGGCAATGGCATAGCTTTCCTCGCAATACTCTAGAGAAGCGACCACATTCAGAGCGCTATCCTTTAAACTACTACGAAGATATTTAAATTTTTGTATAGGTTTCAAATTACTTTGGTTAATGAGAGCTTCGAAAGTGTCTCTGAACTCCAACCAACTGGTAATGTCACCCTTAAATGTCGGTAGGGTTATATCAGGAAATTTAATGGATTCGTCCATGAACAGCTTTATTTGGGAATTATCAGGTGGTTGGCATTGTTCAGTACCTTTAAATTTGTGTAAAGAAGCCTTGGCAGCCGACAGATTACTAAAATACATGTCTTGAAAGGTTTCCCTTTCTTCTAATTGTTCATCTACATCAGTACAGAGGGTTTCAATTTTATCCTGAATCTCCTCAAATTCTTGGAAACTAATGTTAACTCTGGATATACGTAATTCCAGGTCAATACATTTTTCAGCTGTTAATGGTTCTCGGAGAGATTTTAAGTATTTTTTAAATAGAGTAAGTTTGCCTTTTACAACCCCTCGTCTTTTTATTAATTCCCTTAAGACAGGGTTTTCAACATTTGCCTTGTCACTAGCCATGGTATTAAGTACCAATGTACAATGAAATTTCTTAATAATAAGTAGGTAGATAAGTGGAAGGAATTCTAAGCTAAATATGAAATAAATGTGCCAACTCACGGATTACTCCAAGACTGCTTTCGCGATGAATGATGAAAATGTTGGCTCGTGGTCTATTTTAATGAAAGTAACGAGGATTTTGACACAATTTCACTTTATTGGAAAAATTGATTATCTATCTTAGGTACATGGCTGCTCGGTGTGCACATATTACAAACTTATGTTTGCGAAATCGTAAAACGATGTTAATTAGTTCATCTTGATGTATTGTACCCTTATATTGTAGGTCATTAAGTGAGATTCCGGTACTGGTAGGGAATGAGCCGTCAAAAACTACTCTCAACGGTGTGGTGGCAAAATGTTGGCTCGTGGTCTATTTTAATGAAAGTAACGAGGATTTTGACACAATTTCACTTTATTGGAAAAATTGATTATCTATCTTAGGTACATGGCTGCTCGGTGTGCACATATAACAGGACTTGTCATCAATACATATAATAAAATGGACGCCTCAATTACCGTCACTGTCAGCGCCATCTAGTTCGCAACTTGCGCAACTGATGCCCAATAGTTCCCCCCTATTGCCACTAGATGTCGCTGTGTTAACATACTGCCCGCCTAGGAAATAATTTAAATGTTAAATTACATGTTATATGGATTAGTAGTGTTGATTCTACAGTATGTTATCTTTATGCTGGCTAAGTCACAAGTTACAATTCCAAACGATATCTAGAGTTGAGGGAAATTACGTTATGAGTGCAAAAATAGGTCAAATGTAGTATGCCCAACGATATTCAGAATTAATTTCAATTTAGGTATAGATGCAATTATATACTAGGTATATATATATTAAATACTATATAGGCAGTTGCATATCATAAGACAATTGTCCCGACCTGTTCGCGTAAATTGGTTAGAGGTACACGTTTGATATTACTAGATACATAGTTACTACATATTTTTCCAACAAATGGGAGACTATAATCAAACATTTCAATGAGATAGCTATACATAGGCTCACGCTAGAACCTTATGAACACGAAAAATGCAGGTTAATCTTCCAACATTAACAATTAGTTACATAGGCACACGTTGGAATATTTGTTAGGCAAGAACATGCAGATGGTAGATTAACCAAATAGTTATATATATGCATTAGAGCATTGTTTACAATGTTAACGCGAGACATGCAAATTTAAAATTAACTTAATATGTATACTAGCTAGTTATATAGGTACACTGTACACATCAGAACATTAGTTTACACGGAAAAAATGCAACTGGTAAATATACCAAATATTATATAGGTACACGTTAGAATATTAGTTTCACAGAAAAATGCAACTGGTAAATATACCAAATAGTTTTATAGGTACACATTAGAATATTAGTTTTACACAGAGAGAATGCAACTGGTAAATATACCAAATAGTTATATAGGTTCACATTAGAACGTTAGTTTTACACAGAAAGAATGCAACTGGTAAATATACCAATTAGTTGTATAGGTACACGTTAGAATATTAGTTTTCACAGAAAAAATGCAACTGGTAAATATACCAAATAGTTTTATAGGTACACATTAGAATATTAGTTTTACACAGAGAGAATGCAACTGGTAAATATACCAAATAGTTTTATAGGTACACATTAGAATATTAGTTTTACACAGAGAGAATGCAACTGGTAAATATACCAAATAGTTATATAGGTACACATTAGAACATTAGTTTACACACAAAGAATGCAACTGGTAAATATACCAAATAGTTATATAGGTTCACATTAGAACGTTAGTTTTACACAGAAAGAATGCAACTGGTAAATATACCAAATAGTTATATAGGTTCACATTAGAATAATAGTTTACATGAGTCATGCAAATTAGATTAAGATTTAAAAATTAAGTAAGTATGTACTAGCCCTACGACGCCCTGAATGGACGTCTTGGGTTCGGAGGTGTGCCACTCGTGGCACATCTCCACTAGATACACCAGTATTACTAAACTAGTTATTAGTACTTGTACTAAGTTTATACAGACTCTACAGAATTTACTGACGCCCGTAGCAGGGCAATTTAGGTTATTGGTAATGGACACAAATTGTTGAAAGCCCGTTTTATGGGTCCCTTTGCAGTTTGAACGGTTGCCACTCTTGTCACACCGTCAGCGCCGTCATGGGTCTTGATGATACGTCCCATTTTCCACTGGCAGGTAGGGGTTCGATGATCCTTGATTAGTACCACGGTGCCTGTTGCGAGACCGGGCCCCTTGCAGCTCCTCCACTTGGTTCGTTGCTGAAGACCACCTATGTAGTCTCTGGACCAACTCCGCCAAAAGTCTTGTTGGATTTGCTGTAGTTGTTGGAGATGGGTCAGTCTGTTGAGAGGTATATTATTGTATTCATAATCAGGTAATGCTGTCATCGACCTACCTATCAAGAAGTGAGCCGGCGTTAGGACTGGGAAATCGGTACCATCGGTACTACTTGGTAATGAACATAGGGGGCGTGAGTTTAAAATTCCTTCCACTTGTATTAGTATGGTCGAAAATTCTTCATAGGTTAACAATGCTTGGGCTAGGATTCTTTTTAAATGATATTTGCAACTTTTGATGGCGGCCTCGTGGAGTCCCACCATGTGAGGGGTGTACACTGGCGCAAACCTCCATTTAATGCCCTCATTCGCACATGAAGCCATCACCTCTTCAGAGGTTTGCGAGAGAAATCGGTATAATTCAGATAATTCCTTGTTGGCACCATGAAAGGTGGTACCATTATCACTCACCAGTTCCTTGGGTTTACCTCTGCGGGCTACAAACCTCCGCAGCGCTGCCAGGAAGGTTTGGGATTCCAAATCTGAAACCAGCTCTATGTGAATTGCTTTGGTAGAGAAGCATACAAACATTGCATTATAGCATTTCGAAGTCTTGCAACCACGTCCTCTAAAGTTTCTAATTAAGAAGGGACCTGCGTAATCAATACTGGTTATCATGAAAGGGGGTGACGGTGTTACTCTCGCGGTCGGTAGGTCGCCCATAATGGGTTTATAGGTATTTGGTTTTGCCCTGAAGCAAGTCACACATTCACGCACCACCCTTGCGGCTAAGGTCTTGCCATGAGTGGGCCAAATTCTTTCCCTAAGCGTTGAGAGTAGTAATTGAGGCCCAGCGTGAAGCAACCTTTTGTGTTCTGTTTGAAACATTAATTTGGTTAGAGGGTGATCGTGGTGCAACACCACAGGGTGTTTTTTATCGTGTATATATAGTGATTGGTTTAGACGACCACCCACTCGGATAACACCGTTTTCCATGTAGGGGTTTAAACATAAAATGTTAGATGTCTGTGGGATAGGTTTTTTATTTGATAATCTACTGTATTCGGTGGGGAATGATTGTTTTTGTGCTAATTGGAATAGGATGGAGCGTGCACTATTCAATTCTTCTACAGTCAATGGACCTATTTGTTTGTTATTTTTAGACTTAGTGTTTGTGAGAAATCGAATTGAGTAGGCTAGAACACGAACTAGTTTGTCCGCGCATGAGTATTTTTCAAGAATGTCGGTCAGTAAGTCGTTGTCCTTTGTATTTATTGTGGTAGAACAGCACACAGCTTCGCCCTTTATTTCTGGTAATGGAAATATTATGGTGGGTATTTGTTGGGATGGCCACTGACATCTCTGTTGAGAGAGCCATGCGGGTCCATTCCACCATAACTTGTTGTTTGATAATTTGTCAATGTGCATACCTCGCGAGATCAGGTCCGCAGGATTGTCACCCGAAGCGATCCAGTGCCAATCCCTTGGGTCTGTCCGTATCTGTATTTCGGAAACACGATTACATACAAATGGCTTCAGCTTATCCTTAGGTGTATTTATCCATGCTAGAACGATGCTGGAATCAGACCAAAGATATTTGTTTGTAAATTTAATCTTAAGGGCACTGATTACTGTATTATATAGGTTTGCAAGTAACAGCGCCGCTCTCAACTCTAGTCTGGGGATGGTCTCCTGCTTTGCCACCCTAGATTTGGCGCACAGGAGGCGTACCAATATGTTATTCTCACTATCTACTGATCTTATATAAACAGCTGATCCGTAAGCGGTCATTGAACTATCAGAGAATCCATGTAATTCCACTATTGTATGATTGTCAATTAAAGTGCACCTCGGTATAGTTATCAAGTTAAGTAGTTTTAGGTTATTGTAGAAGGTCTGCCATTGATTATAGAGAGATGGGGGCAATCTTTCATCCCAAGAAATTTTTGTTTTCCACAGTTGTTGTATATAAACCTTAGCGATTATTAGAAGCGGAGCGAGTACTCCCAGGGGGTCGAATATCTCACTGGCTATGGAAAGGATTTTTCTTTTGGTTAAAGTTTCTGGTAATGGTTCGGTTTTAACTGAATAGTGTAGGTCATCGCTGCAGGTGTTCCATGCTAACCCAAGTATTTTTTGTGTGGTTTGTGCTGGTATGTTAGGGTTGTGTAGTTGTGTTTGTAAACTAGCATCATCGGTTATGGCTTGTAGTATTCGTTGTGAGTTAGACTTCCACTTGCGTAGGTTAAAGTTGCCGCCACGTAGTATGGTGGCTACTTGTGTTGCAGTTTTGATGACTTCCCCTTCCTCATCTCCACCGAAAAGAAAATCGTCCATGTAGAACTCGGTGGTTATAGCGGCAGCAGCCTTGGGGTACCGAACCCGGTTCTCCTCGGCCAACTGCAAGAGGCACCGCGTTGCAAGGTACGGTGCGCTCTTTAACCCAAAACTTAATGTTGTGAGGGTGTAGGTGAGTAGTGGGTGTGTTGGGTCCTCTCTCCACAGAATAGAGGTTAAATATTGTTGATTTGGGTCAATAAATATTTTTCGATACATTTTTTCAATGTCAGCACATATTACAAACTTATGTTTGCGAAATCGTAAAACGATGTTAATTAGTTCATCTTGATGTATTGTACCCTTATATTGTAGGTCATTAAGTGAGATTCCGGTACTGGTAGGGAATGAGCCGTCAAAAACTACTCTCAACGGTGTGGTGGTTTTGTGTGTGTTCACTACTGCATGGTGTGGTAAATAGTTACACCTTTCACTAACGTTTATTATATTTCTTAGATTCATGTGTCCGGCGTACTCAAATTCCTGCATAAACTCGACATATTGTTTCTTATAGCTTGGATCTTTTAGGAATTTTGACTCTAGGGTTTTAAATCTTTTATAAACTACTGGTCTCGATTGTCCTAACAACGTCGGTGATGCCTTAAGAGGTATGTCCACCACGAAGTTGCCCTCCGAAGTTCGAGTGTGTTTTTTGAACAAACTCTCACACTCCTCGGTATCATCATCTGGGATCCTACGTGACTTCGGTACCTCGCTATCATTCCAAAAAGTCTGTAGGTTAGTCATTACAAAATTGCAGTGTGATTTATTTGATGTGGCTGATGTAAAGATACAACCGGAGACTACCCAGCCTAGCCTAGTATTTTGCAAAATGGGTAGCCCATTGCCTAATTTATGCTGACCGGTGCATATAAGATCGTAGAAAACTTCAGCACCGAGAATCATATCTATTTCTCTGGCTTCCCGGAAGGATTTGTCTGCTAATTTAAATCGTTTCGGTATGTTAATAGGTGTATTAATTGTTTGTAGGGTACATATATTAGGTACAATAAGACAAGACACATTAGCAGAGAATGATCCTGTTTGTGATTGAAAGGTAAGTTTAATACTGTGTTTTATCTGTGTAGTGTTTTCATTAAAGCCCAATACCTCAATACTCACTCCATTTCTAGGTAGTGCTAGTTTGTTTGCAGCCCTTTCTGTGATAAAGTTAGACTGAGAGCCTGAGTCCAAGAGGCATCTCAGTGTGTGTATGCTATTTTTGTCATCGATCACCCTTATAAGGGCCGTGGACAAAATAACATATGATTGTATTGGTAAATGTTTCGGGTTAGCTGTGTCATGATGGCTATGTAAACTAATAGACTGAATTTGTTCAGGCCTTGGTTGAGGGTTCTGCATAGTGGTAGGGGGTGAAGTTTGCTCAGTAATGGATTGTGAAGCCTGCATGGGAGCACCTGGCACGTGTAGGAGGCTGTGATGTCTTCCCTTGCACGAACGGCAACTGCTTGCACGGCAATTTGGTAGCAAATGGTTTGATCGTAGGCAGTTGAGGCATAGACCTAACCTTTTTGTAGCGTGAATGCGTGACTTTGCATTCATAGATAAAAATCTTGGACATTGGTTAATATAATGTGTGTCTTTACAATACGGGCACCGGGTATGATTATAAGATTGGTTAGATGTTACCTTGCTATTAGAGGTGCTAGGTTTGGTAGATGCGGACGTGCTTACAAAGACCTTTTTCGATGATGCCCTTGCATGCTGGTCCACCTGCTCCAGCGGCTTGTTGGCATCCATGGATTCCAACAGGTCGGCCCGGGAGCGTAGAAAAGATTTGAAGTCCTGTAATGTTGGCAATTCTTTAGAATTGGTTCGTTCCTCCCACTTTCTTTGAGTTGTGTTGTCTAGCTTAGAGCTCAAGAGATGTATCAGTAAAACATCCCAATTCTCGGTTGAAATATTTAGCGTCTTTAAGACCCTTAAGTGTCTTGAAATGTTGTCAACCGTTCCTCGCAGCGCTGAGGGGGTTGGTTGCACATTAGTTATATTAAGTAGATCCCTTAGGTGGTGAGTGACAAGTTTCTTAGGGTTGTTGTATCTTTCACAAAGAAGTTGCCAGGCAATGGCATAGCTTTCCTCGCAATACTCTAGAGAAGCGACCACATTCAGAGCGCTATCCTTTAAACTACTACGAAGATATTTAAATTTTTGTATAGGTTTCAAATTACTTTGGTTAATGAGAGCTTCGAAAGTGTCTCTGAACTCCAACCAACTGGTAATGTCACCCTTAAATGTCGGTAGGGTTATATCAGGAAATTTAATGGATTCGTCCATGAACAGCTTTATTTGGGAATTATCAGGTGGTTGGCATTGTTCAGTACCTTTAAATTTGTGTAAAGAAGCCTTGGCAGCCGACAGATTACTAAAATACATGTCTTGAAAGGTTTCCCTTTCTTCTAATTGTTCATCTACATCAGTACAGAGGGTTTCAATTTTATCCTGAATCTCCTCAAATTCTTGGAAACTAATGTTAACTCTGGATATACGTAATTCCAGGTCAATACATTTTTCAGCTGTTAATGGTTCTCGGAGAGATTTTAAGTATTTTTTAAATAGAGTAAGTTTGCCTTTTACAACCCCTCGTCTTTTTATTAATTCCCTTAAGACAGGGTTTTCAACATTTGCCTTGTCACTAGCCATGGTATTAAGTACCAATGTACAATGAAATTTCTTAATAATAAGTAGGTAGATAAGTGGAAGGAATTCTAAGCTAAATATGAAATAAATGTGCCAACTCACGGATCTTGTAGGTAAGTACTTATCCTTTCTTATTCCTGATCCTCTCGGTATAAAACAATGAAATTGCGTCGTGGTTTTTTCCCGCGCCGGGCCGGTTCGCCAATGACTTTTCGATGAATATTTCGATAAATGCCACGAAATATAGCTTCGATGGAATAAAATGCTGGTACAATCTGCAGTGATTTCTTGAAATCTGCGCCTTTACCAAGGAAACGTGAAAGATTTATCACGTTCTTCGTTCGCGAACAAGCGGCGTTGGTAGAAAAAATGGCGATCCACGCCTTCGTATTTTCAGACCACGAGTTCTCCAAACTGCACAATCATCGAACGTCGGGTCACCAAAATGTTGGCTCGTGGTCTATTTTAATGAAAGTAACGAGGATTTTGACACAATTTCACTTTATTGGAAAAATTGATTATCTATCTTAGGTACATGGCTGCTCGGTGTGCACATATAACAGGACTTGTCATCAATACATATAATAAAATGGACGCCTCAATTACCGTCACTGTCAGCGCCATCTAGTTCGCAACTTGCGCAACTGATGCCCAATAGTTCCCCCCTATTGCCACTAGATGTCGCTGTGTTAACACTGAGACACCCTTTATTATTAACTAGCGGACGTCACGCGATTTCACCCGCGTAGTTCCCGTTCCCGTGGGAATACGGGAATAAAATATAACCTATGTTCACCGCAAAGAGTGTAGCTTCCCAACAGTGAAAGAATTTTTCAAATCGGTCCAGTAGTTCCGGAGCCTATTCGTTACTAACAAACAAAAAAACAAATCTTTCCTCTTTTTTTTTTTTTTAACGTGAGGGAAAATCCTCGTAGGATGCTATGCCGGACTCTTACCGACTAAAGAACCTCACGTAACTCCCAACAGCCTATGGTTGAGAGCCCCGGGTAAGCCCTCAGGAAGGATGTCCCGTGACTCCCAAAACAAATCTTTCCTCTTTATAATATTAGTTACTAATAAGCTTCAATCGTAATACATATCCCACCAAAAACATTCTGTAAAAAACGAGCCAAGTCTCGATGGAGCTGCTTGTTTATCTCTAAAAAGTAACGAAATCTAAACAAAATCGAGCCAAGTCTAAGGTTCCTTACTGCGATTTCTTTATTATTGTGACTTGGCCGTTGAACATTCTTTATACGTTAGTGTGTGTAAGTCAATTTTGTTTACACGTAATGTTATGTTTGTTAAGCGAGATAATAGCCCATACTGGAATTGGTAATTGGACACTAGTGCCTCATTTTAGGCTGTTATGTTTATGTTGTTTTTATATTATGTTTTATTGTTATGTTTGTGTTTTTTTGTTTGTTATGTTTGTTCGTAATGTTTGTTGCAATGGTGTCATGGAGCACCTGGTTTTGTACTCTTCAATGGCCAAGTCACACAAAATTAACTATAATAATAAAGAAATCACAGTAATAAGGAACCTTAAACTTGGCACGACTTTGAGATTTCATTACTTTTTAGACAAGCAGCTCTATCGAGACTTGGCTAGTTTTTTACATAATTTTTTTGGTGGGATTTCACTTCTTTTAGGCAAACTTCATTTTCATAATCAGTCTAACGCGATACTTGGAAGTGCGTTGCCGTCTCTCAAAAATGTTAATAGATTATGAAAAATTTATTGTATTTATGAGCTCGTATACGGAGATATTATGTATACTGCATAGTTTGTACCTAATAACTTATTAAAGCTTATATACAGATTTAGCTGGTGTTCCTCCTTGTTCCTACTTCTACGGTATAGAGTTTAACCTCATAGCCATTCTTGGTCAATTCAAAGTATTCATTTATATTCATAGCTTCGTAGCGTCATCCATTTCGACGTCTGTCTTGCTCAGAGGTTGCCTACCTACTGAATACATTTTTGTAGCGCCGCTGCGCTGCAGTTGAAGTGCGATTTACCAAAAAATGAAGCGTCGTGTCGCGCAGTTGCGCTGCAGTGCAGTTCTATGCAGCATACATAATATCTCCGTATACGGGCTCATAAATACGATAAATTTTTCTTCATCTATTAACATTTTTGAGAACCGACATCGCACTTCCAAGTATCGCGTTAGACTGACTATGAAATTGTGGTTTGCCTAAACCGCACTGAGCGGCAACTGAACTGCACGTCACGACAGGCCGCGACACTTTTGGTCAGTTGATCAACTTAGTCGCGCGGTTCCGCTGCAGTCGGCTGCAGTGCAGTTCCGTTGACGCTTAGTGCGTGTTGTGTCATATAATTTAATTTAAGTATAAACGCGCCGTATCGTGCAGTTCCGCTCAGTGCGGTCTTACCTTTACAACGGAATAAAAGACTAACACAAGACAAGACATGGTACAAATTCAAAAAGCTGTATATAAAGAAACTAATATAAAGAGGTTTCAAGTTTCTAAATTACACATATTCTTCAACAGTAACTGAGCGATATATTCTGGGACATTTATTTTTCACACAACGCTATCTGATCCCAAAGTAAGCTAGGAATAACCTGCTTGTGTTATGGGTATCAGACACTTATCATACATAGAAACACCCAGACTCTCGAGATATACATTTATGGATCACACAATTTTTTGTCTCCGGTGGGAATCGAACCGAAAATCGTGATCTGCAGTCGCACATTTCGACCTCTAGACCAACGAGGCAGTCTATATAACGACTAGCAACAAGCAGACAGTTTTACGTCCGCAAATAAATAACAATTCTGAACTACCTAGGTACATTCAACAGCAACTGTTCTCCGTTTATAAATAAAAGTTCTCATCTACCCACATTCAACAACTGTTCATGTTTATCTCACACTTTACGACTATGCAAGAACTTTGAAACTTAATGTATGTAGGTAATGGTTCTTGAAACAATATTATCTCTTGACTGCATGGACACCCTACTAGAATGGAAAACCTAATTTGTACATTTCTGGTAAAAGACCAACAAAACCAGTGACAAGATAAATACAGATCGATAATATAAAAAAATTACTAAGCACTGAAAGGCTCCACATTTACGTAATTGTTGTATTTAATTATATTTCGAACAATTAGCATTTGCATAGTGTGTGAACTGAGGCCCACCAACAAACACGTAAAGTTTTCAATATTTACTACTATTTGTGATCTTTCTTTAGTTGTAAAATTTTCCTTGTAATTTTTACTAAAGATTGGCTTATGTATATTTAATTTTCATGTTATAATCTATTAATTATGTGATAAATTTATGTGGTCCCTCAGGGACCACAGAAAGACGTTTGTAATTTTTTATTATATGTTCAAATTATGTTTCTAAATGTTGTGTTGATGTTTATTCATGTTTTACTAAAGGTCTATAATCAAAACTTGTTAGTGAACTCAATATTATATCTAGATTTGGGAGCATAGGTGTGTGAACTGAGGGACCCACATAAGGCGATATAGCTTTTGAATTATGTCTTTACAAACTCTGATATTCGTTTTACAAATATTTCCCCAACTTTTACTAAGCAATATTGTTAGTTAAACTGCAAAAATCCGCAAAAATAAAATTGGGCTCTCAGTACCTACACACATACACATTATTTGTCGTAAAAAGTAAATGACTTCAAAATGTTATTGTGGGATTTCCCACAGACTTACAATAAGTAGCTACTTATTGTACGTCTGTGGGATTTGCATAAGAGATAGAGATATGCGGCTTTTTTGGCGGGATTTGGAAGGAATCGTATCGCATCGTTTTATAAATTTGCAAAATTAGTGTTTTTTCGAGTGCTTTGTGTGTATTAATGGTGGATTCTTAAACATAAACGTTCGACAACGTGCACTAATGTTGGGAAGTGATAAAACGCAGTGAATCGCAACTTTGCAGTTTCTGACAAAAAAATCCAAAGAAACTTTCAGAAATTTATCCACCGCTTTTCTGAAGGAAGACTGACTTTGACTTAGGGCTGTACTTGACTTTGACTGGACTTAGAGGACGAGGACTGTGACTTATTTAAGCAAAATGAAGATATAACTTTAAATAATAATAAATAAAGACATGGCTTAAAGGTCTTGTAACCAAGCCAGAACTATTAAAAAAAAAAAAAAAAGATAGAGATATGCCATCGCGGAGTTTTCTGTAGACCTTTACAATGTGTACAATACTTGGTACATTACTTTGATAATTCGCGTAGGATTCAGCCTGCGTTTGCAATGTAAGTGGAAAAAATGTAATTATTTACGACATCACATTAGAAACCTCAAAAATAACAGTGAAGAAGCGCTCGTGGCCCCGCGAACTCAGTGTTCTGTAAACGATCACTGCAGTAAGCAACTTTCACTGTGGCCGGTCCATGGATGGGTGACCATCCATGTGATCACTTTGTGACATTTATTTGAGCGTTTCCGTGCTTCGGAAGGCACGTTAAGCCGTTGGTCCCGGTTGCCAGTAAAATGGCAGTCGTTAAGCTAAGTTGAAGGCTTTATTTCAACAGCAGGCAGTCACAACCTGCGCCTGTCCATTTAAACACGGCAATACGGCTCACCACCTATTACGTGGGACAAATTATACAAAGGTGAAATGTGGGCATATGATATGCCTCTGCCTACCCTTTCGGGGATAAAGGCGTGACCATATGTATGTATGTATGTAAAAATAACAGTATTTCTCTGCTATTTAATGGACGTTATTATACATATAAAACTTCCTCTTTAATCACTCTATCCATTAAAAAAACCGCATCAAAATCCGTTGCGTAGTTTTGAAGATTTAAGCATACAAAGGGACATAGGGACAGAAAAAGCGACTTTGTTTTATAATATGTAGTGATGTAGTGAGGATGATGATGTACCTACCTTTTTTTTTTTATATTCAGCTCGCCAAATTGACGTCGCCACGATGGATAGCCGTGGCGCATCTTGCGATTGGGGGCCACTTCTTACAGCGGTCCTCAAGTTGGCGGCCCTGTGATGTGCCTCTTCACGCTCCTCTTAAAGAACCCGGGGTTGTAAGATGAGGGAAACACGTGTGCGGGCAGGTCGTTCCAAGTTTTTATAGTTCGACAAAGGAACGATCTTTTGAAACGCTCGGTTCTGGCTAAGATTCTCTCCACTGTGTATGAGTGGCATCTCTGCCCGGCACGCGTTGTTCGGGATCGGAAAGGTGATGGTGGGATCAGATTGAAGAGCTCTTCAGAACATTCGCCGTGATACATTCGGTAGAAGGCAGCCAAGGACGCTACGGTTCTTCGCTGCGCCAACGGTTCGAGGCCTCCCGTCACCTCAGGACAACCAATTATTCGGACAGCACGTCTCTGTATAGCGTCAAGTGCGTCCAACAAGTACTCGACGCAGGGACGAATCTGCGTCGTGTACAGCAAACATCTCTGATGTGGCGTGAAGTACCGTCTCACCTTATTTAGGACTCCGAGTTTCCGCGAGGCCAGCCCAATACAATTCTCTATGTAGTTTTTGTGATTGAGCTCACGCCGGACGTCTATACCGAGAATCTCCAGGTTGTCCTTTAGTGGAACCGTAATGTTCTGAAGAGAGGGTAGGGGTAGGAATGGGGACTTCTTAGCTGTAAATGCACACGCCTGCGTTTTTCTGGCATTGAACTCGACCAGGTTGTCTGAACCCCATTGGGCAATGCGACCCAGGTCCCGGTCGAGATCCGCCACGAGTTGCCGTCTCTTTTCGTCCACGTCACAACGCCCCTCCGCTGGGCGGCCAGAATAGCTTCCATGCAGAGTACTGTCATCCGCATAACAATGAATGCACCCAAGGGACAGCATGTCATTGATATGCAGAAGAAAGAGAGTTGGGGACAATACCGATCCCTGTGGTACCCCGGCATTTACCTGCAAAAAGCAGGAAGCCTGACCATCACAGAGGACCCGTATACGTCGCCCGTGCAGGAAGCTGGCCAACCAGCGGCATAACTGAGGCGATAAACCATATGCCGGCAGCTTGGAAAGAAGCGACGCATGCCATACCCTATCAAAGGCTTTAGCGATGTCTAGGCCAATAGCCAGAGATTCGCCGTGCCTCTCCATAGCCTCACCCCAGGTGTGCGTTACGTACGCTAGGAGGTCACCCGTTGATCGTTTCGGCCTAAAGCCATATTGGCGATCGTTAATTAACGAGTGATCCTCCAGATAGCGCATGAGCTGTTTGTTGATGATTAGCTCGAACACCTTGCAGATGACGGTGGTTACGGCTATGGGTCGATAGTTGGCCGGATCCGACCGATCCCCTTTCTTGGGGATCGGCTGGACGTTCGCCTCCTTCCAAGCCTCCGACACTTCTCCCGAGGAATAGGAAAGGCGATACAGGCGTGTTAGCGTTGGAGATAATTCAGCTGCACAATTCTTCAGCACCACTGCCGGAATGCCATCAGGACCACTGGCTTTCCGCGTGTCGAGTGACTGTAGCACCGCTCGCACATCGCACTGCCGGATTTTAATATCCGGCATCGTAGTTCCACAGTTGGCGATAGTGGGAGGTTGCTTGCCACAGTCATCAACCCGGGAATTAGCCGCAAAGAGATTGGCCAGCATTTCCGCTTTCTCTTGGGCCTTGTGAGCCAGTGATCCGTCAGGATAGCGTAGCGGCGGCAGCGAGGGCTTGCAAAAGTTGGCCTGCACGGCTTTGGCCAGTTACCAGTATCCACGGCTGCCCGTCGGATGAGACGTGAGCTCCTGACCGAGCCGCGTGACGCGCTGGGCGTCCGCTCTCTTGAAGGCCCTCTTACTGGACCTAGTGGCTCTGTTGTACGCTGCCTTGAGTTGGGCCACATTCGGGTCGCGCACAGCCCGAGCCCTGATCCAGGCGCGGTAAGCCGTCTGTTTTTGTTGAACAGCTACGGCGCACTCACGCCCGAACCAGGGGCGGGCTTTGCGGATGCTGGCAACATCAGTGTATGGAATATAGTATTCCATACCTAGAGCTATCTCACCAGCAACCGCAGAGGCGCTTTCCGATGAAGCCCTCCCTGCAAAGCAGCGCTGACTCCACGGGACGGCTGCAAAGTATTCTCGTAGTCCGTCCCAGTCTGCTGACGAGTAGTGCCACAGTCGCCGCGTCACCTCTACTGCCCTTGCAGGAGATGACACCTGCAGGCTGGCACGCACAACACAGTGGTCGGATGTACCCAGTGGGGCGCTAACCGACACACTGTACCGTGTTGGGTAACTCGTCAGCAGTAAGTCCAGCAGGGAGGGTTCATGGTCTGACCTGTCCGGTATGCGCGTAATCCCGCGCACCACTTGGGTCAGACCATGTGAGAGAGCAAACGCGTGGGCGGCCCGTCCCGCTGGATCGGTCACGCGGGACCCGAGCCACTCAGTGTGGTGACCGTTGAAGTCCCCCAGAAAAACCAATTCAGCGTTCCGGAACCGCACCTGCGCGTCGTCAGCCCCCTCGCTGAGGTGCTGAAACAGCCTTGTTATCCCAGCTGTCCCTGAGTGGGATCGATAGACACACACGTAGATCTAACTCATGGAGCCGTGATCTACGTGCAGCCAAAGGACGGAGAGGGAAGGGTCCTCAAGGCAGCGCAGCCGGCGACAGCAAATATCCGCCCTAACAAACGCGCACACCCCAGCTTTTTCTCGAAATAGTTCCTCGATGATATAGCCGGGGTAACTAAGGTACGACTGATCGGCAGGGCGGAGTATTTGCGTCTCCGTTAGAAACATCACAGCTGGCCGTGCCGTCTCCAGATGGTGATGGACGACGTTGAGGTTGGCATGGAGTCCGCGGATGTTAGCGAACTCCACCTCAAACGGAACGTTTCCGGGACTGGTTGCAGCGGCCGCTGTGACACTTCTTTCTCTTTTGTGCGCTGCCATATTTGGGAATTGGAGGGAAGACGTGAAGACAGAGCGACATTTGCTACAGCAGTGAGTGACAAGGCGTAGGGGCTAGCTTCATCTATGACCGTGTGGTGAGACTGAGGCCGACCCGCCGGACGGAAGGGCCCCCGTACCCCCCCGAGTGTGGTCGCCGGGTCCCGGTCCGGTCACCATCCGGCACGACGAACCACATCGGGATTATGCGCGGCCTGGTGGGGCAGCCTCCCAGGGTGGTTAGTCCCAGTTGGGCCCCTGTACTATGCCGCGGGCGGGTCTCCCTGGCCGGCGGGTCGACCCCAGTCAGCCACACTAGAATTCGCTTAGCGCCTACTGGTCCCCCCCTGCTGCATCAAACATCGCCCCGGGCCCGGCTGTGCAGCTGCTGAACCCCGAACGCAACCCAACCGAGGCTGGGTTACTTGGGGGGCTTTTCACAGCTGCACGGTGGTACCCCCCCGGACCAACACTTTGTACCACCTGGCACCCACATGGGAGCCTAGGCCACCATGGGGGTACCTGAAAATCGCGGAGCCTCGTTAGTTTTTCGGCAGGTGCACCACGTGCAGGTGAGGTCGCTTGGGCCCCCCAAAATTAGATGGTGGTGGGGCCCCTTACACCCTTGTACCTGAATCAGACAAGCATATGGTTATACTGTGTTATGGGCTTATGGCCCATCAGATCGAAACTGTCACCTATGCATATTTGTAACAACAGGGGTGCTACACCTAACACTAAAAAATATTTAAAATCGGACCACACATAGAGAAATTACAACTTAAAAGCAAAAAAAAACAGCATTCTACGGATTTTTTTGATCGCTCTTTTACTGTACTTAACTGTAATAAGGCTATGGAATAAATTACCCGTAGAAATTATTCGAGCTGAGACTTTACGTAAGTTTAAACTTATGGTTAGAGACTTTTACTTGACGTGATTGTTTTAACTTAACCATTCCTTTGCTACTTTATTTATGTATTGTATGTATTGGTATGTATTATTTATGTTAGTAAGTACATATATTATGTATGGGTACCTATTATTTATGTAATAGTTATGGGTATTATTTATGTAAGTATGTAGTTAAAAGTATTTATACCTAATGTTTTAACATTTTATTATGCATAATTGCAAATTTTAATTTTTGTTTTAATATTTGAACGCCAACAACTACCAGTCATCAACTAACATATTTTTTTCCATCCAAAGGTTGCCTGGCAGAAATTGCTTTAAGCAATAAGGCCGCTAATTGTACTGCTATACCTACTTGTAACATATTTTCACTTTGTTTGTATGTTTTCTTGGTGTACAATAACAATTAAGTATTTAATAAATAAAAAATAAATAAAATAAAAAAAAACAATGTGTTTAAGTAGGCAGATTTAAATTTCTTCAAAAATAAAGTTGATTATTATATTAAATCGAATCGGGAACGCAATAGAACATCACTATAGTTATTGGTAATCGAGATGTCAAAAGTAAAATAAACGATTGGACCATGGTTGGACAGACAATGGCTTTACTATAACTACATAATGCCAAATAAAAAGTACCTAACCTAACCGACATAAGACTCGCAACTCGATAAAATTCACGAGGGAGCGCATATTATTATGATCCTCAGCATTGTAACAAGCCGTTAAATTTTGAATAAAAAGTTTAAAAAATTGTTTTTGCGGCTATTCCGACAACTTTCCATACATAGTGATAAGCCACTTGGTGGTCGGCAAATCCCTACTAATATTATAAATGCGAAAGTAACTCGTATCTGTCTGTCTGTCTGTTACGCTTTCACGCCTAAACGGCTGGAGCGATTGAGAAGAAATTTGGTATAGGGATACTTCAAGGCCCTGGGAAGGACATAGGCTGTTTTTTTAACCAAATGTGCATAATGTGATGACTGCGGTTGCTGTTATGATTTTACGGTATAACATATAAATGCGAAAGTAACTCGTATCTGTCTGTCTGTCTGTTACGCTTTCACGCCTAAATGGCTGGAGCGATTGAGAAGAAATTTGGTATAGGGATACTTCGAGGCCCTGGGAAGGACATAGGCTATTTTTTAACCAAATGTGCATAATGTGATGACTGCGGTTGCTGTTATGATTTTACGGTATAACGACTTTCACGCGATAACGACTTCTAGGCGGTCGTAGCCGCGGGGAACGTACATTAAATCTTTTCTTAAACATAAGGAGATTTTTTACTGATTACAAAGCAAATTAAGCTAGCAACTATCTAAGTACCGAAATATAAAAAGCATTGTCATCAATGATGATGATAATGCTTCCTATCGTCCATCCTACCTTCGCTAGACTCTGGCACTGTTGGTTGGTGGCTTTAATAAATAAATAAATGAAATTGAAATTGAAATTTATGTCGTAATTCTGATAGGTGAGCATGGGATGCAACTGGTACAAATAATAGTCTGATGTCATCATAACCTACAGTTTGTCTATAAAGTCGTGAAATTAAATGAGGGCGCTGCTGAATGCATGTACGCAACCCTATATAGTACGACCAAAATGATTTTGATACGAGGAGTTCGTTCCGAGTAAAATCTTACTAATATTATAAATGCGACAGTTTGTGAGTGTGGATGTTTATTACTCTTACACGCTCGAACGGTTATAGGGATCTGGCTGAAATTTGGTACTGGGATACATTATAGTCTGGAATAACACATAGGCTACTTTTCATCCCGGGAATAAGTTCCTACGGGAAGCGGGAACGAGAACAAATTCGACACGGGCGAAGCTTCGGGCATCAGCTAGTGAGTTAATAAATAAAACACATTATACATTTTTAATTTTGTTTCTGTTTTATTGAATCAGATCCAGAATAAAGTTATTGAACCAGATAAAGAAGCCCCGGTCTAATAGCGTCTTACAACCCACCAGCAGGTGCCTAGCAGTCCCAATTGCTTCGCCACAATCATGTAATTACATATTTTATCTGTAACTTTCCCCCATCTGACAAGGATTTTTTTGGCGCAGTGCACAAATATTAAAATCGTCTATTTCTTTCTTTGCCGACCTTTTCTGTGTTTCCCAGGAGTTTCAAACTTTCCTTCATTATTAAAACCTTCGTTAACTATTCGCCTAACTGTACTCTCTGATTTTCCTGAAAAGAGTAAAAAAAGAAAATTAATTACCTAATGGAAACAAACTATTGACATGAAGCAATTAATTCAAAATAAAAAATTGGTAGAAAACCAGATTGAACTGAGTATCAAAAATGTAGGTCGTACTATAAAATAACCATGTTGTTCTAACCACTGACTTACATTATAGGTAGATTGTAAGTTTAAGATTCTAACCTAAAAATATGCAAACAATGCCTTTTTTTTGTCTCCAAATCGTAAATTCAGTAAATTTGTAACTTCAGACAGATTCAAAACAAACAATAACATGATTACATACCCACCAAAGATGCTGTTCGCTCATAAACATCCTCAAAATCCCACAACAATTGTCCAGCTTGGTACTCCACGAAACATCACTGGAAAACTTTAAAAATCACTTCCTGCGCACCACTCCGATTTTCTTTACTCATTTCTCAAACCTTTATGCGTAGTTTGGTCTCAATTTGTTGCAGTTTAATCCAAACATTAAAGTTACGTGAGAGAGTAAACGAAATTCGACGATAGCATTGACAACTGACGTACTAATGTTTCGTGTTGCCAGTGTTGCCACACACATAACTATTTTTAGTTCCTCAAACATTCATGTCACGACTTTATAGACAAACTATAAGTGCTTGTACACAAGGTTAGAAATAGAGAGCATAGCTAGACATGTTCCTCACGTTGCCTGAAGGTCTTAGATGGAACTTGGCGGATTTTTAATGATCCGGAATTCAACGGTTCGGTTTCTTGAAATTCGGCATTCTGACAGTCAGAATTGTAAACATTCGGAATTTGAAAATTATGACTTAATAGAAAGGATTTATGAAACATCGGATTTTTTACTTTCGGGATTTCGAATCATTCGGACTTATGAAATTCGGAATTATGAAATTCGTGATTGTTACTTTCGGAATTAAGTTTTTCGTATTAATGTAGTGTACCCAAGCTGGACATCCCTAACTTTTTACATGTTCATAAAAATCCGTGGGGCAATTGCGACGAATAGTTTTGTTGTAATAGCCCCTATCTTAGATTTTGTGGGTTCATTTTATCACAAATCCAATATCTCAGTCAAAACAATGCATAGGATAACACCAGATAAGTTAAAAGAGATGTCCAGTTCTCAACTTTATCACGTTATTAACAACTAGTTGAAAAGTGCACACGAAACAAATAAAATTACAAATACAAAGAGCACGGAATGTTTGACGGCGGGTTTCGTACAAATACGACAAAAAAAACAACACGTTTGTTGTATAAGAGCTTCCTTTATTCCCCTCTTTATATCTGATTTTAGAATTTGTTGTTATAGCGGCTACAGAAACACATCACCGATGAAACAACTCCCTAGCTATTCCGGATTCTGTGATACATGATACAGCCTCGTGACGGACAGACAGACGGACGGTGAAGTCTCATGAATAGGGTCCCGCTTTTACATTCTGAGTACGGAACCCTAAAAATGACGACTGCAGGTAACTCTGTCATTACATCTTTCATTTACTAATCGATTCAAGTTCTTTGACAGTTTAATCGATTCGTAGAATCGATTCATTCATTTACCATTCCGCTTCACTACAGAGCAAGGGAAATCTGTCAGTGAACTGTCAAAAATATTATCTCAAGTAGGGATGGGCAAATGGAAAAAATATATCGATATATATCGAATCGATACTTTTCAAATGTATCGATAATTATTTTCAAAAAATATCGATATTCCGATATATCGATATTTTTTTGCTAAAGAAAAGATTACCTATTAGTCCACTCAACAAATGACTGAATGGGAGGTGTAGCGTGCGTTAGCTGGCACCTAAGCGATTTCTTCAGAAAGTTGTTCAGGGTGCTTAGGGAGTAAACATACTAAAAGTCCCCGCGCCTAGGGGGGGAGCCGGAGGGAGGGGAGGGGTTTAAAGTTCCCATTTTTAGGTTTTTCGCTAATATCTTCAAATCGGTGAGTCGTAGAGAAAAAGTATCTCCTGTGCTATTAAAGCTTATAAAATTACCTGCAACTTTTGTATTAACACTTTTGCCGAAATCTTACCCATTTTCGAGGTATACGTTCCGAAAAAGTAAACATTTTCGAAAAAACGAGTATTATTGATCATCAGCTCCTGAGTGCTATTTGGTTCGCGATTTTTCGGAATAAAAAGAAGTCTATATGTTAATCCAGGACATAATCTATCTATCTACCAAATTTCATCCAAATCGGTTCAGCCGTTGAGCTATAATCTAGGTATTTTATAGATAACATAAGCTGGGAGTACCTCCAAGCGGTGAAGGCGGTAACAGTTTGATATCGCGTTTTCAATCAAAAGCGGGTAACGCGAGTGGAAGTGGGTTGTTAAATTTCTTTCCTTATTTCCGATGTCCACTGTCGTAGAAAACGCGATCTCACTGGCCAAAACTCCAATTATCACCCATGCCTTCGGGCTTATGTTATTGTTATTGATTATATTTTCAATCTGTTTGGCACGGTAGCCTACCCGGTAACGCAGGGGAGCAGCCAAAACGATTCTTTTATTCATTAACGTGGTTAGTTTCGCTTAGGTTATCCGCAATGAGTGTTAATAAGTGTCCTGTTTGTGAAAAGGACGTATTTAAAGGGAGTAAAGACGTATCCGAGTTGAAACAAAAAGGAATATTAGGTCTCATTAAAGCTAGTCAAGAACGAAAAGATAACAAGCATCAAATTTTCCGTGACTTGACATCCCTTTTGATTCACACCAATTGTCGTAAAAATTACACCCGAGCCCAAACAATAAAAAAAGATATAAGGGATGCATCCACACCAAAGGGAGAGGCAGGGCCGTCTCAGCTCAGGTCTTCAGCTCCCCAGTTCGACTTTAAGACTAATTGTTTATTTGGTGGACAGTATAGAAAGGCAGAAACCAAAACGCCTTTGAGTAAAAGGAGAATGGTACATGCAGTTGAAACTGACTTTTCAATAGCGTATCAGGGAGGCTTGTTCTATGAGGTCGGATTCATGGGGTAACGCTGTTCTTGGTCGCTTGTCCTGCATTAACGACCTTGTTGCTAAGGGGGCACCGCTTCCAATCGTTCACGAGATCAGTGGCAAATATTAAGCCTGACTTCAGTTCCCTCCCACCAACTGAGAACGCAGCTAAACAGCATTCAAGACGCACCTACCACCAAGTGCAACTATGGCTCGGAAATGAGCTGCCTCCTCTAGAGTGGGGATAGAAACATGTAGGAGACAGACTGGTGCCAATAGCAACCGAAGATTTGCCAGCACCGGAGGTTCTACTCAAAACAATATTTTGCCGCTGCACCAAAGGTTGTGGTAGTGGCAAATGCGGATGTCGGAAAGAAATGTTAAATTGTTCTGCGGCGTGTCTTCACTGCCAAGGGAAATGTCTCAACAGCGTGCCTATTGACGAACACGATGGTGAAGATGACCTAGAGTCCCTTCATCAGGAACCATCTATTGAGGATGTGTATACGTTGGAAAAAGAACACTTATCAGGACCCTCACAGCCTAAACGAATGAAGACTTAAATTGCATATATATAATATCAGGCACCTTCTAGACGAGCAGGTACCACTTTAGTCCTTATCGTCGCTTGCCATTAAGCGCGATTAAGGCTAAATGTTAACGTATCAAATGTAAAAAATATATATAAATAGATAAAAATGTTTGATAACTCAATGGCTGAACCGATTTGGATGAAATTTGGTAGGTAGATAAATTAGGACTTGTATTAACATATAGGCTACTTTTTATTCCAAAAAAAAACACGAACCAAATTGCAGGCAGGAGCTGATGATCAATAAAAATCGTTTTTTCGAAAATGTTCTCTTTTTCGGAACGTTTACCTCGAAAATGGGTTGGATTTCGGCAAAAGCGTGAATTCAAAAGTTGTAGGTAATTTTAAAAGCTTTAATTGCACAGGAGATACCTTTTCTCTACGACTCACCGATTTGAAGATATTAGCGAAAAACCTAAAAATGGGAACTTTAAACCCCTCCCCCTTCTCTGGCTCCCCCCCTAGGCGCGGGGACTTTTAGTATGTATACTCCCTAAGCACCCTGAACAACTTTCTGAAGAAATTTCTTAGGTGCCAGCTAACGCACGCTACACTCCTTTGTTGAGTGGACTATATACATATATTTTGCAATGTTAAAAATTTGATTATCAAAAATAAAAATACACATCCGATATATTTATTATTTTATTTATTCATCATACCAACACATATACATATTCAACATATCAACACGGCAATACGGCTTACGGGGACAAATTCTAAAAAGGTGAAATGTGGGCACATAATATGCTTCTGCCTACCCCTTCGAAAGAACCGGCGTGAAATGTCGTTAATTCATCCAAAACCTTATTGGATCTGACTTCCTATCAAGAAGTGGTTGGTCCAGATATTGCTTTAGCTCATTGGGCACAGATCCAGAGGTTGGGACCTCTTGCGTAGCTGATCTCAGAATTAAAAGATACTTATGTCTGCACCAGAGTTACCAGACTGATGACTTCTTTGTTTTTTCTGATGTTGCTCGGTCAGACCTTACATCTGGAGAACGTTGTCCTCTACGCCTATATTCTGAGCGAATATAGTCGTTTATTTTTGGTAAGGTTCGACGAAGTTGATTGATCGGTGACTTAGTAAACTAAATTTAATAGAGGAATGGCTAAGCGTTCCGTCACGTAATTGGCACTACTTATTTCTTCAGTAGCTTTTTTCAACGGGCCAAGAATAATAAGGTCGCGTATTATATTAAGTTGTGAAGTTATAACCATGTCGGGGCTATTTTTATTTGTTTCGCTTTTGGTAGCTAAAATTTTAACTACAAGTGCAGACAGTTTAACGAATCTCTCGAACAGAAATAATATCGTTTTCGATATCCGAAAATAAATATCGAAAATCGATATATCGATAAAATAAATATCGCCTATAAATATCGATTATTTTCTGAAAAAATATCGATATTTTGATATATCGATTTTTTTTACCCAACCCTAATCTCAAGTCGGTCGAAAATCACAGGCCCGCTGTTGAATGGAATTTAGATTTAGTGCCTAAATTATTGCAGGAAAATGTTAACCAAAACATTAGTGTCTCGAGCAATTCTTCTTCATTGTGCAAAAAGTGCTGCTAATAATGTAAAACAAATAAAAAGAAATGCTGGCCATGGGTGAGTTATGTCATTGCTAGTGTTGTTAAAAGACAATATGTTGCTGCTAGAATGGAAATATTACACATACATGACATAGAAAGTGTTTATTAATGGTTTGTATATTATTATATAAAACAAACCAATAATAAAATAACTAGACTTTATATTAATGCAAGAATCCACAAGTCTAAATGTTCTGACCTTGTTATTAACAATCCTAAAGTTTAGTGAATGACGATCTCTAAGCAGTTATCATCAACATATCTCGTACATCATTATCATGTAGTTCCTACTCGTTAGTTGACAAAAATATCCTGGCCATGATCATAGCAAGATACTTTTCAAATGAGAGATCATCAAATTTGTCTCTTCCCAATACTCTAGTGATAATCACCAATGGAAGATGCTATGACATTAGGAACTTTAGGTAGAAAACTATTTACTGACTATGTGTTTACAGGGTCTGGTCATACAGAGTGCCACCTCCAATGCCCTCCAAGAAAGCAATATACATAGCTGAGGCCCTTGGTGCAGTGGCCTGGTATTGGATAATTTATCACTGTATAACAGAGCCCGAACATATATTTGTAAGTAATTACACCACTTTTTTTCTGTGTATAACATGTATGTATTTAGAAATATATAAGTAATAATGTCTATCAGTTGACTAGATCCCATAGCACAAGCTTATATTAGCTTCATTAGGGCTAGGCCATATTGTGTGAGAATGTCCACAAATTATTTATTTATTTTTATTTCTATAATCACTATCATCTTGTATATCATGCCAATTGCAGGGTTCATGCTTATGTACTAAGTGGATAATATTGTCATATTATAGCATTTAGTACTTCAAATATAAACTTAAAATCAAATAGACCAAATGCTCGCCAAGCGAACATAGATCCCGTAGAATTCTGCATTATCTTATCATAAACTGTGTATTACCAATGGAAATAATATTAAAATTCAAATAGCACATATGCTGATCTCTGCAAACTTATCTTACTCATGCTTTTTCAGTGTCTCAGGGACAATTTAGTCATCTACTGTTATAATTATTATCACTGATCATCATAATCCAAGTATTTAAGTTTCAAAATATTCTGTTCATTATTATCAATCCTGTGTGGTGTGAGCGCGTAACTTTTTCTTTTAATGTAATAGTATGATACACTACATTTACCACCATATGGAACTCTAGGAGAGTCCGCGGTGGCAGCCAAAGTCTCTTGGGAATCCTATGACATCGTTCCGAGGGCTTCCCCTGGGCTCCCGGCTGTAGCCAGTGGTAGGAAGTAGGGACTATGTGGTTTTAGTTGGTATGAGCCCAGCGTAGCATCCATCCAGGATTTTTACATGTAGAAAAAAGAAAAAAAAAACATTATATGGAACTAACTTATACTTTTTTCATATTTCAGGGTGAATTCCCCTACATTGATCCCTCCACCTACACTGATGAAGAACTTGGTATTCCACCAGACAGTGAAGGATCACTGAGGAAGTAAAAATGATAGTAACTTCTACGTAATTGTAGACCCTTAGTGAATCCTTGTACACTTTCTGACATCCAAGCTTTAAAATTTATCTACATCCTCCGAAACAGGCATCAAAAAGTGTGACAAGATTGTAATTTTGTTTGTAAAGTTAAATAAAAATAACTTATTTTATTGAAGTGTGATCATTTGCTCCCACCACCATCAGGCATGCATTCATAATGGAAGGATATCTGCAGTCTTTAACACCCATTGCTTCTGCTGCCAAACATCTGATGGAAGAGACGTAGCTCTCTAACCTCGAGCTCTGAATTTAGTTCAATGTTCATCATTTGAGCCTTATTAATTCATTATGGCCATGGAGTAATCAACTGGTAATGGGCCTTAGTTCGTAAAAGCTGTTTTATTCTGTGTGTACACCTGTGGTCCTAAGGAACACCTAAAATTGGGCCAAGAGCGGAGGTAACTACGACAAGTAGGTACAGTACCTACACTATCTTAATAGGTCTATGCACACTACACGCCATACTCATTTCATTCCACTAATAATAATCTTAGTGTCACAGTACGGCTTGGTATGGTGTCTGAATGAGTAGTTTAAAACTTTAAAATAAATATATACCTAGGTACTAGGCTAAAACGAAGATAGTCGTGATTGCCCTTGCCCCCTCTGCTTACACGCAATTCTTAAAATTCTCCAAAAACCTTTAAATTTGCCGCATCATGACCCTTCCTGACGTAGTATTGTATCCAGTGTTGCCGCTCGATAGTTGACTATTGATAATTTGATATTATATCGATAGGCTATCGATAGTCGACTATTGTTAGCCTATCGATAGTTCTATCGATAGTATCGATAGTGTCGATACTATCGATTGTATCGATAGCACCATTAGTATAAATACTATCGACACACTGTAATACTATCGATAGAACCGATAGAATCGTTTTTCAATACTCAATGTACTATCGATAATATCGATAGTATCAATACTATTGATGCTGAACATTGCAATGACAATCGATAGTGTCGATAGTATCGATAATATCGATAGTTTTGTTATATCGATAGTGACCTTTCCTTCAATAGTATTGGTTGGAGTCTGTAGTCTAAAACAGGGCTTCCTAAACTTTTAAGGTTACGGAACACCAAGCAAATATGGTTTATTCTACGGAACCCCATAAAAGGTTATAGCAAACTAGCAAGTTAGACAATGTCCGCGGTTCCACCTGCGTGAATTCCTGTTACCGTTCCCGCTTCCCATGGAAACGTTTTCCCGGGATAAAAATGCTTTTTTATTAAGCTCATCAAATTGACTGATGGAAGCCATAGCGACATTTAACGATTGCGGGCCATGCTCACAGTCCGTAAGACTTCTGACAGTGGTCCTCAAGTTGGCGACCCTGTGATGTTCCTTTTGACGCTCCGCTTGAAGAACCCGGGAGTGTAAGAGGAGAGAAGTACGTGCGCGAGCAGGTCGTTTCAAACTTTTATAGATCGACAGAGGAACGATCTTTTGAATCGCTCAGTTCTGGCGAAGTACTCTCCGCTGTAAGAGCGTTACCTACATTTGGCTGGCATGCATAATTTCAGGATCGAAAATGGGAGGGCAGGATTAGGTTGAAGAGCTCTATTGAGAGCTAGGCTAAGCTAATAAATATCTCTTCTTTTTTGTTTTTTGGAATGTACGCTTTTGTTACTGCAGCTGGCAGAAATAAATTGTTTTTCTTTCTTTCTATCTAAATAGCCTATGTCTTACTCCAGACCAGAACCCCTCAGGGATCAGGGGATAAGCGTTACTTCTTCACGGAGCTAACGCAACACCCTTTGGGCACAGTAAATTTGGCTTTTTCAATTAGCTCCCTTAAATCAAATATCTTTGGAATTAACTAAAAGGCCACATTAGAAGGGAGGGCATAACGGTAATCCCTTCTTTGAGCAGCCCGCCTGGCGCAGTACCTCCGCTCTGCAGATGACAGCGGTAATAGTAACCGGGCTTCGTGTTGGGTTGTGTTCTCCGTCGGTGAGCAGGGTTCCAGAGCTCATTGGGGTGGTTATATGCGGGTGATGGTGAGACCAGAGGCTTGTCTGCTTTCAGGGAAACCCGGTGAAACGGTTGACCACAGGGCCCCCGCAAGCTGCACGGGACCCAAACCTGAGAATTAATTTATCTCCGACCCAGGGGGCTGAAACAGCAGCCTGTGTAAAGTCCCTGGTGCTGTGGTCGTGCCGGAGGAGGATAACCGGAGTGGACGCGGCCACTGCATTAGAGGGGACTCTCCAGTCCCCTCTAATGCAGTGGCCGCGTCCACTCCGGTTATCCAACGTAATTAAACGTAATTACGAAAGGGCCTCCGCCCTTTCGTACGCCATGCCAATCTACCGCATCACACGTGCCGGCTTTTGGGAGTGCAGTAACCTCGCTTTGTATCTTGCGCCACCGGTACACACCCTTCTTAAATTCCCGTTTTCTCAACACCATGGCATGGAAAAAGAAAAATATGAAACGTTTTACAGAGGCATTGTCGTCCACACTTCAAATGGACTTTTGTCACATCAGAGACATACACAAGAACATCAACGTAGTCCACCACCACCTGGAATCTGCGCAGCCGATCCTATTTATTTTGACGGAGACGCAAATCTCCTGCCCGGACTTAATGTTCCTTGGCTACAAGCTGGAGTACAGCTTTAGGTGAAAAGCTGGGGTGTGTTTGTATAATATGTACCTTGAAGACAGGGATCGGATCGGATCGGATCTACTAGTACGCGTGTTTGAACTGGTATCACAGCGATGATACGGACTGGTGGACTGCCTTTCTGGGAGTCGTGAATTGTGGTCGCTTGCCAAAACTGCCTAGAGAAACAATTGTCGGTCGGGTTTGCCACCCCTTATTAAACCGGATGGTAGACTGGCTCAGAGTGCCAAGGAGAAAGCCGACCTTTTGGGTTCTCTCTCTACCTCCAACTCGAATATGAACGACGTGGGTTCTTCGCCGACTGGCATACCCTGGTGTTGCACTTCCATTCCAGAAATTAAATTTAGTCAGCGGGACGTAAGGCGGGAGCTTCAATCCGTGATCCCGTTCATAAATCGAGTGGGCCAGATGGCATACCTGCGGTGGTAGTTTGGTCCTGAGTTGTGTCCGGCGCTTACATACTCGTCTTTTCATACTTTCATATTCTATGAAAAAGTCTCAGCTTCGTGGAAGATCGCGCACGTGCATCCTTTACCCAAGAAGGGTGATAGAACCGACCCGGCCAATTACAGGCCTATAGCTGTTACCTCCCTTTTATCTTAGGTTGTTCCTTTTATCTGAGGTACCTTGAAAAACACGACCTGCTCAGTGACTGGCAATACGGTTTCTGTCACGGTCGCTCGACTGGCGGTCTTGTATGGCCGCACTTGCGACTTATAAAGAAGCAGTGTTTGCGCCGCAGTAAAGTACCGCCGCGCCCTGTACAGTACATTGTTTTTCTCTGTTTTTATTATTTTTTATAAAAGGTTACTGTTGTTTGGTCTATGTGCGCTGTGATCTAAAATAAAAATTATTTTCTTTCTTTCTTTCTTCTTATTTCCCTGCTGAGCACTCCGAGCTTCCTGGACGCCAGCTTAGCCTTGCCCTCCAAGTGACTGCGGAACTGCACGTCACTGGAGATGTCAACACCAAGTATCCCTATACTTTCAGAGATGGTGAGAGATGTGCCCTGAAATGGCGGCACCACAGTGAATGGGTTTTTTTTTGCGGTGAACACACAAACTTGTGTCTTGGTAGGGTTGAATTGGACAAGATTTTGTCCACCCCAATGACACTGTAGTGAGAGTAGCCTTGATTTCAGACATAAGTTGTTCACGGCTTTCTTCCACTGCAACCCGAGAGATACCGGGACGGCCCGCGTAATAAGTGTCACCCGTACTGTTGTCCGCATAACAATGAATGCCGTCAATTAGACAACATGTCATTGATATGCAGCAGAAACAAAGTAGGGGACAACACTGAGCCTTGTGGTACTCCAGCGTTTATGGCCATGCAGTCAGAACAGCTGCCGTCAACGACGGCCCTAATGCTTCTGCCGGCCAAAAAGCTGGACACCCATCCGCATAAACTCTCGGGCAGTCCATAGGAGGGCAATTTCGTAAGAAGACCACGGTGCAAAAAAATAAATACATACGTACGGTGCATAAAAATAATACTATTGAATCACAGGCTGCTATAGATTGCGCAAAAATATAGATAGTATCGATACTACCGATAGTATTAAAAATTGTTATATAATACTATCGATAGTATTAATAATATCGATAGTAAATTTGATATTGAACTTCGATACTATCGGTACTATCGAAAATATCGATACTATCGATAGACCAATCGATATTATAGATTATTTTCGAGGTCAACTATCGATAGTCAAACTATCGATATTGCGGCAACACTAATTGTATCCGACCCGACGTCCGTCCGTGTCGGGAGCCCATATTTATAGCACCAGATAAGGGCTCCCGACACGGTCAAACAGCCTCGCCATCGCCAATATCATGTATATACACTCATTTGCAAAAAAAACGGGCACCTAAGCAATAACCCTTTCAAATGTTAATATTGCTTTGTTTGATAATTATAGGTAGTTTTATCCTAACAATTTGGTAAATTAATAAGAAAATAATCGTTTCCATCAGTATTTCATAAAATTTTGTTACAATTTATGGGAAATAATGCTAAATCTCACTAGTAGTGTATGTTCGCTAGTAGTGCATATGCTCATGAAGTAAAAATAAAAAAGTTTTTTTGTTTGTTTTTCTTTATTAAAGTAAAAGCAGATAAATGTTTAGTATCGAGTGTGACCCCTTCTAGCTAAAATCACAGCTTGAATTCGTCTGGGCATGCTAGCGAGTATATCCCGGATACTTGCTTGCGGAATACGTTCCCACTCCGCAGTAATCACATTCTTCAGCTCTCGGATGGTCTGCGGAGCCGGGTGTACTGATCTCACACGCCGTTTTAGAACGTCCCAGATATGTTCTATGGGATTGAGGTCGGGACTTCGAGCTGGCCAATCCAAACGACGAATGCCGACCTCTTGCACATACGCATTAACATCGCGGGATCGGTGGGGGCGAGCATTGTCGTCCATAAAAATCGAGTCTTGACCTAGAGCGGCCAATGCGGGTTGTGCATGAGGAATTAGAACTTCCGTTATGTATCGATGCCCAGTCAGTGAGCCGTTTTCAATGAAGACTAACTCTGTACGTTCCATTGAATTTATTCCTGCCCAAAACATAACAGAGCCCCCACCATAAGGTGTGATTTCTTCGAAACATGCATCTGCAAAGCGCTCTCCTTGTCTTCTTTGCACTCGCCGACGTCGATCTTAACCGAACAGAGATTATCCTGGCTTCATCAGAGAACAAAACCCTATTCCAATCTTCTTGAGTCCATGATTCACAATTTCTAGCGAACCTAAGCCTGTGAACTCTGTGCTCACGGAGTAATTTGGGGCCGCGGGCCGGGCGGTGACTGCGTATATTGGCAGCGAGAAGCCTGCTCCTGACCGTCCATAGACTAATATGCACATTCCTTACTTCTTGGAGGTTGTTCTTAAGATCCACATACGAAGATTTGCGATTTCTCAATGCGCGACTCACAAGAAAACGATCATCCCGTGGTTGGGTACATGGTTTTCTTCCAGAACTAGGCCTTCTCTCGACGGAACCAGTCTCCTGATATCGCTGCCAGGTCCTTTGGACCGTCGAGCGTCTAACATTTAGCCTCCTAGCCACGAAACATTGGCTGCAACCCTCTTCAAGCAGCGCGATAATTTTGGTAGCTTTTACCACTTTATCTACCATTTTTGATACAGCCAAACAGCAATAAATAAAGCTTTGACAGTCAAGGATATGAAATTAATCGATAAAAATTGAATAAAAGTTGTGAAAGTCGATGTTAAGTTCTGGAACTTCGCGCCAAAAATGTAGGATAAAAAGGGGTTTTCTGTAAAAATGAGCATCAAATGAAAATTTGACTTTAGATCGTACTTTTTTAAATACCACGACATTTTTAAAACCGGCCATTACGTGTACAAACGATTGAAACCTTTTTGGTATTGTATCTTTTTAAAGATGAATGAAAATAAAAACCGCCCGTTTTTTTGCAAATGAGTGTATATATACATACACGTCGATGCACAGACACATGCAAAGAAATCACGCACACTGAAGCAACTTCCATTCATATTTATCAGGCATGTCATGTCCACTGCCCAGTTTGGCCGTGACGGGAGCCCATTTTTTGACCGTGTCGCGAGCCCATACATTCAACGCCAAATCTGTGTTCGCACTAATGAAGGCTTAGATCATCTAACCACAGGATGCGCCTTACTTAAGCATTGTTTTCTGCCATTGCACATGACCATTTGGTCTTTTGGCTTTATGAAAAGCCTGTACATCAGTACATCATTTTATATGATTAAACTAGTACATTACATTGTAGTTGACTGTACAATAACAATTAACACACAACAGCCATTACGCGTTTGTCGATTAATACATTTTTAAATGCAATGAAATTTTATATGTCTTTGTGTTTCCCCCTTCACTTGTATGAAAACTGGCAGAATATTTTTGTATGCGGTGGTTCGCAAAGGCTAGTCCCGTGTTATATGGTCTAAGAATGAAGGTCAGGAATTATTTTGAGCAATGACTGCACTGAGAATAATAACCATTGCTTTTTGAATCTTTTGTGCTCGGAGCCGGAGCGCGCTTTTTAGGATGGATTATTTTCGCGCCTGGCATGTCCTTTTTAGGGTTCCGTACACAATGGGTAAAAACGGGATCCTAATAATGGGACTTTGCTGTCCGGTAGTTTGTCTGTCTGTCTGTCCGTCACGAGACTGTATCTCAGGAACCGTGATAGCTAGAGAGCTCAAATTTTCACAGATGATGTATTTCTATTGCCGCATAAAACAACTAAGTAATAATAATGAATAATTTTTCATTTTTTTTAAGATATCTAACCTTCCGTACACGTACAAGAATATTGAACAATATAGATGATTGTTCAATAAATTGACCGTGTACGGGTAATATTGAGGTTTGACTTTGCCGACTCGGACGGAAATAAAAATTGATGCAATGTTATTGAGTCAATATTATTGTAGGTGTCTGGGGCCTCTATCACGTCATATTTTTATCAGCCTCCCTTATAGGGTCCCGACACGATCAATTGGCAATTGTCATGCCTCGTCAATATCATGTGTACATATACGTCGATGCACACAACATGCAAAGAAATCACTCACACTTAAACAACTTCCATTCATTAATATCAGACTTGACTCAATATATTGACCCGTGTCGGAAGCCCATAAAACATTTATTGTCGTGCCAAAAAGTCTGTATCCAAATTCAATGGCAAGGCTGTAGTGGTGAATTACGAAAAAAAAACATTATTTATTAATCAAAAACAGTGAATTTAGTGAAATAATTTCACTTCCAAGCTTACTTGTCCTAATTAATAAGTTTTATTATGGTTTCAGTGATAATTTAACTAAAAATTACACTGATTTATTAAGAGAAGGGTGTTATTGTGATAATGAAATGTTTTTATAACGTTTGAAATGGAGACAAATGCAAATCAAAAGGGTGAGTACATCGACTCGTAGAAAGGTTTCTTCTTGTTTGTGTATGAATAACTGTATCTTTTAGGACTAGAGACATCATTTTCTGTGACACATGTCTCCCGATACGTGTAATTTACGTTGAGTACACAACATTTTATAAATGAGATGTCTACGCATAAATAATTTAGTATGTTCCGGTCGTCATGCGACAAGAAATAAGCTTATCATGTTTTTGACGACTGCCTTATCATAAATTCAGCGTGAAGGAAGGTAGATGCCAGCAAATCAGTTAGTACTTGTGATAAATACAACTGTTGCTTGTCTTCTCGTTCCTGTGTTAGTGTATGACTCACATTACAGGCATTGTGATGTCATATGCATGTTAAGTACAAATAACTTAGAACCTTGTGCATTTGAATTAGGAAAACAAATATGTTGAGTAAGCTCTTTTATTTATTATCCCATACGTATAAATTTTATGTTTGTACTAACAAAAGTACTCATAAAACTGCTTTAGATTGTTATGTTTACAATTTGTTCATTGATATTTTGTAAAAGATGGACCTTATTACTAAAGGGCTTTTCAAAACTCAGAATTGCTGGAATATAGTTTTTTTAATATGAGACAAAAGTAACCTAAACAGTTTCTTAAGTACTGAGTATTATTTTCTTTAATGCCTTTTTTATGTGTGGAAATCTTCATGAATCCCCGTTGGAGTATTTCCAATTAGATGATGCCAAGAGTAACTTAGTTTACATATTAATTCATTCTATCAAATCTACATCATTACTAGTAAAATATCTCAGTTTTACTGTGATGTGGTTATTTAGATTGATTCTGTATTCTTTAACCCTTGCAATAGGTTCTTCAATTTTGTTAAACAATTTTTAAGTTCCCATAACACTAACCATAACAATATTATGATAGACTACATTTACCTTACAGCTCTGCTTATATGGCAACTCTAAATTTTTTAAAATATTTATACTGCTGGTTGATGGCACTTGGTGGAACCTGCTGCACATATTGAATAACACCACTTGTACTGTTCTTTTTAATTATAATTAGAGGAAAAAAAAACTTTTTAAAAGTGATTTACTTTAAACCTGACCGATTTCACCTCTCGGCATTCTCAAAGGTACAAAACAACTAACTTGAAGACTACTACATCATATAAATACATCTAAACTGTATTTTTTTTTAAAATTTCGTTTACCCATTTTAAAGCTAGCTATTGTAACTCTATTCAACCTACATATTGACCATGTAGTATTTTTTGTATGTGTAAAACTGATATATTTTCTTATCTTGTTTTTTGAGACTGACCTTCTTGATAGCACTTCAGTAAATTGGATCATATTTTTTGTTGAAGTTGATAGTATCCTCGGAAATCTATACTTTAACGCAGAAATGTAGAAATCTATACTAATATTATAAAGAGGAAATATTTGATTGTTTGTATGTTTGTTTGTTTGCATTGAATAAGCTCCGAAACTACTAAACCGATTTCAAAATTTTTTTCACTGTTGGGAAGCTACACTCACCCCGGTGAACATAGGCTATATTTTATTCCCATATTCCCACGGGAATGGGAGCTACGCGGGTGAAACCCTGTGACATCCTCTAGTAACCAATAATAGATGACTATTTCTGAGATTCTGAGTACACATCCAATATTTGTCTTTTTCTTGTTGTTTGTTTGGGTGACATAAAATCCAGCGAACATATTTTTAACCTTTCATGGACTTTTTCCTACACTAAATGACATTCAAAATTAGTTGAGCAGAAACAAAAAGAGTTTAAACCCTGATTTACTAGATTGATTGATTTTGTATGTTAAGAAGGTTACAGTGAAGTTGTTACGTTATTGTTACGGAGTTTCTGTGGGATTGCTAAATTTCTATACTGTATTTCAATAGCTTTGCGCAAAAATGTAAACAAACACATTTGATCCTATATATCCATAATTACTTGCAATTGAGTATTCACCCTGATTATATTCCAGTATCCAGGAGTCATACAGTGTTCTTACAATCATTCTGACACCAAATAACTTCTTTATGATAGTTAATTTTAATTTAAAATACCAACTCAGGATAGTAAAAAATTCAATGATTTGTCATACTATATTTTTCTACTCATCTGTCACAGACAACAATTGACAAAACATGACATGTTTACATTATTACCAGATCGGGCAGGATTGGACTATAACAGCCACTGTCCACTAGTCATAATAATACTACCAAATAAGGACCAGAGAGAATGGATTGCAATCTTCAGACTACATTATTATGTAATACTAGCTGTTCCCTGTGGCTTCGTCCGCTCAAATCATTACCATCCTTTTGCGCAGTCAGTTAAAAAGTAGCCTATTTCCTTCCCTTGGACTCAAACTATCTCTATACCAAATTGCATCTAAATCGGTTCTGCAGTTTAGGCATGAAAACGTAACAGACAGACAGAGTTACTTTCGCATTTATAATATTAGTAGGGATCTGAAACTACTCTTGGAGTCTCTAAAGATACTCTTATATTTGTCTTAGCATGATGAAGTCTATAATTTCTGGCGTCAGAATAATGTATTAAATGTATTAAATATTAAATATTCACGGACATTTCACAGAACGCTATCTAATCCCAAAGTAAGCTAGGAATAACCTGCTTGTGTTATTGGTATCAGACCACGGATATTAATACTTATATACTTTTAAATACATACATATCATAGGTACATAGAAACACCCAGACTCTTGTGACAAACATTTATGGGTCACACAAATATTTGTCTCCGGTGGGAATCGAACCCACGACCTCCAGCGCCGCAGGCGGTATCACTACCAACTGCGCCACAGAGGCAGTCAAATGTAAAATAAATGTTGTGTACACTAAATTGCCCTAAGGGAATTCGCCCCCTACAAGTCACCATCCAAAAAGTTGCTTGTAAAGGATTGCCTTGAGCGATAAGACCACCAATTGTTATACAAATAAGTCAAATAATAACTTGTTCAAACGTTTTTCCTGGTGTACAATAACAAGTTATTTTCTTTTACCATTCCACCAGTATATTGGGTCAAACATGGGGAGTGTTTGATCATACTAATCCTACTAATATTATAAATGTGAAAGTTTGTGAAGATGTTTGGATGTTTGTTACTCAATCACACTGACGGCTGAATGAATTGGGCTGAAATTTGGTACAGAGATAGCTGGACAACTGGAATAACATAATTATAGGCTTTTCATCCTGGGAAAATGATCCCTCGCTGGAACGGGTACCGAATTTCACGCGGGCGAAGCCGCAAGCATCATCTAGTTTTAAATATGTTACCTAGGATACTAAGTAGTTATGTATGTTACTTAGTATCCTAAGTAACATATTTAAAACTAGCTGTTCCCTGCATCGTCATCCACAAAGCTAATGGGAGGAGTTCACCTTAAATATTGAATTTTAGAATGCCGACCGCAGACACGCAGTAAACATTATTTGTTTGCTGTTTTATGGTACGGAAGTCCGATTCGCACTGCAACAAATGGCAAGCAAAAACTTAAACTCCACATCTCTGAACCGGCAACTAAATTAGAAACCTTTTTTTTTGTTGGTTGCTTGACTCAAACAGAAAGTGATTAGATCTTCTCTATTTGACATGTAATTCGGTAACGTAAAACGGCATTCGTATGGTAAATCAAAATCTGCATTTAACGACTTCTAAGCCCGGCTATGGGCTCCAATGCTATCACAGAGAGCTCCTTGCTCTTCGCCATCACAAGAGTATCGTCCACATAGCACGACATGTCAAACTTGGTGAAGATATTGACCAATAATCGAGAAGAGACACTCAGTCATCAATTCAGTCATACAAATAGTGGTCTTGCGTATACAAATTACGAGTAAGCAGGGAACATTAGCATAGTCGAAATATATTCTGACATTAGTCTTAGAAGTACCTAGGTATTATATTTACTGTGTTATTTGACGTCAAATTTTAGGATCCCTAAAAATCAATATAGGTACATCTATATATATTATATAAAAATCAATGCCACTTTTCGTTGTAATTTTATAACGCAAGAACGGACTCACCTATCCAAACCAAATTTTAAGGTTTTATTCGGACTATTTAGTAGATGGTTTATGTGAAGTTTGCTCAAAATCGGTCGAGCGGTTCTTCATTTATCACGCAAACGAAGTTGCGCGGGTCAGCTAGTATATAATAAAATCGTAACAGGTCGCTGATTAAAGATAAATTAGAAAAAAGTTTATAGGGGGGCTTTATGAACGCAATAGTACCAAATACAATGGTTTTTAGAATTTTTGTCTGTACGTTTGTGCATGCTAATCTCAGCAACCGCTCAACCGATTGCGTTGCGGTTTGCTCCAGTTAACATTTAGTGTTTGTTTCATGTTAATCGGTTCATAAATAAAAAAGTTATATCAATCTAAAGATAATGCAGCGTACGAAGTCGCAGGCTAGTTTACAATATGTGTCTTTGATGTTGATTGCTAATCGCTGCAAAACTCACCAAAAACCACCCGACGCAAATAATTTCGCTACACGGTTTTACACAGTCTCTACCGGCGTTTGCAAACCTGCTAAGAAGAGATCTGTGTCAGACTACCGTAAGCCTGGGCGATATGGGGACTGATAGCGAGGGCGTCGCCCTGCTTTTGCATAATGTAAGGCCGCCGTTAGTGCGCTAGGGCATAGATTCGTAATGCTTATCCCTTTCGGACCGCGCCAATACAATTGTGCGGGTTACAAAATCGAAAATAGCTCATTATTTCTACGTTAGCAGTGGACGGGCCCTTCAGCGTACGATTGTACGGGAAGCGAACTTTCAGCTCCCGCGCAAATTTTTTCCATCGCGTAGTCGGTGAGCAGGTTTCAACCTGTACGGTTTGCTACTGGTTGCGCTCTCCGAGTTGGCGAAAGTAAGTACCTACTATTGTGTTATTTTATTAGCCTAGTAATATACGAGTTATTGATTATAATATTAGTTAAGTATCTGATGTTTTTATGATAACAGTGGCGATTGGCAAGCAAACGCTTTGGCGTAATGACTTAACGAACTTTACCGACACCATTGTATCAACGTGGGCCCTACTTTACCTCATGCGCATGTTTAGTTTCTGATGACTATTCGTTTTTCACAGTTGCTGCATCATGTTTCCCGTTTTAAACGACGCCAATATAGCAGGTATGCTTATTGACTCTGGGGACGAGGGCGATGACAATGAGGAAATCGATTTTAACGACATTACTGAAGAAAACTCTGGATATTCCAGTTCCTCTTCTTCTGATGATGGTGAAGAAAGTGTTGACGATAATATACCTCTGAGTATGCTAGCAGGATGGCAAAAGAAGCCCTTCAATGGCAAACATCTTCCAGAAGATGCCGTTCATGACCCAGGTGATACTCCATACGAATACTTTGAGCGCTATTTTACTGACAAGCTCATGGAACAGATGGCTTTGACCACAAACCAATATTACATGGCCAATACCGGTTTCAAATGAAACCTATATGTTCTTTGTTAGATATTAAGAAGCTTTTTGGAATACATGCCGTTATTGAATGTATAAAATTTCCAAGACTGAAGATGATTTGGAGTGAAAAATACAGGTCACAATTGTACGTGGGAAATGGTGGGCCCAGTTTGATACAATTGTTGGTATATGAATTTTCCAAGATGGCGGCGGAAAATTAGGAAAATTATTGCAGATTCGTAATCTGAGGTCCCAAATTATTTATGATTTAAGTTCAAAATTATAAATTTCTTTTTAGTTTATGCGCCGGTCCGAAAGGGTTATTAAAATGCTAGACACTCTGTCTGAATGTTGAATGCAATCTTAAAATTATAATTACCCTTTACAACTCGCACCGAGAATGTCGCACAATGCGTTCGCGCCGCTTTGGGCCAGTGTGGTGCGTGGGTCACAGACAGTTAGGGATTTAAGTGGTACATACTCACAAACATACATTTGAATCAAATTGGGTTAACACATGTTGTAAAATGCTTTCAATTAAATCAACGCTTTGTATTCATAGGCAAGCCAAGTAATAAAATCAGTGTCAAAGCTATTACATGTGTTGTAATGTAAACTTTATTACGTATTCAAGGTGCATGGTTTGTTGCAGTGTCCTGTATAGTGAACTTCGCGTATGACGCTTCGGAGCCAGACGAGCTGACTATCAGGCAGGGTGATGTGATACGAGACGTGGAAAGATTGTCCGGGGGTTGGTGGCGAGGTGAACTGCGCGGGCGCCGCGGGATGTTTCCAGATAACTTTGTCTCGGTACTGGAACAAGCAAATTCTAGGTAAGTCATTTATTGCAGAGACTATCTATTACCAAAGATAATATAATAGTATTACATACAGATCGGCAACTCCCTGTCGCGCCACAGCTGTCAGTAGAGTTGACGTGCGCGTTGACAGACAATTTGCTTACATTTTATTGATCACACGCACACATTCAAGCTGGAGTTTCCGCCCTGTGTTATTAGTTTTCATTGTTAACGACTTTTTTTTTGCTAACGGCAGTGGTACACGCACAAGTCAAAAATGAGAACAGCCCTTAGAATTTGCACTCTAAAACAAGACAAAGATTCATTATTTTCAGAAAGTACTAATATGTCTTAACACTAGATCGGATCAGATATTATGTAAGTCGCTGATAATAAGCACTTCTTTAAATTAATGTATTGCATTAGGGATAATAAAGTTATTAAGTACTAAAGTAGGTACGGAGGTTAACGGTATTGTAGTGAGTGTGTGACACAATCAATGATGTCATTCGCGTGAATAATATTTATATAAAACACGTTCACGTTATACTGTGTACCGTGTGGTGACGTTATACTCAACAAACAGACACACCCGTGAACCTTTCACGGGGCATACCTGGGCATCCCTACACATACTTATAACTTTTTATCCACGAGTATTTAGATGCATGACATCCTCATGTTAAACACAGATATACGCCCGAAGTGGCTCTTTATCTTGGCCATGTACGACAATATTCAGTTGAGAGGTCCAAAAGGCACCACCCGATTTTAGGCCGTATAGGCATCTGGGCATCAGAAAGTAATGAAGATGAGGTTGGGAGATGGACACCATGTCTTCTATATCGACTTTCACAGCCTACTATTGCTTGTCATGATAATTCGTTCTTGTGCCATTGTTATCATTGTTCTATAGCTTCTTTGGCACTATTGACTTGGGTATAGAAATGTGACGACGTCCGATTGTAATGAATGATTCTGTTCCATGACTAAATGCATTTTATTAATAAAATAAACTCAGTTGACTGTTTAAATTATATATTCGATTAGTAGGATAATAATGACTGTGCGCTGTATCTAATCAGTTGCGATAAAGCGATAACAAGACGCGATCCACCAGTCAGTGTTTGTTGTTTGGCCCTTCGCTATATATAGTTTTTCTTGAAGTTTTGGACAGTTGTTTTATACCAACATTGGTAATCCATTTGTTTGGAGAAGGTAGGTGGCGATGTTATTGATCTATCTTCGTACAAAGTATGTTTATCTTTAATGTCTATAGCAGAAGAAATGATGTTACGTGACGTGTGCAATATGTAATACGAGATTCGTATCTTGGATCGTAAATCGTGTTTACTGCTAGAAAGTAACGAAATGAATTAAATAGAGGATTTTGAATTGTAGCGAACTGACTATTTCTCTGTCTGTGATTTTACAGTAGTTACTCAATTAATGCATTTGGAAATAAATGCTTAAATATTTATGTAGGTTGAACTTAACGCAAAGACCATAATAAGAGCTTATTAGGACTGCACAGTGCAGTGTTAGAATTAGACAAGCAGGCAGTACACTAGAAAAAGTATAGGTTATTTGTAAGTGCAATCCATAGACATCTAAACTAAATAATAATGTATCTATGTTGCAGTCTATCAATTAATGGCAGTGAGATAATTGATTAATGATTAAGGTGTTGGCTGCTGGGTATACAGTTTTATATCAGATGCTGATTTTAAGCTTATACATATATTAACATTTCAGATTAATTAATACATACGCCATTATCATAGAACTGAACAATATAGACAGTGCCAAATTGTCTGTATTTATCGCACACTGGCACAACTCAAGTGCAGAATGTAATAAGCGCCATACAAAAATCCACCACTACCTAACCTATCTACTTGTTGGAGAACCGAAACTAGAAGATGTTTCTTCGATTGCCTGTATATTTTGGAACTTCGAAATTATGTTATATATTATTTTGTCAAATAGGTTCTAAGTTTAGTTTGGTTGTTTAGGTCGACAGGTGTGCAGGGACGCTGTCGGGCTGTGTTCAGCTACCAGCCGGCCAATCCGGACGAGTTAGCTCTCTGCGTCGGCGACGTCCTCGAAGTACTTGCTGAGGTAAATGAACTAAAAATAGTAAAAACCCTTCAACACTACGCTGGTTGTCACAATTTCAGACAGGAGGGTATCGATTCTCGATTGTACTTACTCAAAGCGTAGACGAAAGTTTACTGGGCATACATCTTTTGTTTTATGTTTTGCCATTTCTAAATATGAGACAAACGACATTTCACCAGTAAATTGCCGTCTACGTATTCACATCGTATGATCGAGAATCACCGCCTTAATATTTTATTAAAATACTGGAGATTTTGGATGTAACGAAATGAAATGAAAACCATATTTATTCACGTAGGTCACTACACTTATTTACGAACGTCAAGATTATTGCTTCTACATTGCATTTACTACCTTAATCGCAAGACGCAAGGCCTTATCCTGTTAGAAAAGAACCTGGCAATAAAACCTCACATTTGCTCCTTTCTGATAAAAAGCTTAAAAAAAAAATCCACTAAAAAAACCATTCATCATTGTGTCTAATCAAATAACGTGGTCTTAAGCTGTCCAGAAGTAATATAAAAGTAAATCTTTGCTGTAGGTAGAGGAAGGGTGGTGGCAAGGCCGCAGACAGGGGCGCGTTGGCGTGTTCCCTTCAAACTTCGTCGTGATGTTAGACCCTGTGCAATCAGCACCGCCATTCGAACCCGCACCAGCGCTCCCACCGAAACCTGGTAAGCCCATCTATACTGCTATACAAATATTACCACCAAGTACCTATTTTTGCGAAGAGTGGACTTCGCAAGCACCCAGAAGAAAAAACAGTGATGAATCATATCCTCTATGTTTCATCCAAAAATCGTCAAGATCCGATCCATCAAATTTGGTGAAAATCGGTTCAAGAAATGCGTCCTCTAGACCGGAACTGACATACCTACATATGGTCACGCCTTTATCCCCGAAGAGGTAGGCAGAGGCATATATTATATGCCCACATTTCACCTTTTTAGAATTTGTCCCACATAATAGGTGGTGAGCCGTATTGCCGTGTTGAGATGGACAGGCGCAGGTTGTAACTGCGTACTGTTGAAAATTTTCAAGCCGCCTAAAAGACCTTCAACTTGACTTAACGATACTGATGATCTGACTGACAAACATACACACAAAATACGGACGAAAGCAAAGTCTCGCGCTAGCTTCACCCAGTCAATAAAGTGATAAGATTTCAATAAAAATCAATTAAATTTGCATATAACAGTCCACTGCTGGCTCTCTTAGTTCACGCCGCAATACACGGTCGTACGCCTAAGATAAGATTTGTTTGTTTTTAACCTATAACTCTGAAACTACGTAGGTACCTACTTAGCCGCTTTCAAAAATTCCTCCAACATTAGAAAGCTAAGTTATTCTGAAACGAGCTGAATCTAAGAACGGCATACGGCCTACTGCTGTTTACATATAAAACATACGATAAAACGCTTCCGGTTACGTAAGTAAATTATTATTTCGCGGAAAGTTCCGAATTCTATGAGTCTTCTCCGACTGTCCCACCTCTCACGTGAGGCAATGGACTTTACTGACTGCATCTAACTTGTGAATTGGTTAACTCGTTTTTGAGATATGGGGAAACAAACGCACATGAGACACATAATAAAATTTTGGGGGTCCCCATACTCAGAACTTAAACTCAAAATTTTTTTTTTCATCAAACCCATACGTATGGGGTATCTATAGATAGGTCTTCAAAAATGCTATTGAGGTTCCTAACATAATATTTTTCTAAAATGAATAGTCTGAGCAAGAGACACTTCCAAAGTGGAAAAATGTGTGTCCCCCCCCCCCCCCCCTCTAACTTCTAAACTAAGAGAACGATAAATCTAAAAAAAATATATGA